>CM049799.1:19707410-20222396 GCA_027422405.1 Ptychobarbus kaznakovi | reverse complement strand
GTCCTAATGTGTACTTTTTAAGGTACTAATATGCACTCTTTATGTGTAAACATGTTCAAATGTGTACCTTTTTCAAAGATATACCGATCCAGTGACAGCCTTTGTACCCTTTTATGTCTGAGTGATTTGACTGTTTATGAAAATAACTAAACAAATCTGATTGAAATAAATATTACAGGTTTAGAGCTTAAAAACTTATATGAATAAAAAATAAATATAAATATCAATTAAAATGAATGTAAAATTCATAGAAATCTCCCATTATGGTTCGTCAGGAGATCATGCACCTTCTTTAACGACCCTTTGTTAAACACAAAACCGTTTTAGGCCCTATTTGTAAGATAATCATCCCAAACAGCATCAAAAGTAACTCTAGCTAAATTTCATCTTGCAAAAACATGGCCTTTTTGGAGGATTCAGTGCTTATCTTTAGATCTTCAGGCACTACATTTAGCTGCATTTTTAATGAAAAATCACAAGCTTTTCAAGAGGAAACAAACAGTAAACTGCTTTCATGATCACGCACATTAATCAAATCCCTCTCCTCTTCCTTTAATAACTCATGCAGGGATGAAAAACTATCCCTCAGGGCGAGTGAAACAATAGCGGATCGTTTACAAAGGAGAAACGGGGGAAGGAGCGAGAGCTGAAAGACTAATTTTAGCTGTCAGGTTCAGGAGACGAGGAATATTCGTCTGAGTGCTTGAGCTGACAGGGCGATGGTTGGTTCCCTCGAGTACAGCGCCACCATCGCAAATTTCACAAGCCCTAGTCAGGCCAATTAATCACCTTGTCTCCGAGGACATGCTCTGTGTGTGTGTGTGTGTGTGTGTGGGTGTGTGTGTGTGTGTGTGGTGTGTGTGTGTGTGTGTGTGTGTGTGTGTGTGTGTGTGTGTGTGTGCGTGTGCGTGTGCGTGTGCGTGTGCGTGTGCTGTGAGTGTGGTGTGTGTGTGTACATCAGTGAATAAGTGCTAAAAAAAGTAAGAGAGCGAGAATATATTAAAAACCCTATTTTTGAAAGACTCATTAATAGATTTTTGTTTTCTTCTGAGGAAAAGTTACATTTTTCTGAGCAAAAGTTGGTGTCATTCTGGTAGAGTGCACTAGGTGGTTGGACTGGTTTTGCTTCGTTGATCAAAGGGGAGAGTATCGAATTGTACATTGTTACAAAAGAGTTATAATTTAAAATAAATGCTGTTCTTTTGAACTTGACATTAATTTAAAGAATTCTGAAAAACATGGTTTCCACAAAATCATTAATCTGTTTTTAGGCATTTTTCCTGAGCAGCAAATGTGTATATTAGAATGGACTTATGGAGATCATGTGACATTTAAGATGGAGAGTAATGAAGCTGAAAAATCAGTTTTGCATCACAGAAATAAATTACATTTAAAAATATATTGGGAATAGAAAACAGTTATTTTTAAATTGTAATATTATTTCACAATTGTTCTGTTTTTGCTCATTTTTAACCAAACAAATGCAGCCTTGGCGTGCATAAGAGACATTTTTTTTTATTCTTACTGACCCCAAACTTTTAAATGGTAAAGAAACCCTGACATATGAGCTGTATGAACAGCCTCAATTCGAAGCGGTGGACGTTTATGCAAAAAGCAAGGCCATTTTATTCTGCGGTCTGAGAACTCAGACGTAGGACTTCAAATAGAAGCTGGATTTTGATCAGGTCTTACAAATAATAAGTCCAGCCTTATTTGACTTCCTTTCAACTTGACACTTGTGCAGCTGGAGGGCAAGTGACTTTCCTGTGCGTAGGATTCACCTTTGAAGAAAAGGGCTGCACATCAATATTGCTTGCATGATTGTGAAAATAAATGATTCGATCAATGATGAGCCAGTCACTGAATCATTAAGATATTCACATGAAGTTTTTGAACAAATCCGATTCTCTGAAACTTTGACTTCATTTTAACCTCAGTGGCTTATTTCAGTTGTCTCTTGGGCTTGTGGGCAGCCATGGGGATGTGCATAAGAGTAAACCATTCTGCAGCCTATTAATACGACATGCAACAGCACGGCGGTTTTAATCACGCAATATCTCAGAAGAGGAATGACAGGAATTATATTAATCAGAATCAGAATCGAATCAGAAATGAGCTTTATTGGCCAGGTATGTTTACACATACGAGGAATTTGTTATAGTGACAAAGCTCCACAGTGCAAAGAATGACAGCAACGGGACAGGACACAGACAACAAAATAACAATATACAAATAGGCAATGTACAAAATTGCAAAAAACACTATGCAATACAGACATTCATGTGTGTGGGTACAGGTGTGACGTGCAAATTTGAAATGGAAAAAATAAAAATAACAAATATTATAATGTTGTGGGTGAATAAATAGTTGTAAAATAGTGTTGTGTGTTCCACGTTAATGTCAGGTTGTTCATGAGATGGATTGCTTGGGGGAAGAAACTGTTCCTGTGTCTGGTCGTTCTGGTGCCAGAGCTCTGTAGCGTCGACCAGACGGCCGCAGTTCAAAGAGGGAGTGTGCTGGATGTGCGGGGTCCAGAGTGATTTTGCAGCCCTTTGCTCATCTGGATAAGTACAGTTCTTGGAGAGTAGGGAGGTTGTACCAACGATTCGCTCAGCAGTACGGACTCCTCCGTAGTTTGTGAGGTCAGATTTGGTAGCTGAGTGTGAACCAGACAGTTAATGATGTGCAGAGGACGGATTCAATGATGGCAGAGTAGAACTGTTTCAGCAGTTCCTGTGGTAGGTTGAACTTCCTCAGCTGGCGAAGGAAGTACAACCTCTGCTGGGCCTTTCTCAATGGAGTCTATTGAATGTCCACTTCAGGTCCTGGGAGATGGTGGTTGCCAGGAACCTGATGACTCACTGCAGTCACCGTGCTGTTCATGATGGTGAGTGGGGGGAGAGCAGGGGGGTTCTCTGAGGTCCACGTCATCTCCACTGTTTTGAGCGTGTTAAGCTCCAGGTTGTTAAGACTGCACCAGACAGCCAGCTCTTAACCTCCTGTCTGTAGGCAGACTCGTCACCGTCCTGAATAGGCCGATCAGTGTGGTGTCGTCTGCAAACTTCAGGAGCTTGACAGGGGGTCTTTAGATGGCAGTCATTCATGTAAAATATAGAGGAAAGAAGAGCAGATAGTGGGGAGAGAACGCAGCCCTGAGGGGCTCCAGTGCTGTGGTTGGGTGCTGGATATGAGGAATTTCCAGCCTCACAAGCTGCTGCCTGTCTGTCAGGAAGCTGTTGATCCACTGACAGACGGAGGTAGGGACGGAGAGCTGTGTCAGTTTATTCTGAAGGGTGTCCGGGATGATGGACTTAAAAAGCAGAGCTGAAGTCTACAAATAGGATCCTCACATAAGTCCCTTTCTGTCCAGATGCTGCTGGAGTGAAGTGCAGTCCCTAATGTTAACTGCATCACCCACAGACCTGTTTGCTCTGTAGGATAAATGCAGGGGGTCAGTAAGGGACAGTGAAGGCCTTCAGATAAGCCAAAACCAGTCTTTCAAATGATTTCATGACCACAGAGTTAGAGCCACAGGTCTGTAGTCATTAGTCCAGTAATTTTGGTTTCTTTGGGACAGACAGGGATGATGATGGAGCGTTTGGAAGCAGTGAGGGGGGACTTCAGCACAGCTCCAGTGTATCTGGCATCTGGACTGCAGGAATACTCCATTAGATATAATATTAGTATTACGCTCCCACACGCCTAACACGAGCATAGGGAGCTTTCACTTCTATGGAGTCTATAGTGCTATAGTCTATAGTTGGAGATCCTCAAATACAAATGCAATGCAGAGTACTTTACTGTATCTAACTGGACACTACATAGCAGATTTGACATCTCAATGTAACCATTTAGCATATGCATTTGGCTTAAAGTAAGAATACAAGCATAAGCAACTGATCTGATGTCAAAAAATAATACAAGCAGAGCTGCAACCACACTACATTTTAGTAAGTGAAAATCCTGTTTATTTTCTTCACAGGGTCATAGCTTTTTAGCAATGAAGGATAAACCTGTTAACGCAGACCTGCCACGAACTCCAGAATTAAGCAATGGAATATACTTCTGTAGTGTGTTTTTATGTGTTTTATCCCATTCCAATCTACACTATTCAAATGTATTTCTATTGTGCTTTCTCCAATACTCTATACAATGGTTTCAAAGCAGCTTTACATTTATAGACAAGAAAATAATGATTCAATGATGATGAAAGATCCACAAGAACCACAAATCCACCAATCAGTGAAGTCACTATCATGGAAAAGGAAAATGTTGTGAAATTGTTCATAAGTGATGTCTCAACCCCATGAAAAAATTGGAAATTAAATAATGACTAATCTCTTAGAATATCAAATTCCCTGTATTTTCTGCTGAAGCTACATATATTTTTCACAAATATCTGAACATTTAGCAATTAGTTTAAATATTTTGTTAGTCTTCATATAAAATTATATTATTTTATATTCTATTAATCAATTACTTATAAATCCCTGTTCCCTGTTCAATATGACTATTTAATAATATTATTATTATTATTAAACCATGAAGACATATATTACTATTGCAATACTACTACTGTGCTTTAAAGAAAAAAATATTAATTAAAATAATAATTATTATTAATAATTTGCAGAACAACTAAATTAAAATATATTACAGCTGCCTACATTTCTCTGCTTTAACTGTATAATGTTATATTGGCAGAAAACCACTGGAAGATGATAAAACATTTATGTTGTTGACTGTAGATATTAAGAACAATTCTTATCATTCTTATAAAATGCACGTTTGAAATGACTGAAAGTTATAAGATTGCAGTGATGTCATTTGTGTTGAGCAGCGAGGCATTGAAAACCCGGATCATGAGCTGCTCTCATGTAAATGAATGATAAATCCCAGTTAGTTGTTTTATATTGTACCAACATTTTTTCAGTCAATTATGTCAATTGCAGTGCTTTATAGAATAAATAGCTTCCTACCTGGGGTACATTTTCCAACAGCAACTATGGTCCCAAGTTCCGTAGTTACCAATAGAGTTCAATGGAATTAACGACCATGGTTAGCTAACGATGCTTTTGGGAAATGCACCCCTGATTATTTAAGTTAAAAGCTTAGAAATCTTTACCAAACTATGTTTTTTTTAATCCTTATGGAGAAAAATACTTCCTAGTTGAAACAAGGCAGATGTGGGTGCTACACTCTAGTATGCAAGATTTATTAAAGCATCATATAGTGAGTGATGTGACATACAACCAATTATGTGCTCTGCATTTAACCCATCCAAAGTGCACACACACAGCAGTGAACACACACACGGAGCAGTGGCAAGCCATTTATGCTGCGGCGCCCGGGGAGCATTTGGTGCCTTGCTCAAGGGCACATCGTTGTGGTATTGAAGGTGGAGAGAGCGCTGTACATTCACTCCCCCCACCTACAATTCCTGCCGGTCCGAGACTCGAACTTGCAACCTTTGGATTATGAGTCCGACTCTCTAACATTAGGCCATGACTTCCCCATTATTTCAGCAATAATCTAGCGAATGTCTGATTTAGTCATTTCCAGCAGAATAAAAAGATTGTAACATGTTTCCAGCCATGAAAATAGGTTGATACTGACAGTGAACAGAAGAAGAGTGTTACTGAGTGGAGATGCAGAGAGCACTGTCACACAGCTGAGACTTGATGATGGGTTTCAGCCAACACACTGAATGCACCTATGGACAGATGCTATAATACAAGGCTTTTCTATTGCGGATGGTCTTTATTAAGGATCTTTACCTGGGGAATCCATAAGCTCAGACAACCTGCAAAGCCATAACACAGCTGCGACAAACCTTTGATTCCTTCAGCTGCGTGTGTGTGAGAGAGAGAGAGTTCAGCGTGTGAGAATATGCATTACCAAGCCATTCTCACAATGGAAACGTCGCTCTAGCACTGCTTTATTGGTGCGTGACTAAAACGTCTCACAACGGTATTTTTGAACCTCATTTCGAAGGATTCCAGGAGCCACAGTTATTGCTAGATTCTATCACATATTTGATAGACGCTGAGCCTAGAACAGCATATGATCAAACACTACAATGACTTTCAACAAAATATATATATTTTTTTTAGTTTAACATGCTAACTGCTAATATACATACTGTAATGCAGCACGTCATTTGCAAGCATGTTAACATATGTGATACAACACAACAAAAGTTTTTTTTCTTGCTATAAATTTTCCTTTAGTTTTAGGCAGAAATTTGAACTTTAGAAATATATGTTTAAAATCATGGGGGCTGCTATGGCTGACTGAAAATAGCAGTTTTTTTAGAAGTATACTGAAACATTTATTCAGCAAGGATGCATTAAATTAATCAAAGGTGACAAAGAATAAAAAGGTGATTTAAATAAAATGCTGTTCTTTAGAATGTTCTTTTTTTAATAATCCGGGAAAATATTTTTTTCACAGTTTCAATAAAAATATTAAGCAGCACAACTGTTTTCAACATTGATAACATTAAGAAATGTTTCTTAAGCAAATCAGTATATTAGAAAGATTTCTGCAGAATCATGTGACACTGAATTAATTTTGTCACAAAAATAAACTGCATTTTAAAATATATTAAAATCTAAATAATTGATTTTAAATTGTAACAATATTGATGTTTTAGCTGTAGTTTTAATCAAATAAATGCAGCCTTGGTGAGCTTAAGAGGCGTTTTACATTTTTTTAAAGAGCATTTAAAAAAATCTCACCAACCCAAACTTCTGATTGGATTATCATTATTAGTCATTTTAAAATAAATCCACATAAAGTCAGACAGCATAACAAGCTCTTAGGAAACTTTTAATTGATGATTTGAGCCTAATAATTATCTGTGGAACACAACCAGAACAGATGATCTCTCATCGTGATCGCCTGCTTATCAAATTAAAATTACAGGCGTCTGCTTTTGTCTTGCTCTATTGTTCTCGGTTAAGACGCTGTCTCTTTAAATGACAGTCACGCTCATCTTGAATTAGAGTGTGATGTTTACTGCTGGAACGAGTGATGGATCAGTGGAGATGTACGCCAGCCCTCCGCTGAGAACATGAAGCCCAGACGTAATGTCTCATGGTTTTGAAGAAACAAGGAGCCAAGGTCAAGGTAGCAACAACCTTACCTACATGACAGACCAAACCAAGTCCATAAAGATTGAAACACACACATACACACACACACACACACACACACACACAACACACACACACACACACACACAAATTCTGAAGAAAATTAACCAACCTTATTTTAAGGTTAAAATTCACCATATTTTTCTCCACGCTATTTCTGTCTCTCATGAATCAAACATGCTCATTAATTGGTGAGGATTTCCTTAGCTTTACTCATTAGTGACTTGAATCTACAGGTCCATCTCAATAAATTAGAATGTCGTGGAAAAGTGTATTTATTTCATTAATTCAACTCAAATTGTGAAACTCGTGTATTAAATAAATTCAATGCACGCAGACTGAAGTAGCTTACGCCTTTGATTCTTTTAATTGTGATGATTTTGGCTCACATTTAACAAAAACCCACCAATTCACTATCTCAACTAATTAGAATACTTCATAAGAACAATAAAATAAAAAATTTTAGTGAATTGTTGGCCTTCTGGAAAGTATGTTCATTTACTGTATATGTACTCAATACTTGGTAGGGGCTTCTTTTGCTTTAATTACTGCCTCAATTCGGCGTGGCATGGAGGTGATCAGTTTGTGGCACTGCTGAGGTGGTATGGAAGCCCAGGTTTCTTTGACAGTGGCCTTCAGCTCATCTGCATTTTTTGGTCTCCTGTTTCTAATTTTCCTCTTGACAATACTCATAGATTCTCTATGGGGTTCAGGTCTGGTGAGTTTGCTGGCCAGTCAAGCACACCAACACCATGGTCATTTAACCAACTTTTGGTGCTTTTGGCAGTGTGGGCAGGTGCCAAATCCTGATTTCCTTTTCCAGCAGGATTTGGCACCTGAAAAATTCCCAAGTGTAATTCTAATGCTTGATGCCCGGAAAGACATTGACGAACCCGCTTATTGGGATTAAATACCTGTATAAACCACCAATCGCGAGCTTGCAGCGAAAGCTCAATAAGAAATGCAGGGCTGCATCACACACAGGATGAGGAGAAGACTAGCATTACAGCTGACTGTGAGGGCACAGAGCCAGGAGGCACGGAGAAGATGCTGAATGAGAAATGGATAGGGAGGGTGAAAGACTCGTAGAGTGAGGAGGGGGGTATTGGCAGCCCTGTCCTACAGAAAAAGGCCCGCAGGCATTTGTTTTCTGAGAGGAATTACAAGTGGAAGAGAAACAAACCCTACAGCCACTGAAAAGAATATCCTCTCTGCTTTTTTTGCCTTTCTGCCATTCTTAAAAAAGCGGGAGTCTGTGGATTACAACAGGCTTCATTGGTTTACTTCCTACCGAGAATCGGGAAATTGAAGTCGTCATTCCCTCTTAAGTGCCAGTGACAATAAGAGGATGCTGAAAATAAGAAGTCAACCGTTTGCTTTGGCGGAGAGTCTGAGCTCAGCATGAGCTCACTTGAATGGAGAAAGAAGTATTTCTCACTGTTTTGCACACATGGGTCAAGGGCCAAAACGGCACCACAGTCAAATAACAACGAAAAAAGAAACAAATAATCTAACAGTAGATACAGAAAACAGTGAATCATCGTGTTGTTCATGCAACAAAATGAGGAAAGAAAAAAAGTCACATCTTCAGTAATGCACTTTAAATGTCTAAGGCAATGCAGTGCACAGAGAAACATTAAAAACACTTTAAATCAAGTTAACATTAAAGCCACAAGACGTTAACATTATACACTACTGGACAAAAGCCCGGCCTTATTCAGCCAGTAAGCATTACACTGATCAAAAATGACAGTAAAGCCATCTATGATGTTTCAAAAGACTACCATTTCAAATCAATGCTGTACTTTTGAATCTATTCATTAAAGAGTTCTGAAAAAATGCATCATGGTTTTCACTGAAATATTAAACAGCATATAACATTAATGATAAATGAGATGCTGAAAATTCAACTTTGTCATCACAGAAATAAACTACATTTTATAATATACTCAAATAGAAAACAAAAGTTGTTTAAAATTGTATTAATATTTCACAATATTGCAATTTTAATGTTTAATTTTATTATTCCATTTTGGTCAAATAAATGCAGCATTGGTGAGCATAACCGTCAGTCCCAAACATCTTCTTTAGTGTTCCACCAAAGAAAGAAACAAAGTCACACAGGTTTCGAACAACATAAAGGTGAATAAACTGTGCCTTCCAATACAGATGTTCAAACGTTAAGAGTAGCAGTGTATACACATCCTGATACCCGTTATCAAAAAGACCAGATAAGTGAAAAATGACAGCATTAATAAAGATAATGATTAGGTCAGTGACAGTGATCCATGTTATGGCTGCTATAAGTAATAATTGTCTTAATATTGGGATATTCTACTAAGAAAGAAACTTCTTCTGTTCTGCAGAAAGTTCACGTCTAGACATCAGCGCAATGACAACATTAATTAACAGGAAATATTCTCACTCCCTCAGCTCGCATGAACTCTCCAACCAAACTTAATTTGGGTTGGAGATGATTAATAATTTGATCATATTCTCAGGTCGACCAGCAGTAATTTTCTATCAAGCTTAAATGTCAGATGGAAGCCTGGGTTAAATGCGGTGCCATATGGTTCTCGGCAGAGGTGTGAGCTGATGCACAAATGAGAAGCATTTAAAGGACACGCTTTAAAATATGATTTTCCACAAACCCAGGCCCATGAAACAATGAAAAATTAATGTAGAACAAATTTGCATGCACAACTTTTGGAAATGAGCTCAGACCACAACATTGTGTTAATAAAAAGATGATGCACTTCAGTCAACATAGCTCAAGTTGTTTAGAACAACACTTAAATTAGCTTATACATATTCAATGTCCTGATATTTTGCAGGCGCAGTAACCTTGAGCAGAGGCAGCATTAGACGGTCTAACACCATTTTCATTTGTTCATTATCCCATTATTAATTTAGTAGTAAAGTAGGTTTACTCCAAAAGAGCTGAAACTACAAAAAAGCATGTCTGAATAACAAATCAGATAAATCAGCTCAAGCTTGCATGAAAAGTAATAATATTTCATAATAAATAATTCGATAACTAGAATTGACTTATGAAAATAGACAAATTATCAAAATAAATATAATTGTTTTAAAAAATATATTAAACTTATTAAATAGCCAGAATAATTATATTACATTAGTATCAATAATATAATAATAATGTGGGGTGTTCTTCAAAAAACAGAGCGTGAAATGTTCTATGAATACATAATGAGATTATTCTTAAAGGTTCAGAGCTCTTCCGCAGTCATTAGCCTACACACCATGAAGAAAGATGCGTAAAAGCGCACGGCTCCGCGCTTCAGCTGCCTGGTGTTTCTCGGTTGACTGCCACCATCGTGTGGAGAGGAAACGAAATAACTTAAACTGCTCATTCACACTTCAAAAAACAAGAATCAGTCAAGAAACAAGATCGTTTCAAAAGAGAAGGACTGATACATATCCGTACATATCCGTACGTAACAGGGTGCGCAAACGCGCAATGGCGGTGCAAACAGTGATTTATCATTACTAGTGGGTTTCTGATGTCAGTTTCCTCTAATGATAGATCTCTGACTAATGTTTTGACATCTTCTTGACATCTAATGGTCATTAAACACAGATATAAAACGGAATTGCATTACAAATTGCGCACGGATGCCATTTGGCCACTTGGAGTTTGGCACAGAAGTATATGCGCAGCCTGTGTGAGAATACACAATCACTGCGACTTCACGGGTTAGAACATATTGAATGCATGATATGTTTCCATACGTTAAAACAAATGCTATACCAGAACACAAAGCTATCCAACAAGACTGATATGAAAGACGGAAAAGCACTTTTACGCACGGGAGTTGGACGCTCACCTGACTGCGAGGTGCACATGGGAACAATCACAGCAGTGAGGATGATGACGATGATGATGTCAGATCGCATTTTGATCATATGAAGAGGCTGCATATCCATTTCTTCACATGTCCACTCCAGTGTCCCGTTGGCGTGCTGTCAAATGTCTTTCAGCCTGTGCGTCTTTGCGCAGCTGTTCACATAGAGCGCATGGTCTGAACTTGCGCCTGGGTTTATGTCTGCAAGTAAAACTGGATCAGCTGATTAAATGACAGAGCTGCAAGTGAGTTATTCCTTGTCTAAATGTGACTGCGTTGGGACTGTCATCACTCTGCGCTGAATTCCGGACCGAGTTACGGTCTCCGTGCCCGGGCGCGCGCCTTGAGCGCTTGAACACCGCCCATCTAAGCACTGATTGGATAGAAGAGTGACTTAATTAAGGTAAAACACGCCCCCAAACACAGATCTGTTATTATGTGGGAATTCAGTGTGTATACTACAGAATTCTGAATCATAGTTCGTACGGAATTAATATTTAATTCCATTCTTCAAGCCTACAATTTCTAGAAAATTAGAAAAGTTGTAATATGCTAAATAATATTTCCCCCCTTTGTGTTACCTCAACTTTGCAAGTCGTAATGATTTTTAGACTTGGTACCCACGGTAACACCCACGGTAGCATGTTTCTTGAACATGCACAATAACAACCTGCTATTCCATGCAGAACCATATAAATATCATGGTATAAGAATACAGTAATCATTCATTGCCGTGGTATTTCCACATTACCATAAGGCTTGTAAGGGTTGAGGTGTATCATATCAATTTTAGCTTTAAAATAGAGATGTGTAATGTATATTTTAACATTTGTAAGTTTTCCTTCAGTATGTTCTACATATGTACAAACCAGACAAAAATAAAACATTTGAAACAATAGCGCCACCTGGTGCAAACACAATGGCTGTTCACAAAACCGTATTCGTTTAAATCTGCACAAGGGTGAACTCTGGATTGCAATATACCTGTGATCACCTTATATTGTATACCTACTGTGCATAGTATGCTATTTTTGTTTTGTAAGCACTGCATACCAAAATGTATGGTGTGTGGTGGGCGTTCTGGCACAATATGGCTGCCGTCGCATCATCCAGGTGGATGCTGCACACTGGTGGTGGTTGAGGAGATTCCCACCTTGTATGTAAAGCGTTTTGAGTGCCTAAAAAAGCACTATATAAACGTAACAAATTATTATTATTTAAAAGTATTGTTGTTTCTGCTATTATTAATATATACAATTAAATGAATATGCACTTTAATGTAGCATACTATAGATTTCATATGAGTATAAAAAACATATTGTAAAATTAGTCAGTTATTGTATACTGCACAGCATGCATTAAGCAGTGCATTGGTATTCAAACACAGCCTTAAAACTGGATACATACACCTTTTAAAATCTTAACAGATTTTAAACACTAGGCATCATAAACTTGCTGACTTTGTAAATTGTTAAAGAGGAAAAACTACCTGAGTTTCCTCCAAACACAAAAAAATGTGCCTTGTTGCTAGGAAATGCATGACCAATGAAAACAATATGTCCTAAAATTAGCTTGAAATATCAAACGTGTTTGATATTCTCAGATGGGATGAAATCGAAGTAAAGAAATCAGAGTCTGTGTCTATCATGTACTTCATGATTGTCTGTGGAATCTGTCAACTCTGATCTGCAGAGTTTCTGACTTCTGGCAACCAGCAAATGATAAAATACTCCCAAGTAGCTCTAATTAGACAGTATGTGAGTATGTCTTTCCAAACAGGGCCACAGTGAGCTCCTTGCCAAGGTAACAGGCAAATTCACATGATATAATTCCCCAACAATGTGTTTCAATAGGAAGCTCCAAGTTCAGACCCGGCCAATGTTAACAGACACAGAGACAAAGCTCCACATGTCATGCTCTTTTCCACTTATAGCTCTAGTAGGCCAACTACCTAGACAGCACTTTTGCGCAAAATCACATATTACAATGCCTAAAAATGCTGTCTAGGTAAGCAGCTCACTAGACTAAGACACACTCAATGACAAGCTCTTAAAAAAAACACATTATAAAAGCACACTTTAAAATCTCAAGCACAAATTACTCAAAATCTTTACTCCGTGGTAGAATTCTTCTTTAATATACTTTACAAATGGATATACACCTCTAAGAAGAAAAATAAATCAATTTAAATAAAGTAAATCCTAATTGAACAGGCTTTATGGCTGAGCAGTTCAGTAGCCCGGCGCATGCTACCAAATCAGACATGTATTAAAATCCCAGTCTCTCCCGTTCAAACACACACACTTTCACACAAACACAGTACAAGCATACTGGTATTCTTGTGTACATGCACACATCGGTAAAGCTGAACGTGTATACACTGACAAAAATGCATTCGAGAGCAAGAGTGAATCTCACAAAACCAGTCCTGAACATGTTCGGGTCATATTTCACCCAAACATTAAAAGTAACACGAAATGACATTTAGCTTTTTTATATTATTTGATGATAATTAAGCATAGTTTTGACAAAATACTCACTGCCCCAATGCAGGAAAAAATATATATATTGTTTAAATGTGATGAAAACATGCTTAAGTTATCATAAAAATAATGTCTCAACTCAAAATCTGTATCAGCACATCTTCACTATATGCAAAATAGAGTTTCTTGTATTTACCCTTTGATTTTTGGGTAAAATATAAGAAATATTATTTCTGTCATGGGATTATAATAATAATAAGGACATTGTGACTATCTCACAACTTTTTTCTCGCAATTCTGAAGTTATATTACAATTATTATGTTCTTAACCACATAATTCTGACTTTTTTCTTAAAATTGCAAGAAATTCAATTGCAGTAACTTTTTTGTGGCAAAAAAAATAATAAATAGAATTGCGAGATGTAAAAACAGAATTTGGGGGGGAAAGTCAAAATTGCAAGGTATAAACTTGGAATTACGACAAAGTAATTCAGAAATCTGACTTTTCCCGCTCAGAATTCCGACTTTCTCACAATCCCGAGTTTATATATTTTTTGCATAATCAAGTCAGAATTGTTAGATAAAAGGTCACAATAAATTTGTTTACTTTTATTTCATGGTGTAAACTGGCTTCCAATAAAATGTGACCCGGACAATCATGAGATTCACCTGCAAACACCTCACATATTTGAACTGAAACAGTTTCATAAATCATTCAGAGGCACCCACAGATATTTGCGCGTGTGCACATGTGATACGGAGTAGTCTGATAACTGCAGTGATGTTACATGAAGGCAGGTGGCGAGTAACAAGAAATGGCTTTACAGAATCCGCTCAGAAACCCACCGATGTATTCTGCGGGACACCAGTGTTTCTGATTCTTCATTGGTGGACTCCTCCCCCAGAGCAAATGAACCAATGGAACTTTGGGATTTCTATGACATCACTTATGAACAAATTAATCTCAGTGTTTGTAGGTGGTCAAGTTTTGAGAAGCAGGCTGCAGAAGTTGGTTTACAACATGTGTCCAGATATATGTGGCAAAAAACACAGAGGCACTAGCATAGGAAGTGACATCAGAGAGGTTATACGTCCTCATTTTCATGATCACAATCTTTGTACTTCTTTTTTTTGTTGTTGGGGAGGGGGGTAAAAGCAAACTTGATTTAAAAGAACCTTCATAAGTTTTCTGATTCAAAAAACAAAAAAAGCCATCGGAAATGGACAGTAAAGCCCACACCCCCCCTCCCAAATCTTGATCAGGGGCTCGCGGCATCATTCATTACGCATTTTAACCTTCTTCTTTCCCAAGTAAGTTTTAATAGTTTGAGATTTTGTCTCTGTTGCAGTCTGGATCGACGTACTTCTGCAAAGTCACATGCATGTGAGTGTGGCTCAGAGACATCATCTTGCATAGTTTTTGATGAAGTCCTGAACTTTGTTCCTGAAATCCTCCTAAAACAGGAAGCATTAAGGATGAAACACATGCCTGCAAATGCTCTGCACATAGGGCTGGGCGATATATTGAGCATTTATTAAATACTATTTTGTTGCCAATATACATAATATCAGGATTATTATATTTAGTTTTTTCTTTAACCAATACATTGCCAAAAAAATGTTGCTTGTAAACACGTTTAGATGTGTGCTGGTGCGTCACCTTGTCCCGTAAATGATGTTCTGCTGCATCTATATTCAGAGGGTCATCAAAGTTAAGAAGATCCTGTGAAAGAAACAACACATATGTTGGTCTTCCCACTCAAGGATGACGATTTTAACAAAGAAAAAATTATTATCCAAGATTGTTCCATATGTTCTTACAGTGAAGAGTGAATTCAGTCCCCATACTACATCCTACAGACAAAAAACATGGGTGGAAAAATACAGATAAGTTCAATGTCATGGCTAGAGTGCCGCAGTTTTTTTAGAATGCTGTGTCATGCACAAGACTCTACAAAAGATGTGAGACATAAGCATAGTTCTCAGGACATTGGTCGAGCACATTTATATAGAATAAACAACTAAAAATCAGGGTAGTGGAATGCAAAAATGTGTTCTGTGTGAATGGCTCCTAACACAAACATACACAAGAAATAATTTATTTTAAACACATTTAATTTAAATATTTATTTATACCCTTGTTATTTATTTTTCATTTTCTAAAGAAAATATAAAATATTAATACTGGAAAAACATAAAAAAAATTAAAATGATGGTTTTAAAAAGCTGTTAACCAAAATATTTTTTAAAAAGAATAGTTATTTAAGGGCATTTTAAAGAAAAGAAGAAAGGAAAAAGAAGAAGAAAGAAGAAAGAAGAAAGAAAGAAAAAGAAGAAAGAAAGAAAGAGAAAAGAAAGAAAGAAAGAAAAGAAAGAAAGAAAGAAAGAAAGAAAGGAAAGAAAGAAAGAAAGAAAGAAAGAAAGGCATTTCAAAACAGTTCTGCCTAGTAAACGCTGTAATTAATTTTTCCAAGATGCATTACAAAAACACAAATTACCTTTAGAGTACGAGTGGGTGCCCATCCAGTACCATCAATTGAATGCTCTCGCAATAAACTTGCAAGAAATAAGAGATTTTAACATTTGAACACAGATACAGCTGTCAAAATAATCAAACCAATCTGGAGTCGAATGCATTAAAACGTGAATAAACGACAAATACAGATGCATACCTCAGACAGATCTCCCCAGTTTCTGCAATGTTTGGATGCCATATTCGAGTCAAGCACTTGACTCTGGGAGGCTGTGGAAAGCAGGAAGGAAAGCAGTTGTCTTACAGCCCGCTTGAATTTGTGTGCGGTTTATTGCAGTAAGGTTAATGTCAGTCATTCTAAAATTGTATGATTTTAATCACTTCAATGTAACAAAAAATATATATTTAGCAGATTGTCTAAGCTCTTGTACACATAAAACAAAATGAACAATACTAAAAGCACCATCCAATTACAATAGAAATAGTCTGTAAGATTAACTGTAGGTTTCATTTAAATTACTTATAATCACTTACTTAAGCTATACAACCACTGTATAAATGCCATGCTTAATGCCTTTTGCCTCAGTAATATTTCATGATTTTGCTCTAAACTTGGATACCAGGGTTGAGGGTCCATATCTGGATCTTTGCACAGCCTTTACTGGGTTAATACAGGTGCTCTGAGGTCAAGGATGGGTTGTGTTATATGTGTGCATTTGCATGGGCACGCTCAGGCTGCTGTTTTATTGAATTCAGACACTACAGGGCATCAGTAATGCCTGAAAACATCTATTTAACTGGCCCGCTTACAAATGGACTAATAAAACCATCGCAGCACTGCGAGTGAATAAGTGTGGCATTACCTCAATACGTTACAGGCACTTACCACCATATTATAGGCTTCGGGAACTTCAATCTCAAACTGAAACTTTCCACCAAGGTAATAGCCTTCATCTGATGAGGTGTTTTGCAGAAATGCAAGGTTATATTTTCACTTGCAAAATAGATAATATTTGACAAATACTTGCAATGAAAAAAAAAGACAAGACGAGCAAAGGACTATTTACACAAAGAGCAATGTGAAAAAAACAATATTATATGAAAATTGCAAATGATTTTTGTTTGTTCCTTCTGCTTGTTCAGGACACATAACCCAAAAGATAACATTACCAAAGATAATATCTTATTGGTTCATAAGGTTACGTGAATGTGAAGGGCATTCAATGTTTTATTTTAAATACTTGTGATCTGTATGCATAGGCCTTATATTGGGTATGAATAGGTCAGGTAAACTCTTTTACACTGTTCAGCATCTGCATTTAATGGATGTTTAGGCCAGAATTACCTGGTGAAATGGCCAACTGGAAGTGATGGAGTTTGTTTTCATCAGGAAACGTTACTTTACAGGTATCTGCATGAAATGTTTAGAATAAGAGTCCATTAAAAAAGAAATTAACATCTGCATTACAGCTGACACATCCAGACAGGTTTGTAGATGTATGAAAGAAAGAACGTTAGGGATGCACATTTAAAACCAAAGCAATGCTGATAAGCCAATAATTATTTGTATGTTGACAAAAGAACATACAAATGAATCACTAAAATTTAAACCAATAATTTTAAGTGAATTTAAAGGGACATCTCAAAAAATTAGAATATCGTGAAAAAGTTCATTTTTTCTTGTAACTTATTTCAAAAAGTGAAACTTTCATATATTTTAGATTCATTACATGTAAAATAAAACATTTCAAATGTTTTTTGTTTTAATTTTGATGATTAGAGCTTACAGCTCATGAAAGTCAAAAATCCAGTATCTCAAAATATTAGAATATTTACATTTGAGTTTCAATAAATGAACATCCACACAGTATACATTCCGGGTATCTCTTATCTGGAAGACTGCTGACTTGGCAATGGTCCAGAAGACAATCATTGACACCCTCCACAAAGAGAGTAAGTCACAGAGGGTCATTACTGAAAGGGGGGGCTGTTCAAGGAGTGCTGTATCAAAGCATATTAAATGCAAAGTTGACTGGAAGAAGAAATTGGGTAGGAAAATGTGCACAAGCAACAGGGATGACCGCAAGCTTGAGAATACTGTCAAGCAAAGCAGATTCAAACACTTGGGAGAGCTTCACAAGGAGTGAACTGAAGCTGAGTCAGTGCATCAAGAGTCACCACTAGGGTTGTAACGGTATGAGATTTTCACGGTATGATAATAGTCTCCGAAAATATCACAGTTTCGCAGTATCACAGGATACGGTATTAAATAATCAAAACGGGGCTATTTTTGGTTGACAAAGCATGTTTTTTTTTTTTTTATTCATCAAAAACAATCAAGTAAATTTCATCATTGATTATATATTAATATATCAACTTATATTCATCATTAATAATTCATACATTCTGGTTTGACTTAATTTTTCTGGATTCTGTACTTTTATGATATAATACAAATATACTATCAAAAATGGTGGTATTGAAATGATCGCATAAAGCTTTAACAATTTAATTAATGCTTTAAAATGTAATCAAATGAAAATAACTTATCCTTTTAGTTTTTTCGTAAAGGGCTGCACAATGGAGATTTACTAAATAAAAATGAGGGGGAAATTATATTTCTGAAATGTTTCTATAAATTATTATTATTATTTTAGAAGTAGGCTACATTATAGTATAATCGTATGTCTGTCAATTTCTTCAAGTTAAAAAGCTGACTTTTATTTTGACGGGTAGAAGTGAACTGAGGGGGGCAGTAATACGCATTTGAAGCATCTAAGCTGCCGCAAATTACACAAGACGACGACGACGGGTAGTAATGAAGAGCTTTGCGTGTCAGTGTATTTAAGAATGTTTTCTCAAATTAAATGATGAAAGGATTATTAATTGTTCTCTCAGTGTTTGTCCTCAGATAGTGAGACAGCAGGCGCGGTTAAACACTATGAGCGGCGCCAGCGAGCATACTTGAGTATGTAGTACATGACACAACGCCGCTCATTCACAGAGAAACACGCAAATCAAACTGATTATTTTTTATATAGCAGTGTTTTTTCGCTTTAATAAGCACAGTCACTAGACCATTTAGTGATTTGACAGCTCTGTTTTTGATTTATTCATCAATCCATAAAATCGCGCATTTCATGTGACATCTGCATTGTAAATTCATTGTCATAACTGGATTCTGGGATTCACTCTGCATCACGGAAATCATAAGGCTTTAACTGTATCTGCACAGAGGGATGGTGTTCTGAAATATAGGTAAACATGTTCGATGTGTTTCCTCTTTTTGCGGCTGCTTTGCGACCATTTTTTGCAAACGGTGTCTATACTCGAAGACAAATAAGCGTCTATATCCAAAGTATTCCCATACTACCAATTTTGATTTATATTTCGACGTGGGATAGAGATTAGAGATAACGGCCTCTGTCTCTGATGTTGTCTCCGTGTGGGTGGAGCAAGAGAACAGTTAAGTGGAAAGTTGTTGCCAAATCTTTTATTTTCTCCAAATACCATAGATAAGCAAATGTACATGGTATGATAATCGTCGTGTTTATATCGTGGTATACCATCATACCGGTATATCGTTACAACCCTAGTTTATAATATTAATAGATTTAAAATAAATGTATTAAAGTAAATATCAATATATTGTGCATCCTTAAAGAGCATAAAAAATGACCTGAATTTACTTACTTGGAAGGTTGACCTCAAGTTCTGCAACCTCTGTGAACAGATCAAAGCATGAGTGTTGTTTAGTACTGATGGGTAACAAAGACACTTATAAAACCAGCTTTTACTAAGCAGCACATGAACAGCTTTTTTTTTAGAATGATATACTCATTTATTCTTCTCTGAATTTGTTATTATTGGAATTATGGTCTATGAAATGCAGATATAAGACCCAGCTCTATCTAGCTATATATGGCCACCTGCATTCTCAAGATACCATCTCTAAATGTTGAGTTGGGGCGGATCCAATGGCCTCACTGGTTCAAAAAATAGCCTGAGTGTTTGACTGTGGATGGGAAGTGCTTTTTAAGCTGCTGGTAATGGTATACAGACTCCTCCTCTCGGTCTGTTATAAATAGAGTCTACTGCTCTCCTGATCTGGCCTGCATCACATCACCTTACACCAGTTTACTGGCACCACAACACCCTGCAGACAGTCACCGCAAAAACACAACTCAACCATAATGCTCTCTAGATTCAGACTGAGCCTACTCTTTCAAAAGAGTCTGGCACAGTGTAATTAATGATCCAGTTGCAATGTATTGAATCATGATAGACGCATAGAACGATACACAGTCAGACAGACAGAATGACCGAATGACCGATCGACACATACATACATACTAGGGCTGCACGATTATGACAAAACCCATAATTATCAATTATTCCCTTGAAATTGTAATTGCGATTATTAACTACGATAATCACAATTTACATTGAATGATGTTTGTACCATTGTTTGAAGCAACCGCATGCCATATTTTTAGATGGAAATAAACCAGCAGAAAACACTAACTGAAAAACTTCAGTATTAAGCCTCAAATGTGAACTATACATTGGATTGGTTTCCAAAATATGCATGGTATTATAATGCTATTCTAAAACTAAAATTAGAACAATGGAAAAACCCTTAAGATAACTTGTAGAAAGAAAAGAAAACTTCTTAAAGGGGTGGGTTGATTGCGATTTCACTTTTTTAACATTAGTTAGTGTGTAATGTTGCTGTTTGAGCATAAACAATATCTGCAGAGTTGCGGCGCTGAAAGTTCAATACAAACGGAGATATCGTCTTTTAAAATTCTGGAAGTTTAATGCCTACAAAAACGACTGGTAAGGGACTACAACGAGTTACTTCCCGGGTTTGATACGTCACAAACCCAGATAATCCCTGCCCCCAGGAACATGTAAAGAAGAGGGCGAGGCCATGCTGCGCTGCTTTAGAGAAGAGGAAGAGAAACTAGGGATGCACGTAAAAATCTATTCATTTGAATCGCGATTCTGTCTTCTAACGATTCTAATGGATTCACAAGTTTCAAAATCATTAAAGCAGCGGTTCTTAATACTGTTACTCGTGTCGCCCTGCTCTGCATCTCTCTCTCTCTCTCATTCAGATCGTCAGATCAGCTCCAACAAACTGTTCCAATTATACACTTATTTTCACACAGCAATGAGAAGCATTATAAATGGACACGCGTGTGGTTGCTGTGCTGTATTAAAGCTTTAATCAGGATATAAAACCGTATATTAAAAGCTAACAGAAGCAGTAGCACTTACAAATAGCAGCGTATTTAAAAGTATGAGACAACAACAACCAAACATGCCATTAAGAGCCGTGCTTGCACAGGTTCTGCACAATCCTCTTCACTAATATCCTCTGGGTCTCAATCGGGCTCAAATTGATAAGCATTATAGACAACACCACTGTTTACAATTCAACCGGAGCACATGCCACTGAGGTGAGGGGCGGGACGTTCAGACGTGCAGTGACGGTTTAGCCAATCACAACACACTGAGCCAGCTAACCAATCTCAGCCCATCGCGTATTTCTGAAGGAGGAGCTTCATAAAACCAGGAAATAAATCGAGGCGTTTGTCAGAGAAGGGACAGAGAGGTGTGGAATAAAGGTAAATTATGTGAAAAATAATGCGTTTTTAAAAAAACCAAACATGAACACATGCTAGACTGCACCCCATAAACACAATCAAGCCTAGGGCTGGGCGATATGGCTGAAAACTGTATCACGATATCAGTGTTTCATATCGGTTGATATCGATAATTATTTATATTTTTTATGACCCATTTAAAAGAAGGACCAGGAGAAAAATATATTACATTTAAACATTTTTATTTTAAACTTAACCTTCCTCCGATCATAATCCCCTCAGTTATTAAGACAGAAATGTCAACAACCATGGAAAACTCAAATAATTAAATTATAAACATAAGTCTAAAGTCACAATGAACACTTAATAATTATCTAAGCGGAGCGGAAGCATGTCTTTGGCTATATGATATGCCACTGCCTCCGTTATATCTTTGTACCGTTTAGATTCTTTGTCATAAGGCACTGATGCAGTACCTCTCCATGGTGGTCTGCTGCTTGTGCGGTGTTGCAGCTACAGATGTTGTTGGGTGAATACGGCTGTGCTCCAAAGGGTGAGCGCGGCTAAGGTGGTACATCAAGTTCGTGGTATTAACGTTACAGTTTGGCGGGGACGACGGTTTGCATAATTTGCAACGACATTGATCGACTACGTTCAGACTTATAATATCCAAAAAACTGCCATACTGGCGAGCTGATTTTCCTCATTTATTTACAATTCCTCGTTCGCTGCGGCACTCATTTTCTGCTTATGAAAAGGAATCCAGCAGACCAGCACGAGACAACGATTGGCGCACAAACTTGTCTGTTAATGATTGGCTGTTAGCGTGTCACTCCCTACGTTGCTAGGTTACCAGAGGGCGAGTGCCTTTGTTAATGCAACCAAACTTGCTTCGCAACCTCTGTTTTCTTCCGAGAAGAATAAAAAATATCGAACGTTTTATCGAACACATTTTTTATTGATATCGATCACTGTCTATCGCGAAAATGGTTAACGTTTTACGCCCAGCCCTAATCAAGCCTAGAGAAAAAACAGTCAACCACTCCTTTAAGTTTACAGAATAACATAAGTGGATTCTGAACGTTATGTAATTGTGGCACGTAATTGTATTGGATTATTATTATTAATTGTGCAGCCCTAATACATACATACATAGTACATACATACATAGAATAATAGAACGTAGGTAGATGCAGATTCTAGTTTTCGCCACTAGGGTTGCATTTTCATAACTATAACAAATGCGAAGCTTGATGACGCTATGAAGGGGATGTTCACGGATGAGGTAATAGATATTTTTTTATTATTATCTGTACCTTCCACAGTTATTTTTAAACAGAAATACAGAGAATGTGAGCAAAAAACTTTCATTGTCAAAAGAACTTATGACTGATTTAAGTCTAGCGCGAGTTTAAGCACTCTCAAAAACACGTCATTTTCTTTCCGTACACGGTATTGGGATGTGGCGTATTGCGGGGGCCGGGGGGTATGGGGGGGGGGTCACGAAAGATGCGGCTCAACATTATGATGTCCACGCCATGGCATGGACAGCTAGCTTTCGACCCAACCCGTGCGCGGGGGGGGCTGAGCCCATTCGGAACTAGAGGGGAGCGTCTAGATAGATAGAGAAAACTGATTTTCATTCAAACAAGTCAACTTAAACTACACATTCGAGTTAATCGATAAAATTAATTTATCGCCCAGTCCAGATAGATAGATAGATAGATAGATAGATAGATAGATAGATAGATAGATAGATGTACATAGATAGACGGACGGACGGACGTAGATAGACGGACAGATAGATAGATAGATAGATAGATAGACGGAATAGACGGACAGACGACATACAGACAGATAGATAGATAGATAGATAGATAGATAGATAGATAGGCTGAACGATTAATTGCATTTGCAATAATATCGCGATATGAAAAAACGTGATTTCTCAACCGCAGAGGCTGCGATTATGCGAGAGTAATGTATGACAATCGTATGACATCCAAGTACGGCGAGAAAAAGCATTAGGAGACGTCCGCTCTCTTATAGCTCTCGCTGTACTTTGATGACACACACCGATCGGTCTAGCAGTGCTGCTTCAAGTCAAACACATCTAAGCAGTCTTCAGAGGAATCATCATGTTGGCATGCTGCTATGTTGCTAAGTCCACAGTTTGACGAACCACTGCTCCAGTGTTAAGATCCCAGCAGACTAGAGGAGTGTTTGGTCAGTGACTGGTACCTTTGATGAGCAGTCGATCTCTAATGGACACTCTATGAGAGGCATCGTTGGAGCCTGCAGGGGTCCGGCCGGCCCTCACACCCTCCTCCCTCTTCAGCTTACTGGCTAACGTCAGCATACCAGCAGACCAACACACACACTCTCACACACCTGTGAGAAACACAAACACACATAAAAATAGGGAACACCAGGGTCACTTAACTACATTTAACCTTTTTGTTGCTTGAAATTTGGGTTGCACAAGACCCGGTACTTCGGTACCAATCGGTACTAAAAAGATGAAAACGTACGGTACCAAGATTCTTTAAGTCCCGGTGGTACCGAGGACCCGGTCACCCGGTTCTTGCTGCGTGATCTGAAAGCTGCAGATGCGCTCTCTTCAAAAAGTATAGACGTGCCGAAATAATAACAGTTATGTACATGGAAATGACATACAGTGAGCCTCAGACACCATAGTTTCCTCCTTATTATGTAAAGCTCGTGATTAAAAAAGACCCCTGAAAAGCAGGCGAATCAGAAAATAACACCGACTTGTGACGCAACAGTCGGGATCACTACGCCTCATCATTCCATAAACCCGCCCTTGTTCTAGGCAAGCGCCAGCTGAACCATCAGAAGTCCTGCAGGTGTTGTAAATAAACAAGCGTGGACAACTGCGAAAATGGCAGATCATGGAAATAAATGTAATGTTCCAGGCTGTGCAGGGGATGTGAAGTGCAGGGATGGGTTGGTGTCTTTATTCAGAAAGGCACGGAAAGCAAATAACGCATTCTAATAAAATAACGCGAGCCGCTAAAGGGACATGGTTAGCTCCTTGTTAGCTGTAGCCTGTTACAGTACATAAGATTTCACTTACCACATAATCAGAGTAAGGAGAGATGAGGATGATGGCGAATGATTTACAGATCCTGAGCACCACTGACAAGCGTCTGATTTTGTGAAATGTGTGGTAAGTACTGTTGCTCCATAATATAAACAGAGTTTGTGCATCGCGTCTCTTGAAAGTGAAACTATAACACGATCGACTGATCGTTCAAAAGCAGTTTCAATGCCTCGCGTATTAATAACGGCTCCCTGGTGCCCACGTTTTATATACAGTATAATTACCCGACGATATAACTGCGAGAGAAAGTATTTAAATATATATTTTACTCCCTGTGTTTTCTTCTTGCTGATGAGTGGCACTGTGAAACAGCCAATCAGAGCAGAGCTCAACATTAAGCAGCACTGTGAAACAGCCAATCAGAGCAGAGCTCATTATTATTATTGACCCTGCCTAATAAGCCAATAACAGACCGTGTCATTCTAGGGAGAATTATAGGGTTGTAAATGGACATGTAAAATCGTTTCTGGAGATTTTTTGCCCTTACCTGATCCACATACATTCTATGTAGATACTAGAGAACAATTTTTGAAATTCTGTATCAATGCATTCTATGGCACCTTTAATGCTGCATAGTGCTTAAAGCCACGTTAAAATATTTTTTTTACGGCCACATGAAGCTGTTAGAAAGCATATAGATTGAGGATTTCCTAGAAGCAAGGATACAATAACAACTCTGTTGTTATTTAAAAGATTGAATATGCGGCGATACATTTATAATTCATATCAATCAAGGAATTATTGACTTTTAATGCCCCTTTGGCCCCCTTATTTCGAAATGTACAGAAATACGTGCTTTCATATGTCCTTCTGTTATGATTATTTAATTTATTCACTATACTATTTATAACTAATGTCTCATTTCAGTTTGGCTATATTTTTGTATTTATTCCAGTTTAAATTAAAATTCATATAGAGTGTAAATCCTTTTTACTGAACGTTAAAAATAAGTTAGTTAAAGTTGTCGGGAGCGCGGTGCTGGTGACGTTGAAGGCGAGCGACCGTGGTGCAGTAGTTCCGTTTCTAGCCTAAGTTTAGCTTTTCAGTTCTGGAGCTTTTATTTAGGCTTCAAAATTCGTCAAAGTTAAATTATTTTGTTAATATTATCTAGATGGACAAACCGTGTAAGTTCAATGAACTATGATTGAACACAGAGCTTATGTTTTGCGATAATCCAAAAGTCTGTGGGAAAAATCCTATTGGCTTTTTGTCGAGGGAACCAGTTTCATGCTAACAGCGGATCGATCCGCGTACAGAGTGACGTCATAGTCCCCCCACTCTATTACCATCTGTTACTATAACCTGGTACAGCTACAGCACTTTCTGTCCGGGAATTGAAGATACTACAATGAGAGCATCAGACAGAGATGTTATGAAATAAAACAATACAAACTTTTCATCATCCGTTAACGTTACTGGTTTGGTTTGAGCCGTTATTGTGCTAACGTGTTCATTAGCAGCTACACCTTGATTCCCATTGCACAGTGCATTATTCATATCGAAACTGAGATGAATATCCTGTTATATAGTGAAACATAGGGGTTAAACGATCTTTCAATTCATAATACAACTCTAAAAACGTCAAATAACTCGGCTGCGATCGATATTACACTTACCTGACACTGTCAGAGTCACTGAACTGCCCCGTTTACATCATAATCAGGATACTCAAACTGAATTTCACACAGTTTCCCCCCAAATGACTTCTAAATAAAAGACGCTAAATGTCGTTAAAAGAAATAGAATTGAGTAGAATGCTACGTAGATTAGTTCCGCTGAGTTTATGGTTTCCGCAGCTTGAGCGGTTTAGAAGCCGGAAGTTGTTCCGTTCATCCAATAAGAAGTCCGTATGGAATCAAACGCCACAAAGAGGATTTCCGCCCTTTTTTTGCAAAGCAACATGAAATAAGAGCACTGTTTTTTTATCGTGTTTATAGAAACATTAAACTCAAGATATAATAATGCAAGTTTTATGTTAGGTGTTTATTGTTCAACATTTTCAGAACAAAAATAAAACACAAATGCTTTATTGTTTTTTAGAAATATTGAGACACATTTTAAACAGAGAGGGTTCTGTGGGTTTGAAAAAAATTGAAATAGTTCAGGATTTCTGTGGTTTAGAGGCTAATAAATAGAAATATTTCACTATCATTGTTACTTCTGTGTCAGTTGATGAGGCTCCCATTGCTTCCAACAACCTGAAAAATAATAATAATGAAGAATAATAAAAATAACACAAGAAAATATAATTGATTTGAACTATGACAGTATGCTGTTTTATAAATATTATATATTAAAATGTACTAAATTAATTTGTGAATTTAAAAAATGACAATGTGTTGACTTGATTATTTAGATTATCACACCACTCTTGACAATCTATTATAGTATGTTGATTTGATTTGATTTAATTTAATGCATTACACTGGAGCAAATCCACCAGCTATTGCTTCTTTCAGAGCATGATTTTTGATTTATGAGCTGAGACTGTCTGTTTTACCGGTCTGTGGTGGTCTGAGACAGTCTCTTGGCCTCAACAGGATCTTTCTCCAGGAAACCTTGATAGGTAGCGAAGGTTTCAACCAAACCAATAAACCCTGACAGCGGCATTATCATCCGACACCTCAGACATTCATGCCTGAAAACAAATACAGGAATTCAAGTGTTAATCTATAAAATATTATTTTTGCATGACGAAAATTCAGTCTTTAAGTATTTATAATATTAATATAATATTATGTTGTATTCTTAACATATTAAACGTTTTGTTTTTTTAACCTTAGGCAAAAAAATTTTTTTTTTTTTTACAGGATTATTGCAAATGTGCTATGCAATAAAATCATGTAATAACACTCGCACTTACCATTCTTTATCATCGTATGACACAGAGTCATAGATCTTCTTGTAGACCTCTAGGGAACTGGATCCTATGTAAGCTTTCCGAAAAGGGTGCAGGGCTGCATAGAACTGTGAATCAAAAAATACAATTTACACTGAAGATCTCTAGTGAAAGGATATTCGATTAAAGTAAAGCAGCAGGACACACACGGGTTGTCTCATATCAAGAATTTATAATGCAGGTTTCCTGAACAACAACCCATAAAACATTGTGTTGGTTTATTTAACCTCTTGGCAGATTTCATTGAGTTTGGAGGTGCTTTCTCCATATTCCAGCTCAAAATCCATGGTGTAGCTGAGCAGAGCGAGGCAGCCTCCTGGCCTCAGAATCCTGTCTGCCTCCCGCAGGAAGCGCGGATGGTCAAACCAGTGAGCGGCTGACATGGATGAAACCAAGTCAGCCACATCGTCCTCAAAGGGCAACTCCTCTGCAGGGCTCTGTCTAATGGAGCAGGAAAAACAGAGTTATAAATAGTGGGAGTATAAGTGTAAAAAAAGAGAAAAGAACAGAAAGAAAAAAAATGAAACATATATTTTAAAAGTGTATAAAATAAATTATATAAAGATTATAAATGAATACTAATATATAAAAAATACTAATATACATAACATCACATAATAATATAGATAAGATTTTTTTGTTGTTGTTGTTGTTGTTGGGTTGAATGGTAGCCTACTGTCAAAGCACTTTTTTAAAGGATAATAAAATAAATATTTTTTCTTCAGGTTAATATATTGTTATCTGTGTTTGAGAAGCTCATGAAAGTCAAAAATCCAGTATCTCAAAATATTAGAATATTTACATTTGAGTTTCAATAAATGAACATCCATACAGTATGCATTCTGGGTATCTCCTGTTCTTTGAAACCACAATAATGGGAAAGACTGCTGACTTGTCAATGGTCCAGAAGACAATCATTGACACCCTCCACAAAGAGAGTAAGTCACAGAGGGTCATTACTGAAAGGGGGGCTGTTCACAGAGTGCTGTATCAAAGCATATTAAATGCAAAGTTGACTGGAAGAAGAAATTGGGTAGGAAAATGTGCACAAGCAACAGGGATGACCGTAAGCTTGAGAATACTGTCAAGCAAAGCCGATTCAAACACTTGGGAGAGCTTCACAAGGAGTGAACTGGAAGCTGGAGTCAGTGCATCAAGAGTCACCGGCTCAGACATCTTCAGGAAAAGAGCTACCAAGCCACTTCTGAAACAGAAACATCGTCAGAAGCATCTTACCTGGGCTAAGGAGAAAAAGAACTGGACTGTTGCTCAGTGGTCCAAAGTCCTATTTTCAGATGAACGTACATTCTGCATTTCATTTGGAAATCAATGGTCCCAGAGTCTGGAGGAAGAGTGGAGAGGCACAGAATCAACAATGCAGATGACCTGAAGGCTGCGATCAAAGCAACCTGGTCTTCATTACACCTGAGCAGTGCCACAGGCTGATTGTCCTCCATGCCACGCTGCATTGATGCAGTAATTCATGCAAAAGGAGGCCCAACCAAGTATTGAGTGCATAGAAATGAACATACTTTTCAGAAGCCTGAAATTTTTGTTCAAAATATCCTTTTTTTTATTAATCTTATGTAATATTCTAATTTTCTGAGACACTGAATTTGGGGTTTTCATTATCTGTAAGCTATAAATAATCATCAAAATGTCAAGAAATAAAGGCTTGAAATATTTCACTCTATGTTCAATGAATGTATATAAATATATGGATTTCACTCTCTGAAATGAGTGACAAAACATATTGACCTTTTTCATGATATTCTATTTTTTTTCGATGTACCTATAGTTACCTGTAACACACATTTGGTGCATGCTCTTTGGCACTAGCTATCTCCAGTTGAGCTGGACTAACATCTATCCCGACCACAGTGAGAAAGTGAGGGGCGAGTAGCTCAGTGCCCTGTCCTGATCCACAGCCCACATCCACTGCCAGATCAAGATAGCCCTGGATCTGTTCAGAGAGGTAAAACAGAGTTAAGCTGGTTTGTTTTAAAAAGATGACTTCAGCACAGAATTTGAAAACGTAAAAGGGAACTCTGTCTAAATTCTGTCAGCATTTATTCACCCTCATGTTCTAATTCATATTATTATCTTTATTGTAACATAAAACAAAAGAAGCCCAGGCTGTTCTTTTGCATGCAAGACATTAGTGTTATACTCCAAAAATACCCAAATAATTTTGTTTTATAATATCAATATTTATGGTAACACTATAGTCCACTTTAGACATTGTACTAACAGTAAGTAACTTTGCAACTACATGTCAACTAGCAGTCATTAGAATATTAGTAGACTGTCTGCTTATCTTCTAATACTTTATTTTGATGGGTCCACAACATACAACATACTGAATATGAGAAACTTTGCAAGTATGTGTCAACTTATTCTACTAACCCTAAACCTAACCTAACAGTCTACTCTGAGAGTTAGTAGACATGTAGTTGCAAATAAATGAGAATTAGTTGACATGTCGTTGACATGCAGTTACAAAGGTACTTATAGTTAGTAGAATGTCTAAAGTGGACTATCAAAATAAAGTGTAACCATATTTATTGTCTGTCAATATTTCTTGTCATACAATGGGAAAAATCTGGTCTTTTGAAAATAATAATAATAATAATGCAGGTTTCAGACTGAAGTTTTATTTATATACTTATTATTTATGCAATGTTTCATTAAAGCAGTAAATGCATCCTTGAACGTGAAAAATCTGAAAAATACTTATTAAATACTTAAATTAATGTTGCATTAGTTCACAAAGATTTTGAAGCAATAAGTCACTTATTAATACTGACTATCTGCTGTTCTTTTGCATATCCTGAGAAATGAGGTATGAATCTAAATCAGATCTATATAACAGGGTCAGTGTCTCACAAGCTGAACATTGATACACCTTGTTTTCACAGGTCTTTGATTCTTTTTTTAAAGTGTAGCCTCAATAAAGACAAATGAAACACTGCTGTATATATATCAACTGCTGAGTCATTCTGACAAAAGTTTTTCCAAGCACACGTCTCACATACTCTTTTTCGAAGGAACTTCAGCACTTCATCTACGAGTTCTTGAGGAGGAGACACCCGGTACCGCTGGTAAGATTCAACATGTCCTTTTCCCTCGAAATGCCTCTGAGCCATTTGCCTCTTCTAGAGCTGCTTTTAGTCAAAAGTAACCGACCAACCTGAGACTAACTGGACTAGCCTGCCCCTAGAGTTATTCATTAACACAATCACCTTTACTGTGTTTGACTTTTACCTCTGTTCTTTCAGGGCAATCTAGTACACTTTCATTGTTTGTTTGTCTTTTTTATCAATGGCTTCATAGCAATAAATTACTATTTTTTTATCTTATCCCTAATAATATTTTTTTATATTTTTTAATATTAATAATTTTCACAGCCATTGAAACCATTTCCACAACCATATTTATTAATCAAAACCATTTATGTAACAATACAATGCCAATGTTCAAAAACTATTTAGCCTTAAACTTTCAATAAGTTCAGGTAAAATGATTGGATAAGTGGAAATTCACAAATAATTATGTTTAAATAAAATAACACAATAAAAAACATACTCAGATTATGAAGAAAATACTTTATTTAAAACATAAGAATAAAATGTAAAAAAATAAATATCTATGCACGTTTAATAGGATTACTGATAAACTACTGCCATTTGATTTGTTATCTATTTTAATTTTCGATAAATTATGTATGAATTTATTATGTCTTTATAGGTATTTTCTTTAGTTTTAGTTTTAATAAATTTGAGTTATTTTAGTAACGTTACTTCAACATACTGCATGGAAATAAAAAAAATATATATATATGGGTGTTTGGCTTAGTGTCATGTTAGAATAATTTTTATACTCATTCCTTTTGTTGTTTTAATATTTTGTTGTTTTTAGCTTTATTTTTTGTTTTCATTTAAATGTTTAGTTTTGAAATGTTGTTGTATGCATTTGTCATTTTATTTAATTTCTCAATTTTCTTAAATGTGTATATATAGTATTTATAGAGTTTTAACTTATAGTTTTAGTTACTTTTTCTTATTTGTAAATCGCTTTGGATAAAAGCGTCTGCTAAATGACTAAAAAGTAAAAAAGTAAAAGTAATACAACTTATGTACATACCAGTGTGCTTGAGATTTCTGTCTAGAGTTTCCTGCAGCTGAGTCCGAGCTCTCCTCAGAGTCTCCACACTCACATCAGTGTTCATACTGATCTCAGACCAGTTCCTGGTGTGTGGAGGGATGCATCAGTCTATAACAGGAGAGAGGAGAAATCCCATTTTTTATTTATTCGGTCAGATTGATTTAAAAATTAAAACATGTAATCCATAATCATATTTAACATCTCCATCTCACTTTTCTGAATTCAGCTGAATGTTTAATGTCTTGAATCTTTGCGATCGTCTCCTGGATCATCTGGAGCATGTCTGTTTGTGTCTTCATCAGCTGAGTCTACAGACAGAAACATTTTATCACTCAACATTTGAGAAATAAAAGGTCTTGTTAATGGACTATGTAAAAACCAGATGTCAATGTATGTTTAATGTTGTTAGTGCCTTCTTCTCTCCACTCTCCTTCTCTAGAGGAACATTGTCATGGTTCTTGTGGTCTGCTTCAACACAAAACACACAAATAAACATCTGATAATCTCTACAAAACAGCTCCAGAGGCTTCTCATGTTTCTGGCATATGTAGTCCTTTATATTCTCCACAGGGTCCATCAGTTTGTGTTTCTTTAAGTTCAGGACTCGATGGTGAGGTTCCAGGTGAGTTTCACAGTAAGAGGTCTGACACATCCGACAGGTCTTCAGTGCTTTCAGCTTTCTGTCATCACAGATGTCACACAGAGCTTCCGATTTGGGCTTTTCCTTAAAGAGTTGCACAACCACACTAAGTGCTGGGTTGATAATGAGCTCAGGTCTTTCACTGAATCTTTCTTTACAGGATGGACAGTAGTAGTTCTGACTGTTGTCCAAGCACTTGTTCAGGCAGCTCTTACAGAATTTGCATCCACATGGGATGGTGATTGGATCAGTGAACATGTCCAGACACAGAGAACATTGAAGCCTCTCAGCCAGAGGACCACTAGAGGATGCAAAGTCTAAAAAGAAGACAAATAATGAAAATATGTAACCCTGGACCACAAAACAGTCATAAGTCATTTATTGAGATGTATACATCATCTAAAAGCTGAAAAAATAAGTTTTCAGTTGATGTATGGTTTTGTATTATTAGGAAAGGACAATATTTGGCTGAGATATGAGGGTGCAAACAAATATATATAATATTGAGGAAATTGTCTTTAAAGCTGTCCAAATTAAGTTCTTAGCAATGCATATTACTAATCAAAAATTAAGGTTTGATATATTTATGATAGGAAATTTACTAAATATCTTCATGGAACATGATCTTTACTTAGAATCCCAATGATATTTGGCATAAAAGAAAATGTATAATTTTGACCCATACAATGTATTGTTGACTATTGCTACAAATATACCCCAGCAACTTAAAACTGTTTTTGTGCTCCAGGGTCACATATATCACCTTCAGCTGAACTGTACTGAACATGGACCACACATTAATGCAACAACAACAATCAATAATAAAAATATATATTATTGTTGTTGTTGTAATTATTTCACGCACTCATTTAGTTTTTGGTTTACTGACCTACAGGTCCCTCCATACTCCATATTTAGGTCCTTTGTTGTTTTGGTGATGCTGGTTTAGAAGATTCTGCAATAACTGTTCCTTTTTTTTCAAACAATGAATTAAATCAAATGAACACAGAATAAGAATTGTTTAATTTCTGTGTAAAACTTAACAAGGTAACACTTAGTTAATGTACTAGCAATTAAACACTTCTGAAGCATTGAATAATCTTAGTTAATTACAACATTTACTAATACATTATTCAAATCCAAAGTTGTATCTGTTCAAATGATTTAATAGACTTGAGCTAACATGAACTAACAATGAACAGTTGTATTTTTATAAACTGATCCAAAAATTATTAATAAATAGCCTACTGCAAAAAAGTATCTGTCGTTGTTAATGCATTAACCAATGTTAACAAATGAAACTTTGTAAAGTGTTCCATTGAGTGCATAATAACTCTATATGATATAAAATATGAAATCCTAATGTTTATATATTAACTTATATATACATGTTTTTATGTTACAATAGTTTCACTTTTTTATATAGCCTACTTTCTGTGAGCTATACAGTATTTCACAGCACATATCTTTGCTTTAAAATCAAACATATGACATTAGTTATAACCATAGCATTCTATGTAATTTTATACAGTATCAGTGTAGACCAAATGTGTAGTAGTAGCTTACTTACATTGTAACTTTAGCCCAAATAGATCTCATAAGACCACTAATATTAAAAATGTGTTTGCATCACACACCTGTGAGTATCAGGTGTGCTCACATATGTCACAGAACGTTTCTAAATACTCTGTTTACCAGATAAAGCCAATTGGAGCATTCCAGCCTTTTTTCATGTTCTTTATCTCACACAATCTGCAGTGATAATTTCACTTTCTTTCGTGTAATCCAGGCTTTATCTCCACCTACTGGAAATGTGCCCACCTGTCCTCGTGTGTGCATTTTATAGCACAGTGTATCTCAAACGTGCATACAACTGCACACGTTACTGTTTATTGTCATATTCTTTATAACTAACTCTTAAGCTGACAGCTAAAGTGAGCTGAAAGCTTTCGGTTTCTCATCAGATCTTCAGTACAAAGTACCACGGACCGAGATGAACCTGCTCAGGTTTACAGTAGCCCATCGGTTTATTTGTGTAGCCTTTTTTACTATAGCTTCTTCTTAAAACAGAGTAACTTGTTTTCCTGGGCAATGCACGCGGAAAAGAAAGACAAAGAAAACAAACCTACGCTGGGAAATATTTACTGCTGTAAAAGGTGAGACAGCTAGCCTGTGCTTCTCCTCTAGAATAGTCCATGAGCAGCAGGGAGCGCTATAAGACAGCAGAACGTGTTCATCTACTGGCGCTAGAGCAGCGCACTAATTAACACATTTGCATGCATTGTGATTTACAATTTAAACACATACACAGACTGCCATTACAAATTATTTTGTTATCAGTTTTTATTGTTATTAACCATAACCAACCAAACACTTTTCTGTTTGGTGTTTTATTTGAACCCTCCTCAAATATGACAGCACAATACATCGACCTGATTATAATGTAATATTACTTATAATATTATATAATATAATAGTATATATAAAATATACACATAATTTGCTGCAATAAATGTCTTTTGATGTTTCAGATTTAATATAACTGTCCTTCTAGAGAGAGAGAGAGAGAGAGAGAGAGAGAGAGAGAGAGAGAGAGAGAGAGAGAGAGAGAGAGAGAGAGAGAGAGAGAAACCCCACAACATATCACAAACAATCTGTCCAGGGCAACAACAATGGTTGTACTATATTAAATTTCACGCACGCTGATTGGCTGAATAATATTATAAGCTCCGCCTATTTACTAAGCCACTGCTGACTTAATTGTGTTTGGCTGTCAAATCACCTGTGCTTTTGACGTGACAGCTGCTAGACCGTCAATAAGTCAGAAAGCAGGTCATCGGGCAGCCAATTCCATAAGCCGCACGGGTTTAAGGGTTTGAATTATTCATCGGTCACACGTCTGGTCCATACACGAATCAATCAGACCAGCCTGTGTTTGGATGGGTTTATAGGTGTCAGGGCAGAGAGGCCTGGACCTGTGGACCTCAGCACTGCACAGCCCTGCAGGTAAAATCAATCACTGCTGATCACATCAGTCTTTTCGTCTACCGCTTCACCTGTCAGACACCGAGAGCATACCCAAAAAGAAGATGCACTTTATTTATTTTTGGACAGAAACTCTAAACTAATGTTTGACGGTCATTTCAGTGACTCACGCAGAGGTATGGAAGCTTGCAGAATACAATTGTAGAATATGGCAAATCTGAGTGGACCGAGTGATCTGTTTAGCTGCAACTCACTTATTTATTTAGATTTCTCCATTTATTTACAAAAAAAGATGTCATATTTTGCATTTAGTTCAGAATATGTCACTTTCAGTTTAAAAAATAAAATCACTATAATCTACACAAGTAGCCTGCGTGAACATGACATGATTGCCGAATGTACAGTATGCACATTTAGCCTATTCTTGCGACACTGTATGGAGATCTTTTTGTAGCATTATTCCAAATAAACAATTATGATCCATATTAAAAAATAAATAGAACGAGATCCATAAATAAATCTTAACATGAACACATGCAACACATGCTATGATTGGTCAACAAAGTGTGTCTATTATCTGATTGGCTTGAATGGGTGTTTCAGATATGTTTCAAAATACACAAATGTATGCAGCGATCTACAAATGTAGCCGCACACGATGAAAGCCTACTATTCACAAAAATGCCCCACAAAATTGCATATGAATAATGCACAGATTCACAAATGTTGCAGCGATCTCACAATGCGATTCACAAATGATGCAGCGATCTGCACAGCGAGAATGCAGCGATCTACAAATGCTGATTTGATTGCAGCGTCTATGCAATGTGTGATTGCTCACTGCATGCGATGCAGCGATCTAGCATTTCTATTTCACAAATGTGCAGCGATTATGCATTAGCATTTTATTCACAAATGAATGCAGCGATCTACAAATGCACAGGATATGAAATCTTTTACACAGCGATGCAACATTTGAATTGCATATGAATGCAGCGATGTTGAATTGTGCGATTGAATTCTTGCATGATTCACAAATGTGCAATGCACAGGATGCGATTTGAATGCAGCGATACAAATGCACAGGATGCGATTTCAGCGATCTCACACGATTCACAAATGTATGCAGCGATCTACAAATGCACAGGATGCGATTCACAAATGAATGCAGCGATCTACAAATGCACAGGATGCGATTCACAAATGAATGCAGCGATCTACAAATGCACAGGATGCGATTCACAAATGAATGCAGCGATCTACAAATGCACAGGATGCGATTCACAAATGAATGCAGCGATCTACAAATGCACAGGATGCGATTCACAAATGAATGCAGCGATCTACAAATGCACAGGATGCGATTCACAAATGAATGCAGCGATCTACAAATGCACAGGATGCGATTCACAAATGAATGCCCGGCAAAGCTGTTTGTGACATAAAAAGATATTTGTGAATGTTTTTGTTGTTGTTGCAAATCTCATTTGATATATTTGTGAATTTCATTCCTGTTTGTGAAACTCTAAGATATATATGCGAATCTCATTCTATTTATTTGTGAATATATTTATTTATTTTATGCTAATCACCTTACATTTATTTGTGGATCATCATCTTTTTTTAATCATTAATATAATTTGTTTGGAATAATGCAACAAAAATATCTCCATAATACTGTGACGTCAGCAAACTTTCATAATCAGGGAGGCGATAGAGTTGCCTTTAAATGCCTGTGACATTAAGCCGGATGTGTATTATACTGTAGGTATAAGCATAATTTTCAACTTTTTAACTAGCTTTAACTAACTTTTCCATTAAGGCTGTTTGCAAGGAAAAAACATAGAAGAATGGGGTGCTTTAGTAGCTGTAAAGCTTTCGTGTTAGATGCGTAGGTTATGTTACATTCCAGCTTGTGTCTGCACTGTAAGCGAGCAGTATGACGTTACAAATACATTCACACACTTTATTATATACTTTTATTAAACCCTTTCACTCTTAAACGTAGGCTCACAGGCCTTCAAATGACAAAGCGTTCTTCTGCTTTGTACGTTTTAGAAATGCGTGAGTCATCAGACCTTGTGTAAAGATACCAGATTCGTTCAAGCTAAAATCCAAAAGAGGTTAGACAACAACTTTAACATCACCACACAAAACAATTTTACTAATAAACTTTGCCTGTAAATAGAAAAGGATTTTTGTTCATTGCTTTTTATACATTCTTGAACGATGCCACTCTTCAGAAAGACCAACGTCATCATTGTGAACATTGAAACAGAACGGTAACTTTTATAACAAAAGACTTCAGTCAATCTTCCAAATATCTTTCTCAAAGGCCAGTTTTATGAATACATTAACATCACAACTAATGGCCAATATCCTGATGTTCCTCTGGTTATTGCTACAGGAACATTCGTATCTGTACATGCACGCTCTAAAAAGTCAATAGAGCGAGAAGAGGAAAGCGTCTTTCTAATGAACATGCTCTCACTAGATGCTTGGGGTTAGTGGTTTAAACTAAATGTTTGGTCCGCAACGCAACCCACTACAGATATGAATAATTTGCCAAATCATGAAACATGATGAGAAGAGGCGTGCTATTACTTATCTAAGAAATCAGAATTATGATATTCATCTGGCAGACATTAAAACAGGTAGAATACTAAACTATAGATGTACATCATCCAACCTAAACGCTCAAGCAATCACCAAGCAAAACCCATGCACAGCAACTGCATAGCAATATTAATAAAAAACACTCAGTACATTTAAACAACCATCCTGCAATGGTCTAGAAACCATCCAGAACACTCTCAAAGCAACACATTAAAAACAGAAGAATTGGTTAGAATAATATTTTATGACATGTGGAATATTGTGGTAACACTTTACAATAAGGTTCCATTAGTTAATGTATTAACAAACATGAACAAACTATGGACAATACATTTATTACAGTATTTATTCAACTTTGTTAATGTTAGTTAATGAAAAATACAGTCGTTCCTTGTTAGTTCACAGTGCATTTACATGTTAACAAGCACAACTTGTGATTTAATAATGCATTAGGAAATGTTAAAATGAACATTAACTACGATTAATAAATGCTGTAGAAGCATTGTTCATTCTTAGTTCATGTTATCTTAAGTAGTTTACTAATGTGAACTAATGAACCTTATTGTAACGTGTTACCAATAGTGTTTAACTAAGAAAGAAAATGCTGTCATCATTTACTCACCCTCCTGTTGTTCCAAATATATATGAATGTCTTTCTACTTTTGAACACAAAAAAAGATATTCTAAAGAATAATAATCTACGTCTTTGAGTTTAATAGAATTAAAACACTGTTTATTTTGTTATTTGGGTCTACTCTTAACAGCAAGCCTAAATAGCAGGAAATAGTACTGTACCGTTATTAAAATCTAAATGCACTGTATAGAAGATGCTAACATTGTTTTTTCTTATTCAAGCATCCATCCACAAAACCCATGAGAGGATACAAAGAGAGAGAAGGCTGTTTGTGTTGGGCAGTTTAACTTCGTAATAACCAACTATAATTACAGGTGCTAGATTATTAAACAAATTACTCATCGTCTCTTTAAACGCTATTGATTAAAGCAAAATGCGATTAAAATTTGTTTGGGTTAAAAATATAAATCCTGAATCATCCATTTGCAGGTAAATGAGGATAACGATTAGAGTGCAGATGTGGTTGCTTTGATTAATGTGGTTTTGTCAATGGCCGTCTCTCTGCTGTCAACCAAACCATTATGTTCTGATTTAAGCGATGCTGAAAATTCCTCCGGATTCTCATTTACCGTCACCTCAAAGCCCAGCGTCTGACCGACCCCTAAATCTGACCTTGTTAGTATGACTGACTCTAGAGACGTACGTGTGTGCGTGTTTGGCTAAGGAAAATAGCGTGCTGCAACATCTAAGCCCCCTTTTAATTACTGCCCAACAACCCATAATGACAATTAGATGAGATTCAGTGGCAAAGGCATATATCAAAGTCACAGAGGAATGGGGGAAAGAGAGATCTTTGTGCGTCATTCCTTGATTGAGAAGCCTGAATGTTTATTCAATCATACGGAGACTTTGATTGACAGACTCTAAACAAATGTTGGACACTTTTAAACGGATGACCACAACCTTGGACAATGGCATTAAAGAGCAATTATATGCAAAGCTGGTGTAGCCCTAAAGAAAAAGGCCATTCATTTAATGTTAATAATATAATGTTAATATGGCAACTAACTTGAACAACTAAAATCTGCTTTGTAACATTAAAACATACTGCCAAGAACCGTTATAATGCAGGTGGTAAACTAGAATTACACACAATGAATTAAAGTACATCAATAGTGAATATATGACCATGAACGATAATGAATACGTACAAACACATCACATTATCAGGAAAAATCGACGACAAAATCATGCAATAAACATTTAATGAACATAGAATGTAACATACAACACCCTAATGTGCTTAAGTGATTACAGATATAAAAAATAAATAAAATATAATCATAATGGGAACATAATTTTACTGCTTTTCACCAGCTGTATTTTTATTTATTATAAACATTATTATTTATTAAAAACAATCACCAAGCAACACCATAGCAATGGTCTACAAACCATCCAACCCATCGTATATTATTATACTTATATTTAATATATTTATACTTAATATTTAAGTATATATAAATATATACGCACACACACACACACCTATTTTTATTTATTACATTTTTTTTGCAATTTACTCCTATTTATTATTTACTGTAATTATACAGTTTACTGTGATGTCCTGCTGAATACAATATATGTATATTTTTTTGACCATACATTATATGGTATTTCATACTTTTTACAAAACAGAATAGTTTTAGAATGAAATTACTTCTATAACTTGAACTTGAATAATATATATATATAACCTCACCATCTTCAGTCTAACAACATGAGAAAGAGATTACAAAGAGGAAACCTTAAACAGATCACCTATGTTCTGTGATTATGGTGAATTTCTTTAAATCAAAATATCTTTGAATAATTTCCTACTCCTGTCATTTCAGATTCAGTTCAAATGATTTCCAATTCTTCACATTCTGTGGAGTGTGGCCAATTCTATTCTAATTCACACACATGAACCTCAAGGGAGCCCCGAGCCTATTCTTCAATTGTGAATGTTGCTCATCTGTAACATCATAATCTTACAATGGCATTCTTAAACATGCACCAGCTGCATTATGGATACATTTTCAGTGTCATCTTTTTAAGGTTTCATTATTTGCAAGCATTGTGTCATAAAAACTAGTTTCCTTTTGCTAATGTTGATCTATTTAGTTTCTTGCGTCTAATCCCTAAGAGGCAGCCTTGTGTGAAATAAGATAAATTGATTTTGCATTGATTTGAACTCATTCTTTTTAGTTCATTCTGGTCGTGTGTGGAGGGGGCGGATCGTTCCCTTCAGCAGAAGCAGGTGCCTAATAAATCAGGTCTAATGTTTAATTCATTCAAAAGCACGGTGATGGTAACGAGGTTAAACATATATTTTTAAAAAGCACTGACCTGTGTCTGTGCTCCTTTGTCATCACTTCCTTAATGAAACCTTTGATCACTACTGTTGCCGTGCGGCAAAGAGAAAAGCAAATGGATTTGTTGAGCAAGGGATATATTTTGCAACCTAGAAAAACACTCATATCTCCTTGAATGCTTACCACCTCCATGCTTTGCATTATGAATGACTGAGGATGCAGACATGATGTCCTTGACATGCCTCTTTAAGTGACATGGTCGAATTCCTGCTTTTGGAATTTAATCAAAATAGCATTACTAATTTCATTGATTTTTTTCCACTCTTCCAACATACGTCAGCCCTATTGATGTATCGCCACCTCAAAGTTTAGGTGATCATCCATATTTAATGAGCTCCTAACCAGAGAAAAAGACACCCACAATCTTACATTTGTCTCCTTTATTAAAATTATTGTCATTAATTATGCTCAAGTTTCCCAACCCAGAATATAATTACAATTTTAATATGAGCATTGGATGAGATGCTTTAGTACCATAGAGTTCATATTGAGATTTCTGACTTTTGATTGGAAAATGTAAGCATAGTTTAAGACATTGTTGAGACTCTTATGAAACTCCAGAAAATAAATCTTGGGTCAAGAGAAATATTTGAGAAGCATAAAGTTTCTATTTGTTAATTGTAGGAAAAAAACTGATAATAAAGACATTTCTTTTTGACAAGAATATACAAGTCTGCAGTTAAAGCTGAGATCATCTGATCATGGAGAACTTGATAAGAAATTGTAGAGTTTATATTGAGATTTGAATTTGAGTTTGGAATCTTCTCATTGTAAAGATATTTTCCAAGATACTGCAATCATAAGTCAGAAACTAGTTGAAAGCTGAGGTTCTCGTAGGATTTTATGGAAAAAGCATCTGAGACAAAGTTATGCATACTAAAATGAAATCAAATGTTTCTTGTGGGTTGGGAAAACTGAGCACAATTCATGAAAGTCCAGAATATAAACGTGAGATTATGAAGATCTTTTACATAGGAGAATCATTTGAGAACATATGAGAAGCAGAAGATCTGAGTTTTTCATAAGAGGAACATCTGAGAAGCAGATGATATCAGTAAGGAGACACGTGAGATTATCAGGTTCTTTTTCATAAGAGGAACATCTGAGAAGCAGATGATATCAGTAAGGAGACACACGTGAGATTATCAGGTTCTTTTTCATAAGAGGAACATCTGAGAAGCAGATGATATCAGTAAGGAGACACACGTGAGATTATCAGGTTCTTTTTCATAAGAGGAACATCTGAGAAGCAGATGATCTCAGTAAGGAGACACACGTGAGATTATCAGGTTCTTTTGCATAAGAGAAACATCTGAGAAGCAGATGATCTCAGTAAGGAGACACACGTGAGATTATCAGGTTCTTTTTCATAAGAGAAACATCTGAGAAGCAGATGATCTCAGTAAGGAGACACGTGAGATTATCAGGTTCTTTTTCATAAGAGAAACATCTGAGAAGCAGGTAATATCAGTAAGGAGACACACGTGAGATTATCAGGTTCTTTTTTATAAGAGAAAAATCTGAGAAGCAGGTAATATCAGTAAGGAGACACACGTGAGATTATCAGGTTCTTTTTTATAAGAGAAAAACATCTGAGAAGCAGGTAATATCAGTAAGGAGACACACGTGAGATTATGAGGTGCTTTTGCGTAGGAGAAACATCTGGAAGCACAAGATCTCAGTAAGGAGACACATGTGAGATTATGAGGTTCTTTTGAAACATTTTAGATGCAGACGATCTCAGTAAGGTGTCACACATGATATTATGAGGGTCTTTTGCATAGGAGAAACATTTGAGAAGCAAATGTTTATGCAAAAATTTCAGTAAGAAGGAGAAACTAGAGACTAGGAGAAACATCTAAAAAACAGGGAATCTCATTAAGGAGACATGTGAGATTATAGGTTTCTTTTTCATAGGATAAAACATCTGAAAAGCAGAAGATATCAGTAAAAGTGTCTAAAAAGTACAGGTGCATCTCAATAGGACCTGTATCTAAACTGCATATTTTGCATGGTTTCCACATTTAAAAAAAAACACCAGAATTTGTGACATTCAGAATCATCAAAACACCTGCAAAGGTTTCCTGAGCCTTCATTCTCTCAGTTTGGTTCCAACACAATCATAAATGCTGATGAATTGAACTTGACACCCTCCAAGGAGGGTGCCACAAACATCAGAAAGAAGCTAAGGGATCCAAGAGAACAAAGTAGAAAATGTGGAAAAAAGATGCAGGGCCGCAGCCTGAGTTGAAAATCGAAAGAATTTGGGTGAACCACAAGGAATGGTGTGGGGTCAGAACACCACACACAGACGTTAAGGAATCAAGTTGTCGTCAATACCTCCTTGTTGATTTCCTACGGGGAAGGGTATTTCCTGCTTGAAGTCTTTGCCACAGTTTCTTCATCTGCTGGTGTTGGTCCATTGTGTTTTTTGACTCTTTAATAAGCATCTGGGTAAATCCCCGGTGGAGGCGGGGGCTTCCTCCAGTCGAATCTCTAACAGCCTCTTATTTTGGTCAAATCAGGAGAGTATGTTGATCTGAGAGCAGAATTATGTTCCATCTAGGAGTATGATCTTGTTAAGGGGTTTGGAATTTCCAGTCTGGTCCTGGATCAGTGCTGATGGAACACGCAGGGTGCAGATAGCTGATGGCAGACAGCTGGAATGCCATTAGTTGTGACCCTACTGCTGGCAGCTCATCAAACCATCCTCGGGGCACCAGAGTGGAGGGGTTGCCATGACGACCGCTCCTCTGTTACATAACCTGCAACTGGAGGAAAATGGAGACCCATAGTGAATGGAGGTTTCAGGCTTGTGCATTGAGTTTGCCTGAGGGAGTTATTGCTGTGCGGTGAGAGGTGTGAGGACTCCTACGTACAAAAGACACTGAACGTGACAGGATAAATAGAGTCAAGTCCAAAAGCAGCTCTGCCGTCATAAAGTTAGCTTACTCAAAACCAATTTGACTAAGCATAACTAAAACACACACTTGAAAGATTGAATTTGAAGGGATAGTTCACTTACAAATGAATGATACTAAGGTAGGGAGGAAGACAAATATTTGAGTGAATAATGATTGAAGATTTCTGCCTTTTCTAGGAATGGGAATTAATAATGTATGTTTCTAATGCAATAAAAAGATTCCATGGATTAATGATTTAGTCTATGACTCTTTTCTTTGAAGAAGCACCCAAATACCACTCAAATAAGACTAAATATGGAAAACTATGCAAAAACATTTGTATTATTATTACATTAGTATTACAAAATAAAAAATAGTATATATGAAATATTTAATAAATACATTATATAAAAAATACATATAAAATATGTTTTGCAATCATACATTATTGATAACATTTACATGTAATAATAATAATAATAATAATATTATTATCATTATTTAAAATACTCAAATGTGTCTCTTTGATCATACTTTGCCACATAAAAATACAGTCTGTAATAACAAAGCTTAAATAAATAAATACATATTATATTCAGTTTATGGCACACACTCTCTGAGAAAAAAGAGTGATATAGTGCTCTTAAAGGGATAACCCTTTTAATAATGCATTGATTGGCTGAGAGATTTAAAATCTTTATTTTAGGATTTAGATAAAGATTTAGCACTTTTGAGGAATAATAGTAAATAATTACATATTTAACCCTCTAAGAGCCTTGTATCCCACATCCCATACTTTTATCTCTGAGAACATATACACACCTTGATACAGGTTGATGATGACCAATATGGTTTCCAGTCATCAACCACTTTCAATAAATGGAAAGGAACAGCCTGGACATTTTGCTAAACTAATAAGATTCTAGAGAAAAAAAGAGAGGTTGTCAGCTGGCAATGGCACAATGTGTAGTTTTTGGGTGAAGCATCTCTTTAAGCTTGTCTTGTGAGACATCCACGCATCCTTTTGCACTTTGGCAAAGGCATTCTGTTCAAGCAACTGTTGCCCTGAGATCTGCTTACGAACTCTCTATATTCGCATTAGCAATACAAAAGCCTTTCAGAAAACTGTGACAGATGCACACTCATCAATTAAAGCTCTGCCCGCTCAGCATTTGCTACATCCAGTCTAGACTCACTCGAGACACGTTCCTCCACTGTTTTACAGGCCATTCTTCCGGATTAACCGAGACAGAGCCCATTGGACTCCTCTCCTCTCTTCCACATTCTGATCGTGCTCCAGTTTTCCTGGAGATTATTCAAGTCACATGCAACCTGTCCATTTCCAGGGCATCTGTCACAGAGCAAGATGCAGCCATGGTCATTGGGAGATTGATGGGTGGTCTGGGACCTCAGGGGCCTGAATTAATTTTTAATGGCTGCCACGTTGCATCCACCCTCCTTCCTCCTTTGTACACACCCACCAGCACTTAAAAACAAAAAACGATGGCTCAGCCCTTTTTTTCAGTAAAACAGAGGCCAGGATGCTGCAGGTGCTTGGCACATGTTGATGAGTGGGTGTTTGTTTATTTGCAAGGGCACATTTGCCTTTGTGGAGGGTAGTTGGGATTTTTTCCTTTGTTTAAACTCATCATGTTGTATAGACCCCCATTTCAGCATTTCCAATATGGTTAAGCACTCATTATATATTGATTAGATTTACATATGACTGGAACATTTATACTAAGATGGCTACATGCTAAAAACATTCTGAATTATCTAGCAACAACCTAGAAACCACACAGAACACAAGCTGCATAGCAACATGCTGAAAACATACGGGATTCTCAAACTACCCCTAGCAACACCCTAGAAACCACATTGCAGCATGCTGAAAACTTTCAGAATTCTCAAACAACCACCTAGCAACACCCTAGATACTATACAGAACACCCCAGAAGCCGCATAGCAACACGCTGAAACATTCAGAATTCCCACTCCACTGTAATAACAACATTAAAAAACATTCCCGATTCTTAACCATCACCTACTATAGCAAAAAGCCCTAGCAACCACACAGAACACCCTAGAAGCCACATTACAACATGCTGAAAACATTTGGAATTCCCAAACAACCACCTAGCAACACCCTAGAAACAACACAGAACACCATAGAAGCCACATAGCAACATGTTAAAAACATTCTGAATTCCCAAACAACCACGAGTGACACTCCAGCAAGCAAACAGAACGCCTTTGGAGCTGTATACATCCTAGAAAAATCAACAATCTAGAACATCCTAGCAACAAGCCAAAGCATCCTGGTACCACCTCGCAACACCCTAGAAACAACACAGAACACCATAGAAGCCACATTGCAAGATGCTGAAAACATTCAGAATTCTCAAACAACCACACAAAACACCCTAGAAGCCACACAGCAATACACTAAAACATTAATCATTTTAAACAACTGCCTAGCAACACCCTAGTAACCACACAGAACACTATAGAAGTTGCACAGCAATACACTAAAAACAATGATAATTTTTAAACAACCGCCTATAGGAACACAAAACACCCTAGCAACATGCTGAAAACATAGCAACACCCTAGAACCACACAGTAGAAATACATGGAATTCACAAACAACCACCATAGCAACAACCATACAGCAACACCTAGTAACCACACAGAACACTATAGAAGTTGCTGCAAAAACAGAATTCTCAAACAACCGCCTACACAAAACACCCTAGAAGCTGCATAGCAACATGCTGAAAACATTCGGAATTCGCAAACAACCACCTAGCAACCATACAGAACCCTCTAAAAGCTGCACAGCAATACACTAAAAACAATAATAATTATTTAACAACAGCCTTGCAACACCAGGGTCATTCCACCATATCGTTGCCTTTTCCACTTGGAAAAATTGAAAAATAAAATAAAATAATATTTTTTTTAAATATTCATGAAATTAAAACACCTTAAAATGACAAGAAATTGTATTGTGCCATCTCAGGCTATGTAATTTATTATTTTATGACAATTGTTTCTACCTAATTTTTTGGTATTTTTGTCAACCCTGTTGCCAACACAAGCATTACTATAGTTTAATTAGAACTCATATGTCACTGAATGATATAGGCATTAGCTCAATAATATACAGAGGGTGACCTTTAAAATGTTTGAATTTTACACAGACATTTGAATTTTTAAAACAGGGTCAAACTGAAATAAATGTCATCCCTGTTACCCACATGTCAAAACCCGGTACTCTAAAAAGTAACAGGTTGACAGTAACAGGGTTGACGATTTCAAACTTATTTGTTCATTGCTAGCTAATAGCCAAGTTCACAAAAGCACACACTGTACACTTTGATAGGATTTTACTTGTAGATATTGATATATTAAATGTAAAAAAAACAATTGTTTTAATTTAACATTTTAAATGGTAACAAGATTGACACTGTGTCACAGCTCCACCTGCCACAATGAACCAGCCACCAGACCCCCCCACCTGAGCACCTGCACCTGCCCTCAATCACCAGTACACTATAAGAGCACACTCACCCCTCCAGATCATCGGCTGATATTGAAGTTGCTTAGAGCCCATAGGATCTTGCAGCTCCTGCACTCCTTCGAGGAGGGCTATCGGACTGTGGACTGGGACCTGGCACTACAGCCTAGACTGTCAGTTCTCCAATTCTCCGTTGGTTGACTCAGAACCTTCCATGTGGTGATGTGTGTACAGCATGCATTAAACTCCTGGTTCATAAATCGAAATCAGAAATAAATTCAGAAATAGAACATTATAGAAGTGAGAGAGAAACATGCTTGTGTTTTAAGTGTTGGAATCCTGGTTGGCAGATGTAAACTCCTAGAAATGATGTCACTTGAATGCACAGTATTTTACAAGGGCTTTTTGATGATGGTAACAGGGCTGAAATCAGGGGACACCAGTAAAATTAATTTATATTTTATAGAAAAAAATACTTAGGCTGCATACTTATGCCCAAAAAATGGTTAACAATGAGACAATTTTTAGAACAATATGCAAATATGACTTTTATATAATTTATATAAAATGTCTATAAATTATATGTTATAAAATGTGTTATAAAATTCCTGCTGAAAAAGAAAAATTCTAGTGAGGGACAGGCCAAAAAAACCTTAACCTTACCAGCATTAATGCTATTTAAATTATTTAAAATAATATTTAATTGACCTTTTATGTAATATTGATGAAAGCATAAGATAGTATTGTTATGTTTTTAAATTACACATTTATTTGTTGTTATATTAAATCTATGTTTGATTATTTCTAAGAGACGCAAAAGGCACTGATTTTGTGGAATGACCCACCAGAAAACTCTAGAAGTCGCAGAACACGCTAAAACATTCATAATTCGTGGCTCTAATGGATATTTCACTGCTGGTTATACTCTGTATAATTGTGTATGTGACAAATAAAAAATATTTATTATTATTAATTATTTAATTATTAAGGAACCACCTAGCAATGCCTTAGCAACCACACAAAATGTCCTACTATCCACATATCACAAATGTACAATTAAAACAACTTAGAACATCCTAGCAACCGCATAGCAAACCCTGGCAACCAACTCAACACTCTCAGAAAATATAAAAATCTATAACTGTTCATTTATTTTAAATCCAATAACAATAACAACATTTGTCGTTTTTATGTTGCTTTTCACCTTCAAAATGCAGCCGAAGAAAGATAAACATTTTCCAACTGAACTGACAGATATGATGAAGAGAAACATATCAGCCCTCTATAGTTGTGTGTAGTGAAATTATAACATTGTTTTCTGAACGGTAGAGCAGGACGGCGGATATAAAATGTGTGGCAAAATATTTGATATTGGACAGAGAGGCTATTAAGGCTCTGCTGACAAGCTTCTTTTACGATGCAGCTATCAAACCATCTGCTATTTTCCAGTCAATTAAACCATTATAGGATTTGAGATCAATTAATCTCGTCCAGTAATAGCTTTATATCCTTGTTTGCTTTCTTATAGCCCAATATTTCTGTGCACTATGTCACAACAAGGCAAAAAAAGTTAATGGTCTGTTGCTTCTCTTTTCATTATTTGCTTTGCATTTAGCTCTCGCCAGGATTTGTGGGAGTTTTTTTTTCCAACACATCACACTTAAAAGCAAACAACAACAAAGCCAAACCGACTCTTCTAAATAGAGTTTATGATCTCCATCAAACATGTTCACACGGGACGCACAGATAGCACTATCAACATTCAGTACTGATATAAAATGTCATCACTTGCATATAAACTCTGAGAGTGACAGCAGCAAATTTATTTGCCGCATAAGAACACATGACAGAATAACAACAGAGCATTATAATTATGCATGATTTTATAGGTAGTAAATATACAAAATCCTCTAGGAAAATTCAGTTCATGCCTGGAAGCTGGTCCAAGCTGGTTATTAGATGATAGACCAACAAGGACCAGCAACAAAAAGGTTTTCAAGCTGGATTTTGGAACCCAATTGCTAGTCGACCGGCCAATGACCAGCTTAGACTAGCTAATTAATAAATGTTTTATTTATGTCACTTTATGTTTAGCATTATACCCAAGTAGACACATGATATATATATAATCATTTTATACCTGTAATATAATACTGTAGCTAAGAGTATTCCTCACCCGATCAGTGGATTTCATCCTGACATTGGCTATTGATCTGAAGATGATCTGCATTCAATAGGTCAGACAGGTGGATCTTTCTCCACACTGACAGTTCTTCATGATGCATTAGTCCTTAAGCACACATAATACTGAAGGTCTACAGATTTCCAATGGCTGATTTCACTCTACAGGCCAGGAAAGATTCTAGATTCTCAAACCTCTGCAAACATTGGTTGTTTCCAAAAAAAACTTGTTTTACAAAGCCAGATTATCACCAAGCCTCAGAGTAAAGGACAGTGTATATTATATTGTCCAGGAAGGGGCACTTTGACTGACTTGCAAAACAAAACAAAACAAAAAATAAAAGAAAATAAAATAAAATATAGATTGTATTATATATATATATATATATATATACACACACACTCTCACTGGCCACTTTATTAGGTACACCTTGCTAGTACCGGGTTGGATCCCCTTTTGCCTTCAGAACTGCCTTAATTCTTCGTGGCATAGATTCAACAAGATGTTGGAAACATTCCTCAGAGATTACTCAGTTGCTGCAGATTTGTCGGCTGCACATCCATGATGCAAATCTCCCGTTCCACCACATCCCAAAGGTGCTCTATTGAATTGAGATCTGGTGACTGTGGAGGCCATTTGAGTAAAGTGAACTCATTGTCATGTTCAAGAAACCAGTCTGAGATGATTTGAGCTTTGTGACATGGTGCATTATCCTGCTGGAAGTAGCATCAGAAGATGGGTACACTGTAGTCATAAAGGGATGGACATGGTCAGCAACAATACTCAGGTAGGCTGTGGCGTTTAAACGATGCTCAATTGGTACTAAGGGGCCCAAAGTGTGCCAAGAAAATATCCCCCACACCATTACACCACCACCACCAGCCTGAACCGTTGAGACAAGGCAGGATGGATCCATGCTTTCATGCTCTTCACCACATCTAGATGCCTAAATGCATTGAGTTTCTGCCATGTGATTGGCTGATTAGCAATTTGTGTTACCAAGCAATTAAACAGGTGTACCTAATAAAGTGGCCGATGTGTGTGTGTGTGTGTGTATATATATATATATATATATATATAATAACATTGAAAAAATAATTATTTTGTTGACCACAAAAGAAAAATTGTTCACCTTCATCTCATTCTAAACATTTACTTTCTTTTGTGGAAAAATAAAGGAGAATTTTTCAAAAGTGCATGCATTTAGACATATTATACTAATGCATTTAGATATATTATGCTTCAAAAAGGACAAAGAAACACTATAAGCATGTGATAATAGTCAGCATGACCCATACACTATATCAAGTGTAACGAGTTTCTACGATATATATATTTATGTGTGTGTGTGTGTGTGTGTGTGTGTGTGTGTCTGTGTCTGTGTGTGTGTGTGTGTGTGTGTGTGTGTGTGTGTGTGTGTGTGTGTGTGTGTGTGTGTGTGTGTGTGTGTGTGTGTGTGTGTGTGTGTGTGTGTGTGTGTGTGTGTGTGTGTGTGTGTGTGTGTGTGTGTGTGTGTGTACCAGAGTTAGTGAGAAATCCGGAGCAGGCTGATTTCTGAACGAATCATTTAGCTGGTTTTGGGTTCTGAATCATTCAATTCATTGAAAAGATCCAATTCAAAAGAATGATTCAGCAAGAATCATGAATCAGACATCAATACTTCTTTCACGAACTCCCATTAGCAGCCAAAGAAAATGGTCTGATATGATTGCAAAATTCAATGTAAACTGAAACATACAAAATAATTGAAGTGAAACTGCAATAATTCACTTGTTGAAATCTGCTTCTCTCCCTCTCCATGTCCAGGAGTCTAATGCAGTTATTGCTCACGTCATCTATGTCCATCGTCCAGTGTCAACAACAACCCTCTATCTCTCTCTTTTTCCACTGCTTCAGAGAACCCTTCCCTGACCCTGCCTGTAATTGAATTAAAACCACATTAAACAGAATGAATAGGCTGGGATTTAATTAGCCGCTGACGAAGGCCACAGGGTTCCTGCGACACGTGTTTTCTGTTTAACTCCTGCGCTGCATGCTTCAGAGGAGCCACATGGACGGAGCATGAGAAGTTCTCTCTGCTCCAGTTTAATCAATGCTTTTGTAATCAAGGCCAAGTCTGACTTCTGCTATTGCATGTGAATATTGCCTTGAAAACCACTCATTATTCGTCCTGTTCAGTTGAGCTGCTGACAAAGTTTAAAGGTACACTAAGACATGTTTTTATTTAAAGTAAACCTGAAATCAAAAGTGGCACAAATTACATGTTCCTGGTCTTACAATACCAGGCAAAAGTTTTGAAAAAAATTTTAAAGACTTTTTGAGTGTTTTAGTCTCTTATGCTCACCAATACAGTGATGATCAAAAATACAGTGTAATTATTTACTGAATTTTCAGCATCATTACTCCAGTCTTTAGTGTCACATGATCCTTCAGAAATCATTCTAATAGGCTGATTTCCTGCTCAATTATTGACAATTATTAGTGGTGCTTAATAATGGTTATTAAGAATACTTTTTTTTGCAATCAATGTTTTTGCTGCTTAATATTTTTATGGATTCTTTGATAAAGAAATTTCAATGAACAACATTTTTGTTTGAAATAGAATATTTAAATGTTTTAATGTTTTCACAATATTACTGTTGTTACTGTATTTTTACAGTGCACAGCCTTGGTGAGCAAAAGTGTAGAAGTCTGTTTCTGTCACAGGATAAAAAAATAAAAATGGGTAACTGAGACCTTTTATCTCAGAATTCTGTCTTACACACACACACACACACACACACACACACGTTGGGTTTCCATGTTTTATGGGGACATTCCATAGGTGTAATGATTTTACGACTGTATAAACTGTATTTTCTATCGTCCTAAACCTACCCCTTACAGGAAACTCGGGACCATTGGGATACATTGGGTGTTTTACCTTTTTTCCCCAGCTTAACACATTCAGTTACTTTTAGGGAGAGAAAAAAAAGTTAATTTGTGTAGGTGACAAGTGGAACATACTAGTAATGCTAAATCCAGTATGAACCTCATCTCTGGTTTAGTTTTGAGCCTTATACTAATGATTCCATGTGTGTCCCTTCAAAAACAGTAGTCTAATTTAAATCGGCAAATGTCAAATCTTACATCACAGAAAATAAAACACGCATAAGGGGTCTATAAAAAAGGCTTTGTACAACAAACTGCCATTATCTGATTAAATAACCTTGTATAACTGAGAGTTTAAAAATAAAAGTTTCTCTAAGCACAGAGATGAAAAGCAAATGACTGCACAAAGAAAGCATGTAGATCGATTCTGGCATCAGTTGAGCTTCTATTTAATGAGTAGAACAGTGAGATCTGAAGAGCATGTGTCTAAATATTTCAGCAGTTGTCATGAAATCTATCTGAAGTGCTTGGAAAAGTGTTGTAAAAAGGGAGGGAAAATAGTTGACTCCACTTTAATCAGCCCTCATATTCAGCTTTGGCCTTGGCCGCTCTATGTCGTAAGCCAATAACAGAGATTTAGATTCACAACAAGACAATGAGCTGTTGAAAGAGACTGGAATGACGGTACCAGGGTCACTTTAACCTGATGACCTAATGTTCACTCACAAAACACAGCTCTTTAGAATTCAGCACAAGGAGATTTGCAGAAGTGAAAGAAAGCAAAGTTTAAGTATCCTATTCTTTTTACTAACTACATCCATTTACATTTTAGTAGGAGACTGCATTTAAAAAAAGTGTAGAATCAAAAGTACCTTTGTGAACTCTGTAACTTGTGTTTTCGTTTAAGGATGTATTTTTAAAGAAAGGCTGGCCAAGCTCAGACACTTAAACTGTATGAATTATTAATTGGATTATTGGCACAATGGCAAGAAAACAAACAGGGTGGAAATAAAGAGCTGAAGTTTGTTATTACCTCACATCAACTCGGGTGTGCTTAGCATTCAAAATGCTGGAATGATGTCATTGTAATATTTTCATGCTGAATTGTGAATGGTCTGTTCTTTTTTTCTTATATTTAACCATCTATAGTAGACATGCTGCTGATTATATTAGTCTGAACAACCAAACAGTAATGAAATGTTATGACACAGGTTGTTATACTGTCATATTGCAAGTAATATGACTAGACACACACATATACACATTTCAGAATTTAATCTCCCAATGTAAAACCCAATTTTTGTTGAATGACCCATAATGTCATCACAATATAGTTAAGAGCTGGCAATCAGAAGGTTGCAGGTTCAAGCCCTGTATAAGGAGTAACCCATGACCCTTCACCATTGAGACCTTAAGTCAGTCACTTAACCCCAGGTCGTTCCGAGGGGATTGTCCATGTAACATGAGAACTTTAAGCAGCTTTGAACAAAACCATGGCTAAATTAGTTTCTACTTACTTGCAACTCTCTATTCAGCTCTGAATAGAAGCGTTTGGTAAGCTGATGAAAGATCTGATCAATAAATAACAATGAACAGATCCTGCAAACTTGGATGATAACCTTGATGAGTCGGCATGAAAATTAAAACTGATCCTATTTTTTGGAATAAATGTTATTTATTGTCATAGTTATCACATCCTTCCATGACAAATGAGTTTGACTCAACTACGCTTTGGCTCTTAGAAAACACTATTGAAAAAATAAAAAGCAATCAATCAAAATGCAATAAAACACTTTGAATATTTGTTCTCAGCTTGTTAGCATAGTAACTGCATTTTTCTATAAACTACCTCTGTGTGCCACTTAATTAACTTCCAGTCATATTGTATTTTTAGCTCATATTTAGCTCATCTGCTGTCACTAAACTGAGCTTCCCAATTGTTGAGGCAGGTGCGTTTAGAGCAAAAAATACAGAGCCTCAGGGGTCCTTTGCAGATGATGTTGCCCACCACTGGCCTGGAGAGCGAAACCTGATCTCATCGCATCTCTCTCGCTCTGTTCTCATCTCTATCAGCCCACCCAGAATCCTCCTCTGCGCACTCAGCACAATCCCGCGCTGCTGAATTACCATCTGAGGGAGCGAAGGCCTGTGTTCTAATGAAGAGAGACAGCCACTGTCATAGCGCAGTATAAACCCCAGCGAAACACTCACCTCCCTGGAGAGAGCGGCTAGCACTTTCAGAGCGGGAGAAATGATCTCAGAGCCCCAGTCACCCATTTTTCTTCCCCTATAATAAGAGAAAAGAGAGAAACGAGGAGAAAACGAAAACCTTGCTGCCCTCTAGATCCCTTTATGGAGAGCGGCGAGCCTAAATCTAGGGCAGCTTCATTGATTTCCAGCCTGCTGTATTATTAGCCGTTGCGGCAAAGGTGATATGAGAGGTTCAAGCTAATATCCTGTATACCCGATGGTTGGGGAAAGGGGGGAAGGCTTAGACGGCCCTGCGCTCTCAATGATAACCGCTAGCTTTGGTGTGCAGCAGCCGTATTGGATTGTAAACCCTTTCAGCGGCGTCCGTCTCTCAGGGGAAGTGTTGGGAGGCGTGAGCCTGCCAGGCTGGCTAAATAAGATAAGGGAGTCATTGTATGCGGCCATCAACAGTCACTCGTTATCAAATATTCATGGGCGACTGCCAATTCTTAAGTAAACAGGCCAATTTGTTCTGGAAGACGTGCATTAAGATACGTCGAGGCGATAGAGGCCGCACCCTCGGGATCCCCCTGCCACGAGGTTCCCCGGCTACTCCCGCAGACCTATTAGCATCGCGGCCTGGTCAAAAGCAAAAGCTGAATGGGCATGTTTCATGCTAATAGATGCCAGAACGGACAGATTTTCCATTAAGTCCGAAGATAGGTGATGGTGTGAAAAGAAACAGAGAGCAGGGCAGATAATCCGTGAATAAGTCAAACCTGAATGGAGGTCGCTGCTTGGGTGGGTAACCGATCTATTGAAACAAGGGCTGAAAGAACCTTCGGCGTGCTGAATAGAAGCTTTTCAGAGCCCTATTTGCATGCACTGCCAGGAAAGTTATGCTTGGACCAGTATGGTAACGCTAGCAGCGCAACAACACACAAGTGACTCGCGACTGGAATATGCTTGGCAGAAACAGACATTTATCAGATTGAAAATGGGAGCGGAGAGACCACCTCAAGAAAATCGTCTCAGAAGTTGTATTTCCATACGTCTGTTGGAGCTTCGGCCCATAAAACTAGAGTCCCTGAAGCAGCAGTGTTATTTCCAAACTAATCACTTCACATCTTTAGGAGATTACGGCCTCGGTCGGTGCGCCGCAAATGCCTCTGCGGGTGCAAAGTTGACAAACTGTTGCGGCGTATTTTTTATGGAGGCGGTAAATACGGCGAGATTCGTTTGATTCTCGAACTCCCTGCACTGCTGCACCCTGGGGGCTAAAAGCGAAAGATGAGCTGAACTAGCTGACTGAAACAATTCGGAATAAAAAAAAATTGCTATAAAACGGCAGGCTATAAAACTGCCCATCAGTTTGCGAATGGGTCCCTGTGGGGCAGTTCAGCCGGTGACAGGGGTGGGCTCCGAGTTGGAAGCCGAGCGGGTGTCGAGGAAATTAGGTCAGTGCCAGCAAAGCGTAATGGGAATTGGAGGAGACAAAGGAGCGTCCGACGACCACAGGCTGGCTGCTAGTAAACCGGCCAAGAGAAACTCTGGGGAATTAATCACGGCACGTCCGGAATATTGAGTGTGACATTCCGCATTTACCTCACAGCGACAGAGAGAGGGAGAGGAAGATAACACAGATAATGGAGCAGGAAGTGAGAAGGCTGTAAAAGCCAAAATGCATTCAGAAGAGACGGATACGGGCAAGACGATGCCGTCTGGATAATGAGACCTCTGCAGATGTGAATGTCAAGTGCCTTGATTCGCTGGGAAGCCATCTCTGTGTTGTGGCTGATTATTGCGCAGGGTTGAATTGGTGATTTGTCTGAGGAAAATTGGAAGAGGGAAACAAATTAAACGGTGATATTTATTAATTCCAAATTCTAAGGGAATCTGCATTGTCGAAGTGTAAAAGAGAAAACATTTGCACATCCGGCAAAAACAATCAAGCAAATTTTGATTCACTTGAATCAATCTTGAGAAAATTTAGTTTAGCGAACGGTTAAACACTGGCAATGTTTAATTCATATTCTTAAACATGCTTGTTGTTTACTTGTCAGCTAATTAAATCCTGCTGACATGCCAGTTTGTATAATAGCTATGCATTATTTTCTGCAAAGGTATTATCACCAAGTTTAAGTCCTCTAATTTGCATACATGTTGGAATTATAATTAATTTTAAATTGGTTATGAATGAGTATGAAATGTGGTCTCCAAGGGGAAAAAAATCTGAAATTTCTCCTGTTTTGCTGTTTCCATGCCAATAAACTCTTAACCAGTACAGAATAATCTAACTGCTTTAAAAGAAGAGCAATATATATTACCTTTATGAATTCATGACACTCACACTTAAATCTGGAAGCACCATACTGTATATAACTGTATATTATTTTTTCACACTTAAGACCCTAAACTTAAAAAGGCAACAGAGTTCAAAATTAACTGAAAGCTAACTAAAACGCTAACTAAAAGCAGACTTTGTGTTTACCAAGATCAAAGTTATTCTTACCAAGAAACTCTGAAATTATAGTAATGGACCTAAAAAAGAAAATGACTAAGAGGATAAGAAAACAATGAATAAAATTGAGCTCATATACGTAAATGTCAGAAATAAAGCTTATTCAATTGTGTTCACACTTTATTTTAAGGTCCAATTCTCACCAGTAACAAATCATTAAGTACGACTTTTGTCTCAATAAACTCCTAATTTGCTGCTCATTAATATTAAGTAGTTGATAAGTTTAGAGTCTTTTAAAGGGATAGTTCACACAAAAATGAAAATTATGGCATTAATTACTCAACACAAATTAAGATATTTTTGATGAAATTCAAGAGCTCTCTGACCCTCCATAGACAGCAAGGATCCTAACATGATCAAGGCTCAGAAATTTAACAAGGACATCGCTAATATAATCCATGTGACATCAGTGGTTCAATCGTAATTTTACGAACCTATGAGAATACTTTTTGTGCGCAAAGAAAACAAAAATAATGACTTTATTCAAAAATGTGTCGCCTCCACGTCATCCTATAGTGCCATTTTGGAGAGTATCACATATGTAACAACGTATGCAACGCATGTACACGCATACGTTGTTTACGTTCAGATCAAAGAGTAAACAACGTAAACAGCGACACAGAACAGCATACGTTGTTTATGTATGAGATACTCTCCAAAATGGCGCTAAAGTGTAATGCGGAAGAGACGAATTGTTGAATAAAGTCGTTGTTTTCTTCATGCATAAAAAGTATTCTCGTAGCTTCATAAAATTACGGTTGAACCAATGATGTCACATGGATTATTTTATCTATCTCCTTGCTACGTTTCTGAGCCTTGATCATGTTAGGATACTTGATGTCTATGGGCGGGTCAGAGAGCTCTCGGAATTCATCAAAAATATCTTAATTTGTGTTCCGAAGATGAACGGAGGTGTTACGGGTTTGGACCAACATGAGGGTGAGTAATTAATGACAGGATTTTTAGTTTTGGGTGAACTAACCCTTTAAGAACCTTTATATAGATAGATAGATAGATAGATAGATAGATAGATAGATAGATAGATAGATAGATAGATAGATAGATAGATAGATAGATAGATAGATAGATAGATAGATAGATAGATAGATAGATAGATAGATAGATAGATAGATAGATAGATATCTGTGCTATCAAAACATTTCTGTGTTTATTTTAGAATGAAGCAAAAACATTGACTCAACCAATGGCGTGAGTTTGGGGTGTGACCGTCTATCTGTCTGACCAATGGTAGATGTGTTTAGAAAACCATTTTTCAATTCTGTTTGTTGACACTAGTTGTCCACTAAAGCAACACTTCACCTTCAAATGAAACTGTGCTGCCTTCAAGAAATCCCTCATCATGCTAAAAACCTATTGACCTCAAGACTGACATAAAATCCACCCTGTTGTCAACAAGGCCTGAGATTGCATGTCATGGATGATTAAAAGTCTTGCTCTGGCAGGACCCATGCTTGTTGACAGAAACCAAAATGATGATGATACTATCAGTACAATGTCTTCATTATTCACATATTCATCCCAATCAAACAATTCAAGCACATTAGCTCAGGGGGCTTTATTATCATGTGTACACATCACCCAAGCAACTGGGTTAGCTGCTTAGCAACTGCATATTTGACCCGACCACACATGATGGGCTCGATCTGTATTCAGTCATGTGATACTCTCTCACACCTCTGCTTTGGTGTGTTTGGGTGTGCGATTATGACATCTGTTAAACTTATGAGTCACCTGCTCCCCAAGGACAAAGGAAAGTCCCTTATACACAGCACACGCGCTCACAAAAACGCACATGCACTCCAGAGACGTTTTTTTTTCCAAGGAGGCAAGGGAGGCAGTGTATCCTCGAAATAATGTATGAACAGAAAATAAATATGAAATATGATATGTAAGTAACACTGCCAAACAGCAACATCAGTGGAAAGGGTTTCAGAGGGAGACACTCTTCTCTTAAATCATGGTGAGAGATAGGCAAGCTAAAAATTGTACAGTAAACAGTGCTTCAATGACCTTATGATTGGCGGTATAAACCTGTCAATCCAATAATGTCCACCTATGTTCGCAAATGGTCCGAAAACTGACCTACAGTAAATGCTGGCCGAAGTAAAAAAAATACCTTTGAATCTTTTTATTAAAGCAACTTCAACTAACTATGTATTTATTTATTTACTTATTTATCTATCTATCTATCTATCTATCTATCTATCTATCTATCTATCTATCTATCTATCTATCTATCTATCTATCTATCTATCTATCTATCTATCTATCTATCTATCTTTTCTGTATTATTTATTTTCTGCCTTTTTCAGATTGTATTGCCCATTGTCCCAGATCCAGACCTTTAATCTTAAAATAAGAAAAAAAGAACAATTAATAAAATGTTTACAATATTATATTATATTAACTTTGTATTAATATATTATATTTAATTATATTAATCAAATTAATTCATTAAAATAAAATACTTATTTTAAAACAATGAAATGAACATAAACCATACTGATCATATGGAAATGGTTTGCATTTCTAAAATTCATTTTCATGAAAAGCATTAATTGTTCCCCAAATAATGTTTTTTTCAACAGTTAGTGCACTTGTTTAACAAGCATTCAATACTTTGAGTGAAAAGTTAGAGAAATATATATAACACAGCATGCTCAAAGTAAAAAACCACGGCAAATACCACTTGGAAATATAATACCAATCAAGCTGTAATGTAACAAAATGATGTAAAGATACTGAAAACATTATTAATCTGTATATGTTTAGAATACATAAGCTAAGACAAAAAAGAGTCCTTTTATCCTAAAAATGTGATTTCCACCACAGAAAGATATCAAACAGTCATTTGAGATTTGGAAATGACACTATGAACTCATGAAAGTGTAAAAAGACTGTTTTAAGAGAGTTTATTTTCAGGGTCAAAAGTGCCCACAGTTTAAGAAACAAAACACCTTTCAACATCAACATCAAATGCAACTGGAACATGAATTTACATTTGACTGAAAAACACTGATACCCACCGCACACCACCTCTGCCCTCTCGCTGCACTTTCTGAACCCGTCATGGCACAAACATGGCAATCCAAGGGAGGGAGAGTAAGCCCTGCGTCTGTCACCCTAATGAGTTCCCACAGGCCTTTAATATGCCACACATACAGATGACACTTGCTGCATGAGTGGGCGGCTCGCATAAAGAGAGATAGATCCGTCTGTTATCGACAAAGACAAAGAGAATAACAGCATCAAAACAATCGCTAAATCAAAAGCAAATTCACATTTGAATTAGTTTGTCTGAACGCGTACAAAGTTGTGATATCCCGTGGTGAACTCAAAATTCTGTGAAAGAAAATTCAGAATTGCAAGATGTAAACCCAGAATTCTGGAGAAACAATTTAATAGAATGCGATTTCTATAAAATTATGTTAAAAAAAATCAGAATTGCGAGATGTAAACTCAGCATTCTGGAAAAATCAGAATTGCAATATGTAAATTCGGAATTCTGGAAAAAAATCAGAATTGTGAGATGTAAATTCAAAATCTAAGAAAAAAATAATCAGAATTATGACTGCAAATCAGAATTGCAAGATTAAATTCAAGTGCCAATTGTCTAAGAAAAAAAAAATCAGAATTATGACATGTAAACTCAGCATTCTGAAAAATAAATCAGAATTGCAAGATGTAAATTCAAAATTCTGTTAAAAAAATCAGAATTGGGAGATGTAAACTCAGAATTCTGGAGAAAAAATTAAATAAAATGATGAGATTTATGTAAAATGATATATAAATAAAGATAATAAAGTATTTATATATAAATAAAGAATAAAGTAATTATGAGAAAATTATCAGAATTGCGAGATGTAAACTCAAAATTCTGAGAAATAAAAATCAGACTTGTGGGATGTACACACCACTGGCCTCATTTATAAAATGTTGTGCAGAAACCATCCAAAAATGTATCTTACGATCATTTCTCAAATATGCATATGTGTGATACATAAAATGAACATACGTACAGAAAACGCACGTACGCCTCTCTTTCAGATGTGAAATCTATGAATTGCAAATGATCTTGAACTTGCGTGCAGCTGAACAGTTTCAGATCACCACTTTGTAAACGATGTCTAATTAATGTCATTGACTTATAAAAGAGCACCTGACAATGTTCAAATCTTTTACAAGCGGCAAGAATGGCTTATCTTTCCAAAAACCTGCAGCACTCGGGCAAACAAAAGTACGTACATCTGCTCAGACCTTGACATGGCACTAAGCTGATAAAATCTGTGCGTACGCATGTTTTATAAATGAGGCCTCAGAATTCTTAGAAAAAAAATCTGAATTATAAGATGTAAACTCACAGTTCTGAGAAAAAAAATCTGAATTGTGAGATGTAAACTAAAAATTCTGAGAAAAAAAATCAGACTTGTAAACTCAGAATTCTGGGAAAAAAACAGAATTGTGAGATATAAACTCAGCATTCTGAAAACAAATCAGATTTGCGAGATGTAAACTCAGAATCCTGGAAAAAAAAAAATAAAATTATGAGATTTCTGTAAAATTATGTAAAAATATTAAATAAAATAGGAATTGCGAGATGTAAACTCAAAATTCTGAGAAAAAAATCTGACTTGAGGGATGTAAAAACAGAATTCTGAGAAAAAAAATCTGAATTATGAGATGTAAACTAAAAAAAAAATCAGACCTGTGGGATGTAAACACCAGAATTCTGAGGGGGGGGGAAACTGAATTTCAAGATGTAAACTCTGAATTCTGGGGAAAAAAAATCTGAATTGTGAGATGTAAACTAAAAATTCTGAGAAAAAAAAATGACTTGTGGGATGTAAACACCAGAATTCTGAAAAATACATAATTATGAGATGTAAACTCATAATTCAAAAAAAAAAAATCGGAATTGTAAGATGTAAACCCAGTATTCTGAAAAACTAAATCCAGAATTGTGAGATGTAAACTCTGATTTCTGTTGGGAAAAAAATCATATTTGCAAGATGTAATTGTATTGTATTCTGAAAAACAAAATCCAGAAACTCAAAATCCTTTGGTCCTGAGCCACCACTGCAGGGGTCTCATGTACAACAGTCCAAAAGGTATCACGTTGGATGCTGCTGCCATAAGACCTAACAGTCTTTGAAACTTTTTTACAGTGAGTGACTGGCCTTGCCTTATACTATTTACAGCCGACAGGATGGACTCTACATGTGCCGGTGACAGGCGCACCTGCATCAACGTTGAGTTCCATGCCACGCCAAGAAAAGTGGTCCTCTGTAGTGGAGAAAGCATACTCTTTTTGGCGTTTAGCCGTAACCCCAACTCTTTTATGTGGGCAAGAACGACATCTTGATGCCAAACTGCCAAATGATGTGACTGAGCTAGAATCAACCAATCGTTGATGTAGTTAATTTACGCGAATACCCTGAAGAACACATTTTGTGAAAGTGCGGGGTGATAATGCTAGGCTGGATGGAGGAACCTGATATTGGTATGCTCTGCCCCCAAAAGCGAACCTCAGGAACTTCCTGAACTTCCTGTGATACGGAAGGATGGATATGTGGAAATATGCGTCCTTGAGGTCTATCGTGACAAACCAGTCCTCGGATCTGATCTGTGGCACGATTTGTCTCACAGTTAACATTTTGAACTTGAGCTGCATGACGGAGTCGTTCAGAACTCCAAGATCTAAAATGGGACGCAACCCCCCATCCTTCTTTGGAACTATGAAATACCGGCTGTAAAGCCCAGTTTCCCTGTTGGAATGAGGTACATATTCCATGGCCCCTTTCTCTAACAGAGCTTTCACTTCCTGTTCCATTACCAGAACCTGCTGGGGGACTACCTAGGTGGAAAATACCCCATAAACTTGGGTGGGCGAGACCCGAACTGTATTGATAGCCTTTTTCTATAGTCTGCAGGACCTAACGAGATATATTTGGCAGAAGTTTCCACGCTGTCAAATTTCTACTAGAGGTACCAGCCTCTCGAGACTGGTTTCTGGATGTATATGTAGTTGTGCAGTCAGAACAACGTCCTGAAACGGCGAACCGACAGGAAGCATCTGAACTGACCGCTCTGAAACCCTCGGAGGGGGCGGGTATCCCAAGGCCACTACGTTTCCGGGTGGACCTTGAGATATGCACTCGCCGGAGACCGCTGTGCCCTGAAGCAAACGAGGTGGCAGGGTTGGCAGAACGGTCCCCTGAGGACACCAAAGGGAGACAGACACCGTAAAATGAGGTGTTGAGCATTCCACTTCGGGGGGGTCCTTGGGCGTCAGGACTTCTTCCCCGCTGCTTTCGTAAAAGTAATAATAACGGTCATCAGACCCGTTTTACACTTCGAAGGCTGAGGTTGAGCGCCCTTCCTGTGTTCCCATTATTTAGGTGGGGGAGCATGATAAGCCACGCTCTGCTTAGATGTTTGGGGCTGCTCCCGCTCGGCAGCCACGGAGATATGACTACGACGGGGGAGGAGTTTCTGGAATGCAGCTGCTTGTTTAGCTGATTCCTGAAATTTCTCGACAACCGATATAACTGCATCGCCGAAGAGGCCAGAGGGAGAAATAGGAGCATCCATAAGAAAGTTTTTATATTTTCCCTTGATGTTACTCAGATTCAACTCTAAATGTCTCTCAGTGGCCAGCCAGGGCTGCCATAGCCCTGAGAGAAAAATCTGTGGCCCGACGCTGTTCGCAAACTGTGTTCGGACCACAACCTCCGCCCTCATCGTGATTTCCTAACAATTTAGCCTGGTATGCTTGCAGCAGATACATTGTGTGTAAACACGCTGCTGCCTGACCAGCCGCTGAGTAAGCCTTTCCCACCAGTGCTGATGTTGTTCTCGCTGGCTTAGTGGGTAATGCCGGGGATTTTATTTATTTATTATAGAGGAATAGTGAGATGTTTGTGTACCAGTGTTGGGGGTAACGCATTACAAGTAACGCGAGTTACATAATAATATTACTTTTTTCAAGTAACTAGTAAAGTTACTTTTTAATTTACAGGAAAATATCTGAGTTACTTTTTCAAAAAAGTAACGCCAGTTACTTTGTTTTCCTATTTATAGACTGACAGTGCGCTGTGTGAACATGATCTTACTGTAGTTTTAGACTAAATGTGAATGTGAAATTAATTCATCCCACTCGCAAAAAAACTGATTCAGTATTCATCAAAATGAATTAAAATAGTGAAATGCAAACTCAGAATATGACGCAAACCTGCAATAATTAAATATGTTAAACAACACAAATATATCTAATCTCATTTCATTAACTGATGTCTTTGCTGCTGACCTTTGATGATCCAGTTCAACCATACTAATAAGCAAAAATTACTTTAGATAAACTAACAATTGTGCTTCATTGTTTTTTATTGCTGAAGAGTGTTGAACTTCTTCTCCTGCGTTCTTCTGTACAGACGTGATTTACTCGTCCTTCAGCCTGAGGTTTATTCATTACACTTTTTGGTGTGAAAGGCTTTACATTTGCTATAAATAGAACTTCTTGTATTAAAAACAAACAATCAAGCCCTGCTCATATTTAAAAAGTAACGCGAAAGTAACGCAAAAGTAATGTAACACATTACTTTACATAAAAAGTAACAAAGTAACGTAATTAGTTACTTTTTAGGGAGTAACGCAATATTGTAATGCATTACTTTTAAAAGTAACTTTCCCCAACACTGTTGTGTACTATAAACTCTATAGGGAACCGGTTTCTCCCACAATCTCGACACCTCGGTGTGGAGATCAGGAAAAAATGGCAGTCCCTGGCGTTGAGGTTGTGCACGATAAGTTTTTTTTATTAGAATGAACGTCCTCCTTCTCTGCTGGCCAATCAACTGCTCTTGTTACAACCTCAACAAGCTCCTCATAAGCACGAGACTATGGTGGCGAATCCTCAGTATCTCTTGCATTGAGATTAAAAACATCTAATTCCTCAGAATCAGATAGTTGAAGTGTCTGTGCCTCGATCGGGGTGGGAGATACCGTAGCGCATGCTTCCCAACACTGAGACGAGGCACTGAACCTGTCAGGCGAAGGTAGAGATAAGGCTGTGTCCGTCTCTAACTCCGCTGACAGATACATTTGCGAACCCCAGGACTGCAGCCTACGCTGTGCCTCGGCAGCAGCAGGACCAGAGCCCTGGGGAACGCGAGCCTGAGCGTCCTCGCGAAAGAACACCAGGCGGGATCGGAGCGTCCGTAAGGGAAGCATATCGCAGTGCTCTCTCGAGCGCTGACTGTGCATGCTCCTCTCCCAAACAAGCAACACAAAGAGTGTGTGTATCCCCACCAATTAAATAACGCGGGCAGGGACGAACGCACATCCTAAAAGCTTGTTGTTGCTTGCTCGCCATAACTGCTGCAATGCATATTGACAGACAACACCAAATATAACAGACAGATTCACACAGAGCGCTTGTGAAGACACAAAAAGCTAGTGACAGCTTCGTTTGGGCAGGCTTTATAGCTTCCTGGTTCGTGAAGTCACCCGCTCTGACGTCCCATTACACCTGTATTGATTTCACATGTGCTTCAAGACATATCACGCAAAGCGTTCCCCTAAAGCGTCAAAAACGATGCAACGGAGTTTCCTTGAAATGGAACTCAGAATTCGCTTTTGAGTTATTAATTGTAATATTTAGTCAAAATTCAAAATGCTGAGAACATATATGTTGCTCTGTTGATATTATGATATGTAAACTTGCGATTGCGAATTAAAAACTCACATTTCAGGCTTTTTGCTCTAAATTATGAGTTTACATTTCACAATTACAAGTTATTAAGAGGGGAAAAGTCAAAGTTGTGATATAAAGTCCTGATTACATTTTCGGTATTTTTCTTCATTGGCAGAAATAAGCTTCCATACATTTTCTCTCCTAAACAATAATGAAGGTGTTGTTAAAGGTGCTGTAAGTGATTTTTTTTATCCAAAAAAATTAAGTTTACAGCATTATTTGTTTGATCTAAAAATGATTTTAAATTTTAATTTCTGTCTGTCTCTCTCTGCCCTCATTGTCATGCCGCATGACCATCCGTCCAAAAGCCAAGGTTGCACGTCTCAGCTATAAAGATGGAGGCAGGAAATAAAGAGAACGGAAAGAGAGACATAAACCGAAAAGCATTACAATTCACGCAGGGTACAGCCAGTCGTGCAGGTTATGACATAAGCCGCTCACCATTTAAAACACAGAGAAAAACGCGGATAAATCTGCCAAGCGCTATGGGGAAAATAAACACAAGGTGAGGCAAAAATAGGCAGGAAGACAGTTTTAGCGAGTCAAGGCCGCACTGGGATTTACAACAGAGCAAGAGAATGACCAAGATGCCTTCTGACGGTCAACCCGCCGAGAGAAGTGCGACTCGCTCAATTACACTGTCACACCAGATCGAAACTGGACATGTTTATCACAGAAGCAGACATAAAACAGAATGAAAAACGGCAGGAAATAAAATATATAGTTGACAATTGTAGTGCAAATGGCATCAGCACCTCTGGGACATTGTCCTTTTAAGACGCTTTAGGTTCGATTTCCTTCTCCTGGCTGGTTTTGTGTGAAATTTGAGAGATTGTTAAAATTATATCAGAATTTCATCTTGCTCATAAATATTGTATCTGCCCACATAGACCGCATCCTAACTGTCAAGGAACCAAGTGATTGATTTGGAACACTCTGGATAGGCAGCAACTTCACAAATACGCAATAAATAATTATCTTATAATATGCACTACTATTCAAAAGTTTGGGATCAGTAAGATTTTTTTTATTAAATTAATACTTTTATGCAGTAAAGATTTATTAATCAAACGTGGCAGTAAAAACATTCATACTGTTACAAAATATTTATATTTCAAACTATGTTCTTTTGAACCTCCTATTCATCAATTAATAATGAAAAAAGTATCAGGCTTTCCACAAAAATATGAATCATCAATGTTTTCATCACTGCTAATAATGAGAAATGTTTCTTGAGCAGCAAATCAGCATATTAGAATGATTTCTGAAAGATCATGTGACACTGAAGACTGGAGTAATGATGCAAACAATTCAGCTTTGCATCACATGAATAAATTACAGTTTAAAATGTATTTAAATAGTATTTTAAATTGTAATACCATTTCACAGTATTCCTGTTTTTTCTGTTTTTGATTAAATCAATGCAGCATCAGTGAGCATAAGAGACAATAAAGTCAAAAACATAATAAAAAAAAACCTTGCAGACCTTTTAAACAATAATGTAGTTATATAAACAATTACAAAACAGCAACTCTGGAATCATTTTTTTTTTGTTACAAGCTAAAAGTTTCATTTTTAGGGTTAAGGGTTATGAGAAAACTATTTATAAGATATACTGATCAATTGAACCTACTGAATTTGGTCTTCAAATTACAGTAACGCTGATTGGCTTTTCATCTACATATAATGTAGCCTAACCTTTTTGAGGGTTATCTAAAAAGCAGTCTTTTTTGAGGAACAAAGTTTCCAAGAGATCCCATTCAAAGCCTCCTACACTTTTGACTTTTGGAGTTTCTCCTAGTTCTCTCTGTAGGGTTTACACAAGGGAGCCTCTCACGCAATTAGAGACACGCTTCAAGATGGCAGTGTGCAGCGATCGCTTTAGGATGCGGTGTGAACGCTCCCCTCCTAGTTTCTTGGCAGAAGTTGGGCAATTAAACCACAGATTCAGGATATCAACCCTGCAGCATATAGCCGACCATGAGGCCATGATACCTTACAATCCATATAGATCAAAACCTCAAACAAGAGCAAAGAGAAAGCGATCTTGAAGTCCGCCAGCCAGATATTATTTCCTCCGCCGGTGCCAGTTTCCACCAGGGCCGAACACCGACAGTTACATGCGCCTCTGTGCCATCTTATACCAGCATGCCTGTGCTTTAATTAGGATAACCCCCCTCAGGGCAAGGCATCGTGGGATGAAAGGTGGGGTTCCTCATCCACAAATCCCTTTTCCTCTTCTTTGCCGATGACAGACTTCAAACAGAAAGCGTCCGCTATCTACAGAGCTGCCTTTTTCCTGCGATGGAAATCGAATGGGGCTGAGAGAGAAAGTGTGAAGCCGGCGCAGCTGCTGAGAACCATCTTTTTTATGCCAGCCTGTGTCACCGACAAAGCACACAGAAAGGTTATGCTGATTAACAGAAGCAGAGACGAGCAGAGCTACAGGCCCTTAAGCTCGGAAATAGACAAGAAAGAGAAAATGGGAGAGCGAAAGAATGAAATGAGGCAAAAAGGTGAAAATGAGCTGCAGCTGAATAGAAGTGTTGCAGTCATTATGAAGAAAAGAACATAATATTTGATATTTATCAGTTTATGATGACGTGACGATGCTGTCATTATTTGCTCATCCTCGTGTTGTTCTAAACGCAGATCATTTTCTTTTTTCAGTGCAAACCAGTGCTGCTCTTTTCAATACTATTCCAGGTATTTAATCTCACAAGTGTACGGTGGCCGAGAGAGCTCAACGTGCTGCAAAAAGAAAAAACACCCGCAAATTAAGAAAACAACTTCATCAATTTGACAACACATGCACTGCAAATGCTCAAAACACAACCAAACAAAGAAAAACGCAGAAAATTAAATTCTTTATTTGGTATCGTGAGCATTTGCTGCACCTGCTGTCAAATTGATGAAGATGTGTTCTTGATTTGCTGGGGTTTTTTCTATTTGCATATTTTTTCTAAGGTTGCAGCGCGTTGAGCTCTCTCAGATGAAAAAAAAACTTTCACAAAAAATAAATACAACAAGGCAGAAATGCATAAAATTGTATATATTTTATAGCTCCTTTTTGTAGTTGTTTAAACACAAATCTACTCCAGTATTTATTTTTATTTTGTTTTATATTTATTTATTTATGTTATTTCTATTTATTGTTTTATTTACTTATTTTTTATTTCTTTCACTAAGATTTTCTAATCTTTGTGAAAGGCACATTTGATGCTTACTGCATTTATCTGATCAAAAATATAGAACATATTGTCAAATATTAATAGAATTTAAAATAACCTTATTCAAATTTTATATATTTTAAAATATAATTTATTCCTGTGATTAGAGCTGAATTTTCAGCATCATTACTCCAGTCTTCTGTCACATGATCCTTCAAAAATCATTCTGATATGTTGATTTGATGCTTGTTTGTTGAAAACAGTTTTGACACTTAATATTTTTGTGGAAAACGTGATACATTTTATTTCAGGATTCTTTGATGAATAGCAAATTCAAAATAATAGCATTTATTTGAAATATAGAAATCTTTGTGTCACTTTTGATCACTTTAATGCATCTTTGCTGAATAAAATATGAATTTCATTAAAAACAACAAAAACTAAAATGTGTAAATGACAGAATGTTCATTGCTGTGTGAACTGTTCCTTAAACGTAGGAATACAATAATATTCACGAAACATCTTGAAAAAACATGTCCTTGATCTCACAAACATCAGCATCCCCCACAGTCTTAAGAAATATCTGTAATGCCAAGAAAACAGCGGCAGTGTGGAAACTTGGACATTGCCTCTGGCGTCTGTTAACTGCTTCTCCTGACATAGTGAGCGTTTGCTCTTCACCAAAAATATCCCGCCAGATGGCTATTTAACTCAGAATTTGAACCCAGCGTTTTATATTCAAGCAGCTGGAAAGGAAATCCTATGTCAGTATTTCCTGCTATATGTGTCAAAGAGGCTTCCTTTGGTTCACATAATTCACTATAAATTAATTGAGGAGTATGTTCTGGGTTCAAGTGACTTTGATCTTGAAAAGTATTTATTGCCATCCTTCTGTCTTTGTTCTAATGTCACTGCTTTTTGAACTACAGTTTGCTTTGAGATTTTGAGCAAAACAAGCATTTGCTCTAGAGCTGATCCTTGCTGTTTACAGAAAATAACCAATGACTTCAGCTGGTGTAATGTTGACTTGTTCTGTTTTGCTTTACAGAATATTTCAAAATAAAACCTATAAAAAATTAAAAAGTGATCTTCTTAAAGGAACAGTTCACCCAATAATGAAAATGTGCTGAAAATGATCTTACCCTCAGGCCATCCCAGATGTAGATGAGCTTGTTCTTCATCGGAACAGATTTGGAGAAATTAAGCATTACGTCACTCATCAATAGATCATCTGCAATGAATGGGTGCCGTCAGAGTCCAAACAGCTGATAAAACATTTCAATAATCCACAAATAATGCACACGATCCCAGTCCATCTATTATTACCCTGTGAAGTGAAAACTGTCTTTTTATAATCAATTTATAATTAAGATATTTTTACATTTTTAAACTTAGCGTCTGGCTAAAATATGAGTCCTCTATGCATGATATTGCTTTCTTTAGTGAAAAAAAGTAATCTTGTCTGAATCAAGAGAGAAATATGCATAGTCCACAACAGTTATGTACTAATATGTCTGTGTATTTTGATATCAGAGGACAACAGGGATGGACTTTTCACTGCATGGAAAAAATGTTTTATGCATTATGGACTCATATTTTGGCCAAAAAGCAATGGTTTAAAATTAAAATGGCTTAATTTGTTTCTCCTAATCTGTTCTAATAAAGAAAGCAATTTTTTAACAAATCAAAATTCTGGGGTGAACTATTACTTTACGTCTCGCTTTTTTCTAGACAGCAATGAGATGACAAGGAGTACATGGAGGCAAATGCTGAATTTTTTTCCTCATGAGAAACAGACCATAATGATTTCACTTGTTTTCTAAAGTTTCAAAAGAAATCTGAACAATATTTAAACTGTGCTCAGATTCATCAAATGCCAAGTCTGCAATCAACAGTCAGAGATCTCAATATAAACGCCAATATTTCTAATTTCTTCACAAGACCGGATCTTCTTTTTCATTCATTTTATAACTCTGTACTCTTACTGTACACCAACATTTGTCTTATTTGTGACTATTTTGATTTCACCTAATTATTTTTGGAGAAACACCTGAGACAAAGTTTATACATAAAAATGTAATAACTGAAATCCCCATTAACTCCCCTGAGCTTTAAACGAACAGCAACTGAGCAATACAATTGTCCTCTGGGATCTTTATATTACGAGATGTGTTGCTTTTATGCATTGAGAAAATAATTCCTCGACAAAGCAAACATTCAAGGCAGTCATTCCACATAAACTCAAACACAACTAATCAGATTTTAGTCTACAAGTCTCCGTCAAGACAAAGATACATTTGAGGTGCGAGCAAACCGACTTGTTTTTTTGACAGCAAAACACCTAAAAGCTTTTTTTTTTCTTCACTTGCACCGGCTGCCTTCATTCTCCTGATGTTTTATTCGTCTCCATTACAGCCAGTCAATTATCCTAAAGCTCGGATGCTGGGTTTCAGCCAGTGGGACTAGTCAAAATGCAATTACAGGTTTGAGAGTCTCAACACACTGCGGAACATCTAATATAATGGCGGGATACTGTGCAATAAAATGAGCTCTCAATATATTGCGACCTGCATGACCCAGGTGGGGTCTGTTGAGAATGAAAATACTGTTCATAATTTACGCTGGCATAGTCCTGGGTGGTATGATGATTGTATATATAGCATGCAATCGTAGAACATTTTTGACATGCATGAGTTATTGACGCTATTTACACAAACAACCAAACATGAAATAATGTGAAAATAAAGAACTCAAATTTGCTTTGAGATTTTGCATAAAACAAGCACAGGATTCAGTTCACATAATATTCACTTCTGTTTTGCTTCTCTTTGTAGCCATGCAGAAAAGAAATCGTTCACCAAAAAAAGGAAAATTCAGTCATCATTTTCCCACCCTCAAGTTGTTCCCAACCCGTATGACTTTCTTTCTTCAATGGAATACAAAAGATGATATTTTGGTAACACTTTATTTTAGGGTTTCTTAACTAGTTGCTTATTAGCATGCATATAACTAGAATATTAACCATTTATTAGTAGTAATTAAACACATATTAATGCCTTATTCTACATCCCTAATCCTACCAATACCCAATCTTAACAATTACTTTACTAACTATTAATTAAATTAGGAATTTATTGAGGGAAAAGTCGTAGTTAATAGTGAACAAGTGTCCCCTATTCTAAAGTGTTACCGATATTTTGAAGAATTCTACTGACCAAAATGTTCAGCTCTGATTGACTTCCATGGTATGGTCAAGATATACAATGGAAGTCAATGGGAACCAAAACTGTTTGGTTACCAGCATACTTCAAAATATATTATACGGTTTGGAATGACTAAATGGCGACATCATTTTTGGGTGGACTATCCCATTAACAAAGCTAAATGTTGTAGAATGGAACCCAATGGAAAGAAAATCGAAGAAAAACCTTAAAATAAATGTCAAATGACACAAAAGACTAATTTGATTGCACTTTACTTTATCTTACAAACAAGAAGTTTCCATATATTGAATCATGAATATAAGATGTTTTAATGAACAAGCAGAAATTTCTCATTTGTTTTACTTGTTTATACATAAAGTTGGAAAAAAATCTGCCTGTGCAAACAAAACACACTTGAAAACAAGTCTTAATTTGATATGGAATACTACTTATTTTGAGAAACAGATTGGAAAATTAGATACAAATTATGAACAGGATTTAAGAAGTGTATTTTTGCAGTGTAATATTTTCCAGCAATTAAAAATGTATTTATTGGGGAATTTAAGATTTTGAATACTCCCCTCCCTTATACTGTTATTTTCCTAAATTGAGTTTTCCTCGAAGGCACAATAAAATGGAGGTTTAAATACCACAGATTAAGCAAAATGCAATAATGGGAAAGGGAAAATATCCCAAATGTACACTAGCGACCACGCAAGCCTTCCTCTTTGTAACCCCCAAGCATGAGTCGATTACCTTTTCTTGTGTTTACCTGTCAAAATGAAAGTGTTGGAGACTGACAGACACAAAAGGGCTTTTTGAGATTTGTGTTGACTGGAGGAAACAGGCTTTCCCTGTGAATTTGAGAGCTGACGGTGATGGAGTGTTTGTCGACTTCACTAGCACATAGTGCTGGGAGATTCTTCAAAGAGTCGAGGGCTGCTGACGGTATCATTAGCTTTTAGTCTACTGCTCTCTCTCTTCCCACACCTGTCTTCCTCTCTTGCACACAATCACACGGCGATATACGGTGAAGCCGAACAGGTGGAGGCGAGCGCAGGGACATCATTACATAGACAAAGCGGCACATTCATTCTCCTCCATTGAGGTTTTTGCAGGGCTCGCTTGTAATATGCAGCGCTACCTGTGTTCATCTAAAGCTAATAATGGCCCCGCTGTCTGAAGGAACCTGAGCTATACACTCAATATTTGTAGCGGTGGAGTCTGTGAGTTTTTAACGCTTCCTCAACAGTGTGAATGTAGTGGCGGACGCAACACCTCACTGCTTCTAATTTAAGACGCACAAACCGAGCCTGATTTGAGCTGCAAACGCATGCACTGCCGATTCACGGGTCGCATGGGGAACTGAGGCAGCTGTGCCTCTGATATGATGCCGGATCCATATGATATCATGGAATTTGAACCTCAAATCCTTCTGAATTACTATTACAAAATCTAAGCTGTTTTATTGTTGGAACATTTCATGGTAATCATGGAAAAATAGAATAAAAATATAGCTAGATGTGCATTCCTTAAAGTAAATGCCAGTGCTTATACAGCAGAACAGTGAGTATATTTGGGTTTAAAAAGTCACAAACTCAAATATAGATTGCCATTTCAACCCAAACCTATCTTTCTGCATTAGTCACACATTTCCTTTATGCAAGCACAATTGTACAAATGCAACATATTAGTGGATTAATAAGTAGCATATACTTAAATTGTGTAAATAAGGTACAAAAGAACATGGGTAAAAAACGAATTAGTATATCGTACATATTGCAAACTATACCATAAACAGGATGCTAGTATTCCATAACAATCACTTAATTCATAAATGAAATAACTCGCCAGTTTAATAAAGGCTAAAAAATCTTGATTCAATATGCAAATATTACAGAGATATCATTTCTGGCAGTCAGATTTTAAATGGTAAACATTTTGTCAGTGTAGACTTTTACATTTAATCTTAAATGTCAGCATAATAGAGCGTAAATTTAAACCAAATTTGAACATACAAATAATATAATGAATAAAAATACTTAAATACCAGTTATATATATACGGTCTATACACATTTAGAACCTTTTTCTAAATTAAAACTTAAAATAAAAAAACATAAAAATATAAATTCCCTATGAGATAATAATCTTAAACAAACAAACAAACTGAATCCAGGCCCTCCAGCTGGTGGTTTATAGCTGGTTAAGCATCGAAACCATCTAATGACCATAAACGACCAGCCTGAACTAACTAGAAACCAGCTAACTACCACATGAAGCTGTTTTAGTCAAAGAAGCCTCACAAAGGTTATTCTCACACCTCAACTAACAGCCTGCTGGCCCAGATTCACCCTCAAACACTTGGACACAACAATGACTCCTTGTTTCCCTATTGTGTCACCTCAGGGCTGTTATTCTTCATGTTCTGATAAGACTCGGTCATATTGACCCCCAGCGACTGCACATGTGTGATATTGCTCTCTGCTGGTGGTGAAGTGCCCCGCTGATACAGGCTCATCACATCCCTTTCAAAGCCCTGAGCATAAGACATGTTCTAATGAGACTGTAATTGCTTGTGTGCATTAGCAGGCCAAAATATACAAATAAGCCTCATTCATATTTACACAAGGGTACAAAGAGACAATACCACCACTTCTTCACAAAACCTGATGAGCCGCCGGGCTGCATTCTGAGGTAGCATCTTAACTAGCAATAAACCGATATGAAAAAAAAATATAAACCAATAAACAATATAACCAATAAATTTTATTTTTCTCTCAAAAAAAATACTCAATCACTTTTCAAGTGAATTTAGTAATCATGGCAATATATTACAGTGTATGAAAATTATCAAATTTGTTTAGATTTACTTAGACTCTTTAGATTTGGGAATATGTATTCACTATTAACTATGAATTTTCCCTCAAGTAACTCCTAATTCGCTGCCTATATCTTACTAACTTAATAGTTAGTAAGGTAGTTGTTAAGTTTAGGTATTGGGTCGGGTTAAGTGATCTAGAATATGTGCATGCAGAATAAGGCATTATGTGCTTTCTATATACTAATAAACAGCAAATATGCTAGTAATATGTATGTTAATAAGTAACTAGTTAATAGTGAATAGTGGTCCCTAATCTAAAGTGTCAACAAAGTTTTTAAAGATTAACTTTAAATAATTGTTAAATAGCAGCAAAAGTAATACAAATTGTATAAAATGCAGTTCTTTTTGTTTCCTTTTTTGGTTCAACTCTTTTCCAACTGTTTTCAATATTGATAAAAATACAAAATATGTCTTGACTGCTGAAAACTCAGCTTTGCCATCACAGGAATAAATCACATTTTAAATGTTATTATAACAGAAAACAGTCGTTTTAAAATGTTATAATATTTGTCAATATTATTGTTTTTGGTGTTGTTGTTTAATTGAATAAATGCTGTTTTAGCGATGATTTTGACTTTCAAAATAATCCAAGAAGCATTCCGACCCCAAAATTTTGAATGCTAGTGTAGTTCATTTACTGGAAATACTTATAGAATTTTTCTAAAAATGTTTATCTATTTGGGATAATTTCTTCACTGTACCTGCAATGCATTCTGGGAAGTCCTAATATGTCATTGTATAGGAATAATATGTACCCTTTAGTGGTAAATAAGGTACAAAGATGTACCTGACACAGAACAGCCGGTTCTCCAACCCAGCCAATCACAGCGCACCAACTCACCTGAGTATTGATCATCTGCACCTGCAAGTCATTCTGTCACTCATCACGCAGCATTCATAAGCACCAGCACTAGCTCACTTCTGTGTCCGGTCTCGTTTCGACATTGTTGGACTCTAGCGCCTAGCTATACATTTTGCAAAGTGCTATTATTTACTGACCTCCTGTGTCATCCTCAGTGTGTCCTCCTCGTCCTCAATCACCCTCCTCTCCGGGTCATCCTCCTGCTCCAGTCCTGGGAATTCAGCGTCTGTCCGTATCCACGATCTCTTGGACCTGTAAGAAAGACCATCCGTCTTATCTGCTCCTAACCCTCCGAAGTATCAACACTCCAGTTACTCACCTGCTTACTGCTGATCATATATAGCTGTTATTAAACTTAACCATTTACCGTCTTCCTTTGTGTCTGAGAGTCCTTCCGTAACAGTACCTTTATGCTTTAGGGGGACACCTCAGTAATAGTTTTGTATCTTTTTTCTGAGACCGGATCAGTAGGTACAGTACCTACTACAAACAGCCGTCCATCACAAATATTCACTTACTCAAATAAGATTGAGAAGAATTGTTCTCAAGGACATACTGAAGCAAGAGACTTCTTACTGAAGCAAGAGAGCAGTGCTTGGCAATTTTTAAGGAGTTCACACACTGTTCCTCGACCTCCTCCAGACTGAAATGTGCCTCTGCAAGGACTTCTACAATTATAAGCAATCCGCAGTTTAATAAAGCAGACAAATATCAACTCATCAGTAGTGGAACATGAGTTGATTAGTAATTTGTGATTCTCTGGAATGACAGTAAATGTGATCTGAAGCATAAAAGAATGGTGTGGCTCTGTGTAAATGTACCGTGAAGTATTTGCAGTCATGTTTGATGTGAATCGATAACACTCATCAGGGTTTGATTTACAGTCTTGATGATGGATTACTGTGGTACCACAGCCTACCAGAGTCAGAAGTTTGGAAATGGGCATCAAATTAAACTTTGTTTTATATTAGCTGCAATGACTATATTACCTATAAGAGAGACAGGATTGTTGTCCCACTTTTACTATAGTGGATATTTCTCAGGACAGATTCATTTTTAAAGGCCAATTCTGAATAGACACAAAATAAAAAGCTATTGATACAAAAAGCATGCACTTCACTTAACACACATAACACTATAGTGGGGCATACTGTCAAACCTACTGTGTATCTTGACACTGATTTCAAAATAATATACATTTTAAAATATGAAATCTAAAGCAGTGGTTCTCACCCAGGCGGCCAGGGCCTATTAAAGGGCTTCAGCAAACATCTAAGGGTTTAAAATAAACCTCTGATTTAAAATAAGATAAAACAAGCATTACAATATACAAAACAATTTTAAGAATGTAAGTTATTCCCTTAACATTTTTTTTTTTTTTTAAGAATTATAAAACTGGGATGTCTAGACCTTAAAGTCATATAAATTAAATACAATCTTACAACTCCATGGTCATCTTTATATATTTTACAATAAGTACAATTTTCTAAAATATGTTTATCTTATGTGAATACAATATATACATATATACATGCATGTATGTATTTAAACTTGTTATAGGTTATTTACTGGCATGTTCAATCAATTTAAAGAGTAAAACAACTGAAACACATAGAAAATGTAACAACATGCCCCAGCCTTACATCTATGAAAAATTATCTTGAATTTTTTTTAAGAGTTAAAACCAGTCAGGCAAAATGGACCATAATTATACAGTTGAAAACTCTCTAAATGTATGCCAGTAAGATTTTGTGTTGCAATATTATGAGAGGAGGACAGAATTAAAACACACACACACAACATAACAATTCTTTAAAAAAATAACAAGCATTTATGCAGTTGGACTTTTTACTCAAAACCTCATAGTTACTGAGATATAGCGCTCTGGACAGCTTCCACAATATGTTTGTGTCACTAAAAATGAAGTAAAATACATAAGCATGCACTGTTGCAATTTTAAAGCTTGCACAAAAAAAAATTCACCAAATCACCCAAATCACAAACATGAAAACAACAGGCACTTTTCCTATTGGCCAAATTTAGTCTTGTTTGCAAACTTTTGGCTGGAGTCACAGTGTGATAAATACACTTTTCCATTATGTTGCTCGAGTAAAGAGCGCATGCATTACCCAGATCCATTTTGTACCTTCCAACCCCTTCATTTTCCCCTAATGTGTGCCATCAAGACAAACAGGTGTACCAGCCAAAATCTATTCGGCTTCTGCACAGATGCACAACAAACACACACACACACACACACACACACACACACACACACACACACACACACACACACACACACACACACACACACACACACACACACACACACACACACACACACACACACACACACACACACACACACACACCAACCCAATGCAACCATAGCCTTTCCTTACCTACAAGAAACGCACACACACACCCCGCCCACACGTGAATACCCACACACACACATACTCACGTCGAGCATCTGCCGTACACATGTCAAGCAGCAAGTGCACAATCATGAATATTTATGAATATTGTCTACACGCGTTCCATATATGTCACCCTCCTCCTCCACCGGTAGACGGCCTCTTCTCAAATGGGAATATTATCATTCAAGGAGACTTTCCCTGCCAGTACTGAGATGGAATTTAAAGGTATATGTGTGTGTGTGCAGATGTGTTCGCTTGCATTCTCGCTTATGTAAGTCTCTGAGTATTTTTCTGACAATGCAAGGAAATCATTGTGTGCATGCACGAGTGCGTGGATGTCACAAGAATATAGAGCGGAACATACAAAGGAGAACAAGGGATAGCATGTGAACATGTATGTGGGCTTTCCTAGAGCTTTGTGAGAAATCTAGGTCAGGGAAGAGGGCCATCTGAGGAGGAGGATATTGGCTTGTCACCTTGGACTGTGAGTGGGCAGACAGGGAGCAAAACTCACTACGCTCCTCTCTGCTCTCAGAAACAACAGGAATCTCTAGCTGACTGACTTCAGGAGCAGATAAAGGCAGTTCGCTATCTGCAGCGCCAGATATTCAGTCAAAACATGCACATTTTAGCTTATTACTTTATGACAATAGAGATACATTTCCCCAGAGGAACATTTTATTGCTTAGATGTAGCTCTTTTAAAGCTTTGGAGACTCAATGGGGTTCTCAATTATGTTTTATTTAAGCAACGTTTTTTTATGTTAAAAAATCTAATGAGTCAGGGTTCATTCAAAGGAAATGGTGCTATTTGCACCTAAAAGAAAGAGGTTACCTCTGGTCAAGGGCGGTAACTGAAATAGACAATATTGTTCCCCTTATTATTAGATTTGTGATCAGCAAATTAACTTTCAGTGGCTGTTTCTCAAACTATTACACCTGATACAAAATATGTGGTTAGGTTTGCCAAAATAAATATCTAAAGCATTACACTGTTAACCCTGCCACAGTTCGTGAATATAGGAATTTCAGACTTATTATTAAAAATGTACTGAAAATAATGTTCTCACCCTCAGACCATCCAAGATGTAGATGAGTTTGTTTCTTCATCAAAAATAAAAATAAACATTTTTTTTGGAGAAATGTAGCATTACATCACTTGGCTCCTCTGCAGTGAATGGGTGCCATCAGAATGAGAGTCCAGACAGCTGATAAAACATTTACATTTACATTTAGTCATTTAGCAGACACTTTTATCCAAAGCGACTTTCAATTGGGGAATACATGAAGCGATTCATCTTAGAGAGGCAAACAGACAGAGCAAGTGCTCGTAACACCAAGTCTCAGGCATTGTTCAAATAAGTACAAGCCTACAAGAGAAGGAATAAATAAAGAGAAAGACAGTTCTTTTTTTTTTTTTTTTTAGGATGAGGTCAAGTAGTGTTGAAAGAGATGAGTTTTCAGTTGTTGCTTGAAGGTTGACAGGGATCCAGCATTCCGGATGGGGGTGGGAAGATCATTCCAGCAGCCAGGAACGGTGAACGAGAATGTTCTGGAGAGTGATTTTGAGCCTCTCTGTGATGGTACCACGAGGCGTCGCTCACTAGCAGATCTTAGACTTCTGGAGGGGATGTAGATTCGTAATAGTGAGTGGAAGTAGGTGGGTGCTGAGCCTGTGGCTTGTTCTATATGCAAGCATCAGTGTCTTGAACTTGATGCGAGCTGCAACTGGTAGCCAGTGTAAGGAGATAAAGAGAGGTGTAACATGTGCTCTTTTGGGCTCGTTGAAGACCAGTCGTGCCGCTGCATTCTGAATCATTTGTAGACGTTTGATTGTGTTTGATGGAAGTCCAGCCAGAAGAGCATTGCAGTAGTCCAGCCTGTAAATGACAAGGGCCTGGACAAGAAGTTGTGCAGCATGCTCCGTTAGAAAGGGCCTGATCTTTCTGATGTTGTGTAGTGCAAACCTGCAAGATTGAGCAGTCTTTGCAATGTGGTCTTTGAAGGTCAGCTGTTCATCAAAGACTACACCAAGATTTCTGACTGAGCTTGATGGGGTAATTGTAGAAGAACCTAGCTGGATGTTGAAATCATGCTGTAGAGTCTGAGTGTCAGGGAAGACAAGAAGCTCAGTCTTTGCCAGGTTGAGCTGTGGGTGAAAAAAACATCACAATAATCCTTCACACTACTCCAATTCATCAATTTACATCTTGTGAAGCGAAAAGCTGCACTTATTTGTAATAAACAAAATCCTTCATTAAGGTGTATTTAACTCTATATGGTGACTTCTGGCCAAAATACCAGCCCGTAATCCATAATAGCGCTTCCTTCAGTTAAAAAAGTCCATCGGCTGTTGTTCTCTCACATCAAAATCCACCGACACATTTGTTTAGATCCGTTTTGTTTTCACTTGTAAACAGTGCTTGATCTGTGCATATTTCTCTCTTGATTCAGACAAGATGATTTTTTCACTGAAGAAAGCGATATTATGGTTAAAGAACTCATATTTTGGTTTGAAGTTAAAAACGTCATGATTGGATTTGCTTATCAAGACCACGCAGTTTTTCACTTCAAAAGATCTTAATTGGTGGATAATTATTTCAGCTGTTTGTGCTCTCATTCTGGTGGCATCCATTCACTGCAGCATTGGTGAGCAAGTGATGTAATGCAAAAAAATTCCACATTTGTTCCAATGAAGAAAAACATCTACATCTTGGATGGCCTGAGGGTAAGTACATTTTCAGCTAATTTTTATTTGTGGGTGAACTATATAGTAGGAACATCCTAAGACAACAATAGTTCAGATACCCTCCAGCCCGGTTAGTGAGGGTCTGTTGGGATAGATAACCAAACAGAGACAAACAGCAATATAATGTCTTTTTCAGAGCTGAGAATACTCTATTTCGACACTCAATGACTTTGGACAGTGCCACAAACCCTTGAAGAAAACCATAATCCCACCGCCAGTCAGGAAATTACCTGCTTCAAAGCACAGGGAATAAGAACCCAATTCCAGACCTATGTACAAGATATGATTCCATGCACCTATGTAATTGCATTTCTAAATGAACCACTTGTATTAGTGAGCTTGATAACTAATACAAACCATTTGACCATGTGCGTACGGCAGCCATTTGCATATGCCACCCGCAAAGACCAAGAACGCTTTATATTTGGTAATACTGGCATAGGAGGGGGTGTCTTCTCATTTTCATCTTTCTCCTCAAGCAACCTACAGACGCCTGACTTTGAGAACTAAAAGGTGAGTGAGCAAGGCGGCGTTGTAAATGACTCAGCTCTACCACGCGTCACAAGTTATTTCTTTGACAGACATCTGTCATATTGCATTGCTCCTTGTCTCAGGCATTTTCACTCATCTATGAAAATAAGTGCTGCACGGTACAGCAAAGTGAGCTGCCGCATGTAGGTGATACTGTTGTGTCAAAGCATGGATGTAACCGCATATTAAGGACTGGGGAGGTTGGATTTATGAATCCACCATTGAAAAACTCATCCAGTTTTCTGAATATTGGTATCTATGGTGGTTATGGTAGCCTGTCAAGGCCTGCTGAAAGAAAAATGCTAGAAATAAATGGAAATTCACAAATGCATGTTTCTACTAAATTCATCACAGAAGCCATTTTCAAATGATAGAAGACAGTTCAGTTTGCACTGAATATAGCTTTATAGCTTTATAAGTATTATATATTGCTATTTACTGTAGACAGACTTTTTTTCAGCTCAAGGAAGTATCATGCTATTACAACTGCTATCATGCAGTATTGTTTTGGTTAACTAAAACTAAATGTAAAACAAAAATAAAATATGTTTATTATCAAATTCTGCCTTGCCATCTAAATGACATAAATGATTACAACTAAAACTGAAATAAATTAAAGATAAACTGAATATTTAAAATATAATACATTCAAATAACTAATAACAACTATGCTAGTAACTAAAATTAAAACTGAAAAAGCGAATTCAAAATAGTAAATGTTTTTAAATAAATAAACTTTGTTAAAACTGAAATAAAATAAATAAACACTGAAAAAAGAAATACAAATATTAAAAACAATATAAATAACAAAATTACTAAAACTTAATAATAAAATAAAACAATACAGAAAATATTAAAATATGTATTAAAATATAAATAATCAAAATATTTAGTAAAATATAAATAATTAAAATACTACAAATTATCATTATAGTAGCCTTTATAAATAATACTAAAAAAAACTAAAAGAAATAGGTTCAAGTACCCAAATTACTAAAACTAAAATAAAACTAAATTAAATATAAATATAAATCATTAACAAAATAATAAAAAATAACAAAAGTCCATACAGTATCTCACAGAAGTGAGTACACCCCTCACATTTTTATAATTATTTTATGATATCTTTTCATGTGACAACACTGAAGAAATGACACTTTGCTACAATGTAAAGTAGTGAGTGTACAGCTTGTATAACAGTGTACATTTGCTGTCCCCTCAAAATAACTCAACACACAGCCATTAATGTCTAAACCGCTGGCCACAAAAGTGAGTACACCCCTAAGTGAAAATGTCCAAATTGGGCCCAATTAGCCATTTTCTCTCCCCGGTGTCATGTGACTCGTTAGTGTTACAAGGTCTCAGGTGTGAATGGGGAGCAGGTGTGTTAAATTTGGTGTTATCGCTCTCACTCTCTCATACTGGTCACTGGAAGTTCAACATGGCACCTCGTGGCAAAGAACTCTGAGGATCTGAAAAAATAATTGTTGCTCTACATAAAGCTGGCGTAGGCTATAAGAAGATTGCCAAGACCCTGAAACTGAGCTGCAGCGAGGTGGCCAAGACCATACAGCTGTTTAACAGGACAGGTTCCACGCAGAAGAGGCATTCACCAAAGAAGTTGAGTGCACATGCTCAGCATCATATCCAGAGGTTGTGTTTGGGAAATAGACGTATGAGTGTGTTTGGGAAATAGACGTATGAGTGCTGCCAGCATTGCTGCAGAGGTTGAAGGGTGGGGGGTCAGCCTGTCAGTGCTCAGACCATACGCCGCACACTGCATCAAATTAGTCTGCATGGCTGTCATCCCAGAAGGAAGCCTCTTCTAAAGATGATGCACAAGAAAGCCTGCAAAGAGTTTGCTAAAGACAAGCAGACTTAAGACATGGATTACTGGAACCATGTCCTGTGGTCTGATGAGACCAAGATAAACTTATTTGGCAACCAGGTGAGGAGTGCAAAGACAAGTGTGTCTTGCCTACAGTCAAGCATGGTAGTGGGAGGGTCATGGTCTGGGGCTGCATGAGTGCTGCCAGCACTGGGGAGCTACAGTTCATCATCTTAACGCTCATCCGTTCATTCCCTCCCTTCGGAGATTGGGCCGCAGTGGCAGTATTCCAACATGATAACGACACCAAACACACCTCCAAGACGACCACTGCCTTGCTAAAGAAGCTAAGGGTAAAGGTGATGGACTGGCCAAGCATGTCTCCAGACTTAAACCCTATTGAGCATCTGTGGGGCATCGTCAAACGGAAGGTGGAGGAGCGCAAGGTCTCTAACATCCACCAGCTCCGTGATGTCGTCATGGAGGAGTGGAAGAGGACTCCAGTGGCAACCTGTGAAGCTCTGGTGAACTCCATGCCCAAGAGGGTTGAGGCAGTGCTGGAAAATAATGGTGGCCACACAAAATATTGACACTCTGGGCCCAATTTGGACATTTTCACTTTGGGGTGTACTCACTTTTGTGGCCAGCGGTTTAGACTTTAATGGCTGTGTGTTGAGTTATTTTGAGGGGACAGCAAATTGACACTGTTATACACGCTGTACTACTTTACATTGTAGCAAAGTGTAATTTCTTCAGTGTTGTCACATGAAAATATATAATAAAATATTTACAAAAATATGAGGGGTGTACTCACTTCTGTGAGATACTGTAAGTAATAAAATTAATGAGAAAAAAAAGAAAATTATGTATGAATGCAATCTTTTAAACACATTCCATCAACTATAAATATATTTCCTAATTTTACCTCTTGATTTTTCAGTTACACAGTACAGTATTACTGTGTTTTTCTAGACATGAACATTGGTAAAACCATTATTTTGAGGCATTATGGCTTACAGTACCATAAATCCACAGTACATTTCAAAACAAAATATCGTAGTGTAACAATCTAATACCATGGCTTTTGTAAGGGTACATATTTTTTCAGTGGCATATTTCAAAGGAACATCTAACACATCGCTGTACCATGGTGACATTATGTAAGTTTAGAGTAATTGAATCATAATCTCCACTGTTTTGGTACACAAGCAGATCATGACGGGAAGTACGGAAGTGTTTTATTCCATTAGTGTATACACACACACACACACACACACACACACACACACACACACACACACACACACACACACACACACACACAGAGATTGTTATCTCCATCACTAAGCCTGCTAAGTGGCATCCGCAGGTTAAGTGTCAATTTCAATGCATTTTCTTCCGCAGAGCTCTATGTTCCTCATCAGTAGAAATCATCCTCGATTAGGGATGACAGGGATTTGATCCTTTTAGCCAGTAATCCAGATTTACATTCATGGATCTGGCTATTTCAATGGCATTAGCATCCTTAGTGTGGATAATACCAGCCGGGCGCTTAACCCCACAAACTCTTTGATGGCTTTACTGACTATTGTGCCCAGGGTGACGCTGGTGCAGACATCATAGAGTAGAACAAAGACACAATACTATGCAGATATTAGTTTCAGTATGAAAAACAAAGAGTGTTTCATCAGAGTTCATAGTTCAGTCATGGATATAATGATTGAAGGGCCTGGGGGGGGAATAGTAAATTACATATTTTTAATATCTCAATTGCTTATCTTAGATAGAAAAGATTAAATGGAGAGCAAAGGATGACTTTTGACTAATCACGGGTTTCTCAGATGTTCTCCTGAGAAAAAGATTCCTAGTAATCTTACGTCTATCTCCTAATATTTCAGAAGAGATCTGAGGTCTCAAACTGTGCTCAGATGTGTACAGATTAACCCAAAAGCACACCAGATGCTATTCATAGCTCAGGAGATTTAATTGGGTTTTCATTGAAGGATTCACGCTGTCTCAGGTATTCTCTTGATTAAGAGACATTTCTTATTATTCTCAATGTTACAATTTCTATCAAAAGGAAATATATGATACATTTTATCAAGATTCTATGATCAGTTCAAAAGAGCATTTATTTATTAAAAGTATCATCATAAATATATTTACTGTCACGTCACCTTACTAAATAAAAATATGAATTTATTTAAAAAGTATCTTACTAATTCCAAACTTTTGAACTGTAGTATAAATCTCCAACAAAGTCTCTATTTCCTATTCATTTCTGTTTAGAAGATGAGATGAGGGCAAACGTTTCAAGATCTACTCAAGTATCTCTCATTAAATGCACTGAATTCTTCCGAGATCAAATCATTTGAGCTATGCTGTTAACATTACATGTTTACCTCTATACTCTTACTTGCAGTGCATCTCCTGAGCGATGAAAGAGCAACCTCTCAATAAAAATTTCCAGTGGGAATTTCCTTTTACGTCGACCAGACACATGGCCGTCCCAAAATAGATCATGGATGTCATGCCATTTTGATTATGGTTTTGAGAAACAGCCATAAAGACAAAGCCGCTCTCAGCTCACTTCCCATCTGAGCGCCACATGCTTTTACGCTGCTTCATATAACCTTCCAAGGTTTGATAGGAATAAATGCTGTTGTCTTTCAGATCTGTTGTCTGGTCAATGCTGCATTCTAAAGCTTGCAGACCGCAGTCCTTTTGGATTTATTGACCGCTTGCTTCTGATTCCCAACTGCAGAAAGCAAGCTACACTGTGACAGTGCTGTCAATGGGTGCTGACCTCCGCTGCCTGCTTTAGTCAGAGCGATAGCCCCTGTGGACAGCACTGTTTCCTGCAGGACCGATTCACGGATCTAATGCGGGCAGGCTCAAGGCACAATCGATACTCAAATGGGAAGCATTTCAGACTTTCTACACATTGCAGGTTAAATAGAGCCGTGTAAATGTATAAGTGTGCGTAAGGAGCTTTGAAAAGCTGACGGAGGAGTTTGTTGGGTTTTTAAGGGTATGTTCCTTCTATCTGTGGACACTTAAAGGAATAGTTCACACAAATTATACATTCTGTCATCGTCATTTACTCACCCTCATGTCGTTCCAAGCCATTCTTTCTTCTGTGGAACATAAAAGAAGATTCTCTGGAAAATGTCTCAGTGTTGTTTTGATCCCTAAAATGACAGTCAGTTGGTGCCAGTGTTGTTTGGACTCCAAAATTCTTCATAATTCTTTAGCACTCGGCAGAATAAAAAAAGACAAACGGGTTTGGAACAACATGACTGAGTAAATTATGTGCAAATTTTTACAAAAATGTACAGAATTCTGCACCAACTATATATGTAGTAGATGCATTCATATGTAGTGATAGGGTGATATATTGTCCAGACTGATAAATCAGACAATATTTGGCCATTTTGAGATTATCTGTAATAAAAAGGAACACTAACATAAATTCGATTGTACACTGGATATAATTTCCTTACTATTCTACTATTTATATACTATTGGAGCCAGTAAGATGTGTTAGAGAAATAACACTCTAACATTCAAATTAACACTAACACATGAAACACATGAAACTGTAATATACAATAACGGCAATACATTCCTGTATTTTGAATAGATATTTATTTCCTACATTCATATGAGCAACTTCCGAAGTAACATGACAATTCAATTCAATAATCTCATTTGCATTTGCCATTTCCTATTCTGCTTCGGCTGTTTACATACTACATTGGCATTTTGCATATTAAATTTCAAATTGAATTTGGCCATCAAAGTGCTTCCATATTGAAAGAATATGCAGTATGTAATGATAAACATTTTAAACTGTAGTGTCCTATTATTTCAACGTGACCTCTACATGTTTAATTCAGCAACAGTATTTAGTTATAATATTTAGTATTTATTGTTATTTTGCATTTTAATCTAAATAAAAATGTCTAGGTCATTTCAGGTATAGTATTGGAACTTTTTTCAGAAAAGGTGGCCCAATTTACATGCATTGATCCTAAATAGTGCAGGACAGTAATTTAAATAGAATATATTATTCTATAAAACAGCAGTTCCCTACACACATAAAACACACACACATAAAAACAGGGTACAATGTATGGTTTTAGTGTGACGGAATTTTTCACGTTTATTTTTTGCAGGTGTATTTCCAGTGCACTGCATAGTGGGATAGAATATTTAATTCACAGTTTTGTGGTTGCATACAGCACATTTTGCCAAATTTAGTGGGGCATCACAAAAAAAAAAAATACTAGTGCACACAGTGCAGAAATAGTACAAGAATTATTGTAGCATGAAATTCCTAACACCCTTTGTTTTGATCCCTCTGTAGGTGGTCAAAGCTGATCCTGCAGACATTCTGTTGTGGCTGTGAGTTCAGCACAGAGTGTGTCAGGTATTTAAACCGTGTTTTAGAGGGCCGCTGTATGTCTTAAGGTTCCCGCTGGTAAAGTCCAGTATCTGCTTGACCCTACGGCCCTGCACAGACGCCCGCTCTCAACCTCACTACACTTCTCCACAGGAAACACTCATCTGCTCTTACTCTTCTTGCTTCAGAAGCAGCCGAGGCTGAGCAACAGAGCTCTAGTGTGACAGTACACACAGGGTGCAATGTGGCATACTGTACTAACCATCTGTGAGTATGAGAGTCTATGTGCGTACACTTTTCATTCTCTAGCTATAACAGAGCTGTGTTTGTGATGCAGTTGGTGTAGTGCTGTTATAGCCTGTGTTTTTAACTGCAGCTCTGTTCCAAAACCTTGCGAGATGCCTACCTAGGCAGCATTTTAAGCCATCATGAGCTACATTTCCATCCAAAGTAATGAATGGAATAACTGCATAAAATAGGTGCGAAAACAACAATTTTCAGTTCATATATATAAAGAATGCTGCATCCGGAGAAGTCACTGTAGCTCTTTTTTATGTATATAATGAATGCAATAAATGCTGTCACATTATCTTGTGTTCATAGGCATATTCCTGATCTTTAGGAACACATTTAGGGAGACGGCTCTGGGAGGTAATTATACCAAACCACTGTGATGACAGACTTTGGCTTTTTGACATTTCAGAATGACTAAACCAACAGATGCTGTGCAGTGAAATTTGCATAAAAAATATGTGGATGGAAACATAGGTGCACTTCAAATGTAAAGGCTTCTTAAAAAATCTGCATAATTATTATTATAATATAATTATACCTTCAAGTTCAGAGATAAGATGGCAGATGAGTTGAGAGAAAGATCCTCGCAAGTTATAAGAAATGTTTCTTAAGCAGCAAATCAGCATATTTGAATGATTTCTGAAGGATCGTGTGACACGGAAGACTGGAGTAATAATGCTGAAATTTCAGCTTTGCATCACAGTAATAAATTAAATTTGAAAATATATTCAAATAGAAAAAAGTTATTCTAAATTGCAATTAAAATATAATTAATATTCATATTAAATATAATCTATTTATATAAATATATTAATAATATTTATATAACAATATAATATAAAAAATATTCATATTAAATAATATACATTTTAACATTAAAAATAAATGTTACAATTTTACTCTTTTTACAGCATTTTTATCAATTTTCATAAAATGTATAAATATAATTTCATAAAATCTCACCAACTCCAAACTTTTGAACAATATGTTTTTATCCTTAATGGAGTATTGTGTCATTAGCTTAGCAACAAGATAACCTCAAACTCTACTGAAATAATTCAAGTTCACAGGGTTCGTGCTGATCACTTATGAGGAACATTTCCTTACAAGGCAGCTGCCAATGTTGACAGCAAGCTCACAGGTTTTGCTGCAGAGCTGCTGTGTGCATTTGTTCTGTGCTGCGAGTGTATGTGTGCGTGCCTCGTGACAGCGCAGAAGACTTAAGATGGATGTATCAGGGAGTTGGAGTGCAGGGGTAATCAGTGGAAGAAAGTGAGAGAAGGCCAGTTCACTCCTACGCATCAAACTTGCAGTTTTTCCCGCTCCTGCAAAGCTGTGATACCAGCCATCAGAACACAGACTACACAGATCCATCACTAACACTTCATATTTTATTATTAAAGGAATAGTCCACCATTCTGTGCTTATCTACTCGCTCTTATGTCTTTTCTAGCTTGTTTGACTTTCTTTCTTCTGTGGAACACAAAAAGAGAAAGTCTGAATTCTACTGGTTCTTGTCCATGCAGTTACAACGAATAATGAGTTTTCATTATGCACACCAAGGCTGCATTAATTTGATGAAAAATACAGTAAAATGGTATTGCAACATTATTATTATAAACTCTCCAGTATTAAGTATCACATGATCCTTTAAAAATCAGTCTATTATGCTGATTTTTTAATCAATATTGAAAACAGTCGTGCTGCTTAATACTGTATACTGAACAAAATTATAAACGCAACACTTTTGTTTTTGCCCCCATTTTTCATGAGCTGAACTCAAAGATCTAAGACTTTTTCTACGTACACAAAAGGCCTATTTCTCTCAAATATTGTTCACAAATCTGTCTAAATCTGTGTTAGTGAACACTTCTCCTTTGCCGAGATAATCCATCCACCTCACAGGTGTGGCATATCAAGATACTGATTAGACAGCATGATTATTGCACAGGTGTGCCTTAGGCTCGCCACAATAAAAGGCCACTCTAAAATGTGCAGTTTTATCACACAGCACAATGCCACAGATGTCACAAGTTTTGAGGGAGTGTGCAATTGTCATGCCGACTCAAAAGAGTTCAAAAGAACAGTATTTATTTGAAAAATATTTTTTTGTAACAACGTGAAGGTCTTTGTTGTGACTTTTTCTCAATTAAATATAAATACATTAAATATATATTTGTCATGGATCAGCCAGGCTCATTCACCTCCCAATCACAACGCACTCCTTCACCTGAGTATTAATCACACACACCTGCATGTCATCAGCCAGCATTCAAAAGCACACACCTCACACCAGCTCATTGTCCGATCTCGTTTCGTTTGAAGTGGACTGATACTATTAGCTAGTTACCTGCTTACTTACTTCACTTCTGTCTCATCTCCAGCGTGTTCTTCCCAGCTCTACTCCATGGTCTGTTTTCCCCAGGATCTCCACGTGTGTCTCTCCAGCGTTCAGGAAAGTGAGGGTGTGTGCTCCGTTCCCCATGTCCACGAGTTCCTGTGAAAATAAGGAACGTCTATCATCACCCTCATCATACTACAGTGCTTGTTCATTGAACTTATTACTCACCTCCATCAGCTTCCCGCTGACTCCTCCGATCACAGTAAAACTCACCTGTTGTATTCTAACCATCTGTCTTAGTCTGCTTCCTTAATATTAGATATGAATATATTAACTTCTTTAAAAACACTCACCTTTTTGATAGCAGAGTACGTTTTATTTATATATATATATATATATATATATATACTATATATATCATATTTCATTATTTTCTTATATTTCAATAATATAAAATAAGAAATCAAACAGAATTTTGGGGTGAACCATTCCTTTAACCTCTAAGCTGCTCGGACGGAATAGATCTCACCAATGTTAATGATCAAATAAAAAAAACAGATGAATAATGGCATAATCACTCAATAAATGCATTGAGATGCGACTGAGCGTGGTCAATTAATGTATTTAATCAATGAGGGCATCTTACAACACAAGAGAACCTACATGTTTCCACATTTCTCCCTTTGCATTAAAAGGAAGAAAGGCACAGGTTTAGTATGACATAAGGGTTGAGTAAATAATAGCAGAAATGTTAAAATACAGGCAAAGAAAAATCAGTATCTGGATCCTGCTGAGCTCTTTGGCCAATACTGTCCATTTCAAAAAGCTAAACATAAAGCCCAGACAATAGGACAAGTTCTGAACTGTAGAATATTTAAATGAGCACTCAATGACTGACAGCTGTCAGATATGACTCACAGCTGGCTAATCCACTCGTCTCTGCGGAGTGAGTTTAAAAGTCTCGGCAGTTCAGGGCACCTTCTGGCATGTTCCACTCTGGAAAACTAGGGAAGCAGAGATAAATAATTCACACGTCTCCTCTCTTCCTGGTGGGACGGCGAGTGTGTTTGTGTGTTTGCGTGTGCTGTTTAGGAAGGAATGTTTGAGTGGGAGGGGGATTTGTGCATGTGCTGAGGATGTTTGTCAGTGTATGTGGGTGGAAGTTGCATGTGTGTGTTGGAGTGAGATGCTCAGCAGCGGAGCTCAGCAGGAGGTTAAGCCCTCTCTCTGGTGTGTGTAGGAGCTGGAAGCCAGACACAAGATGTCTCCAGTCCTCAAGCTATCCCAGGATCCCCTGCCACCCCAGCCCCCATGTCTACAGCATTTCCTGTGAGCGAGGTACCGAGCAGCTTTGGTCCCTTTGTGTGATAATATTTTGTGTGCTCAGGCAAGATCACTATTCCTATTTCTCATACTTGGGGTTAGTGATCTTAACAAACCTCTGACCACAAGTATTACATTTTTGCTTGAAAATCATTCTGCATGTTGCCTTATGTGGATTGCTCACTACTTTATTTTAAGCAATCAAACTTGTTCATCCTTTTAATGATCAAACAGACAGATAATACCTATATATTTAAGCCATATCAAGAGAAGCCATGCCAACTTTTCATATTTACATTTATTTGTTCATGCCAACTAAATCAATCAATCAATAAAATAGTCATATTTTCCAGTTAGTATTACTTTACTGCTCTTACAGTATACAGTTCTTGAATATTTATTGTAAAAATATAATTTGTATTCTATATAACTTATTACATATAATGTATTTTATTATATATAATGTATTACCACTGAGAGTTATGTACACATTTTTTAACAATACATCTGTTTACAAATGTATACCAGCTTATCAAATCAATAACAGTGAGATGTCATATTAAGAAAGTCAAAATAAAAAGTCAAAATAATCAGTAATGTGATAATGTTTGGAATGTGTCAGCTGGCAGAGGTAATATTTCATTGAGATATTTTCGCAGCATATACATATTACTGAGAGCATTAAAACTGTGTTTTAAATCCTGCTGTAAGAATGAACAGTTTTAACCAAATTAAGTACAGAGTCAGTTCCAAACTAACTAGTAGTCACTAAGCATCTAGTGCAAACCTTTATGCAAGAACTTAATGATGCAACCTTGCCTGAGTTTCTTATTGACCTGGGTCAGTACGTAACCATCCAGAGCAACTTTCCAAGGCACATATCAATGCCTAAATAATCAGCACAACAACTGGATAACAACTTAGCAACTGCATAACAATGCCCTGACAACCACCCACACATCATAGCATCATAGTGGCGACTTCTGCATGGGCGAGCACCACACACATTTTCATTAGAACATTTACAAATCTCACATCAGACTGTCTCTAATCAGGCGTTAGAACATCAATTCTTTGTGGTTATAGTTTTAATTCAGTCATATTTTTGTCTCTCGTTCTGTCTTTTCCCGCCGCCCCCTCGCTGTCTGTCTCAAGTGGCCTTCACCCAGCAGAGCGGCTGAGCTGTTTTGGTGTGAAATGTCCCCTTAGGCACAAATCAGCAGACTTGTCTTTAACATGGACAGTAGACTCAAGTCTCGCCAGATTGCCTCTCCGCTCTCATTAAATATTCCGGGAAATCCAGGATAAGTAAGAAAAAAAAAACACTGTAGACGCTCACAAACCTAGATTAGAAGGACTGTTTTTACATATCCTGCAGCTAACAGGAAGTACGCCGAGCCAACATGTACTGCCTGAATATAAAGAGCTTAATTGTCCAATGCTTTATCATTAGATTCATATATTTACTGTTGCTGGCTTGCTGTTGCTCGTACTCGGGGTAAGGGGTTTGTTCAAATCTATAACCCTAAGTATTAAAATGTGGCAAGCAATGCAAATAGAAATTTCAAAACTCTGCAGCTTGTTGAGAAGAGCTGTGCTGTCATTTTTATAAGACAAAACAGAAAAAAATAGACTTAATAAGTATAAGTAACCACTGAGCAACCAGCCAGAACACCTTAGCAACCACATAGCAAGGCCCTGGGCCTGGCAACTACCTACCAGGGTTTTTATTGTTAACTAAAACTATTAAAAGTTGTTTTCATGTAACTGAAACAATGATGAAATAAAATTAAGTGTGTGTGTGTATATATATATATATATATATATATATATATGTGTGTGTACTTACAAAACTTGGCAACTACTGAGATAAGCTGAAGTGTTGAAATTACTTAAAACTGAAATTTATATAAATTAAAGCAATATTGAAATATATACAGAAAAAATACAATAAAAATGACAAAAGCACATAAAGTTTTAAAAAAGTAAAATTTAATACATATATATAATAATAAAATAGCACAATGGTTGTTAGCAATTGCGTAATACACAACAATTAATCAATCTATGAAAACAAGTCCTCATTTCATATATTTTGCTTTTTATCTCAAGTTATCTTTTTTATATATATATTATGGAATTTCTGATATTTTTAACCTGGAAAACAACTTAAAAAAATCGAATTAAAAGTTAATTAAGAATGCCGTTTTGAGTATCTAATGTTCATAGACTAGATTGTTTCTGGCCATCCACTCACATTTGCTGAAGAAAGTATAAAAATCTATCTTTTCCTTTTGCTTGCTAGGGAAATAACAATCGACCAGAGCAGATCCTGTGGGCTCAACCAGCTCAACAATCTTCCTCGTGTTTTTTAGTAAGCCTTACTACTGTACAAGAATGCTACTGCCCCAAACAACGCCCCCTAAGAAAATTAAGGGCACTGCTAAAGCCTACACCACACACAGAAAGCCTTTTAGAATAAGGCTTAAAGTATTTTGCTGCCATCTGAAAGGTAACAGGTCTATGGCTCCGTCGAGGCTGGTCTACAACATCTCGTAAAATTATTTCAGTGTTTATAAGGGTAGACAAAACGCACAAACCGTATCCTTATTCAGACATGCCGGAGAACACAAGGTGAGCGCAGGTTCAGCGATTCTACTGACACAAAGTAATACCTTTCACATGCTGTTTACTTAAGCAGAGATTGCTGTCTGGCTGTGGTAAGATCATTCTCTATTAAAGGCACATCAGGTGCGATCAGGCTATTGCAGTGCATGCTGAATGAGAGAGAGAGCATTCTGTGGGAAGAAGAATAATGTTGTGAATCTGAATCTGTTAGTGATATCAGGTCACTTTTATTGAGATCTACCTGTGTTTAATTGAGTATGGCGACTGTAGTGTTCATTTGATAAACAAAATTGACTTCTTCAAAATAATTAGCCACGTTGCTTGCTTTAAGCCCTGCACCATGGGCTGGATTGTGTGCAGGTAGGAGGCAGGTGTTAACTTGATTACTAGGCCTTAATCAGGTTTGTATGAGGACATCACAACAGCAAACATGCTCCGATCCAGACACCTGTTTGTTATGACATGACCCAACCTACAAACAAAACCATTATCCATCCATCCTATTCACAGAGCAGATCCTCCCTATACACAGAATACGCATGCTGCGTAGGGCCCCTGAAACACCAGGGGGCCCCCTTGCTCTCAAAGATGTTTTCATTGTAGCTTAGTTTTTTAATTTGGCCAGTGGTTATGAAAACAAGAATGATCATTTCTTTTTATGCAGTGCACCCTCTCTACGTAAAAATCAGCCAAATCATGTAACGGGAATGTAATACATGATTGATGTAATACATGGGGCAGCCGGGGCCTAATGGATAGACCGTTGGACTTGTAACCCGAGGTTGTGGGTTCGAATCTTGGCTCCGGCAGGAATTGTCCACGACTGAGGTGAGACCCTTGAGCAAGGCACCGAACCCCCAACTGCTCCCCGGGCGTCGCAGCGTCGGCTACCCACTGCTCCAGGTGTGTGCACTAAGATAGGTTAAATGCAGAGAACACATTTCACTGCTGGTTATACTCTGTATAATTGTGTATGTGAAAAATAAAACAATTCTTCTTTTTCTAATACAGTCTCTCGCTTAAAAAAAAAAAACTACCCGTTGAAACCGTACCGAGCCACGGAAGAGATACTGTTTTCTTGAGCGCTTTCCGTTCGGAGTGAAACACAGACAAATGCGTTCCATCCATTGCGTTTCATAACCCCCTGACAGAGTTTTGTGTAGGGTCCCAGAAGTCTGGGATCGGCACTGCCTATTCAACATACTGTAACCTGTAACCAGGTCGATTGATGGTCCCCATTGATTTCCATAGTATATTTTACATACTATGGAAGCCAAAAAGAGTCCATCAACTGTTTGGTTACCAACATTCTCCAAAATATATTATTTTGTGCTTAACAGCTGAAATAAGTTATATAGATTTAGAATAAAATTAGGCTGAGTAAATAATGACAGAATTTTCATTTTTTGGTGAACTATCCCTTTAAACAAAGAGTATGTTTCTCAATCTATGTTTCTTCTTCTAAGCATAAATCTAACAAACTTTAAAGCTTAACACTTAAAACGAAAAAAAAAAATGTCAAAATACAAATGTAAGAAAATGCATAATGGAAGTGAATGGGGGGTCGAGATTTAGAAGCCCAAAAAATTATCTCAAATTACTCCACACAGCTCTGGGGGTTAATAAAGGCCTTCTGAAGCAGAGCAATGCATTTATGTAAGAAAAAATGTCAACATTTAAACCATTATAAACTGTAATCTATAGCTTCTGATAAATGTCATACTAGTGTTCACAAGAGTGGCGTTCCAGCGTATGACGTAGGACTTACGCGTAGCATGATTACATATAGACATGATCATATTTATGAGTCCAACCAATGCCACATGTCTGTATAACATCAGATTCATGACCGTTGTCTAAAACCGATCTGACGGGTGCTGAAAAGGGGCTCAGGCAAAGCAAGCCACCTGTATGTACATCTCATGTGTATCTAATTCATGCCGTCCAAACACGGAGCGTTATTAAAATAAGCCAGAACCTTCTTTAGAAGCAAATATTGAGTGTGCGGCTCTCACATGTGGCCCAAACAGAGCCATCTGTGAGGCAGCAGATTGGCCGGAGAGCATGACTGAGATGCCGCATCATCAATTAGAGCTGCTGGGGCTGAGAGGACGACACATACAGCTCAGGTGACAAGCACTCGTGAGTCCAGCTGCTCAAGCACACACTGTTCGCTCTCAGCTCATCTCTCACATACCCTCATCGTCTTGTTTTCTAAGTGCTTACTAAAACACACAATATAGTAACAGCTATGATGCACAACAACTGTTCACAGTGCAGCACATTCTGGTGGAAGTGATACAAAATGATGTATAACGAAGCCTTCCATACACTATATTAGTTTGTATTATTATATTATGCTAAAAGCTTTTTATTAATCAAATTAGTCTGAATATATATATCACAAAAATATAATACACACTTTAAAACAACTATTTTCAACATTAATGATAATAAATTGAGCAGCATATTAGAAATCATGATTTCTGACTGATCGTGACACTGAGAACTGGAGTAATGATGCTTTAGAAATCATTGCTAGAAATAATTTGTTAAAATATATTAAAACAGAAAATATATTTTAAATTGTAATCATTTATTATTTTGTAATGTATTAATTTTGTAATATTTATTATCATTAATAGACATATTTTTGATCATATAATTATAAATAAATACAGATAATATTAAAACATGAAATATTACATTCCTGTTGTGTTAAACAATATGTCATGGTTTAAAAAATAATGCGAAAGAGGTAATAGTGAATACTAGTGAATAGTGAATAAATAGTGAATACTTGCTGATGCATTTGGTGTCATCACCTGTCACAGCAACACCATAGAAATGTGTGGTGCGATGATTTTTAAAAATCATTAAGATCTGCAGCTTATGGAAATGGTAAATCTCTGCCAAATGTAGGACCATTCAATTATTGTTTTTAAGGTTTTGTTTTGTAGACCTTGTACACAGTTAGCCTATAAAAACCCTCTCTGTCTCATCTGATGTGTATCATTCTCTCATTTTCTTTCTTCATCTACGCCTCCTCTGTTTGCTTTTATCTCTCTCATCTCTTCCTCCTTCTGTTTGAACATGTGGAGGGATTAATATCTGAGCTGAGGTGTTTTGGAGCTTATTTGAGTAAACCGAGTCCGCTTCTGAACGACAGTACCGGAAGAAAACAGATCGTGAGACGGATTAGATCAGCGCAGTTAGCCAGGCTGGTCATATTGCTGTTATTGTTTTGCTGGAAAAACATCATCACACAGTCATATCTGCCTCACGCAGAGCAAAAGCCAAATCAACATTTTAATAGTGACAACTGAGTCTATACTCTCAAATCAGGGTTTGATTAAAAAAAGAGGGAGGATATTAAAAAAGAACAAAAATAACCATGACGTTAGTGGCATTTAGAAAGCATTTAAAGGTATAGTTCATCCAAAAATCAAGAGTCTGTCAAAATGTACTAACCCTCATGTTATTCCAACCCTGCATGACTTTCTGTCTTCTGGGCAACACAGAAGGAAACTTACTGCACAAATTACTCTCTGCCATACATTTACAATTTTTATGAAGCAAATATTTTAAGCTAAAAAAACACACAATAAATAAATGTAGTCCATGTGCTATATCTCCACTCTTCTGGAGTAATAATATTATAGTTTTTTTTGATGAACATAAAGGTGTGATCATAAATGTGTGCATTTAGGTATATCTCCACTCTTCTGGAGTAATAATATTATAGTTTTTTTTGATGAACAGGCTAAAGGTGTGATCACATTTGTGCAATTTAGGTGAAATTTTGCAGGCATAAAATTATCATTTTTATATTGTCAATAGTGTAGCGATGTATGAAGCACTGCAGAAGTCACTTTCAAGCCAAGCAGCTTTCTATTGGCCAGCACGATGAATTCACGTGACCAACTTGAACATGAGCAAAATCTGCATAGCGAACTTTTCGCCCGTGCAAGACTCTCAATCGCAAGGATTCCTAGTAAAACCAATTAAATTTGCCCACATAATTTCACAGAGCAACTGTAAATATAACAGCACCTTAAGATAAGTCATTCATTATTCACTGATAATAATTTCCCTTTAGTTGTGAGCAGAATATTGAATCAGTAAGTTGAACCCGAAAGGGACCAGTCCAATGTGTAAGCAAATCATTTTCTGAATAGAATCATCTGATTCATTGAAAATATCCAACTGTAAAGAATCAGTGAGTTGAACCGGAGTCTTTGAGTTATCCCATTTGTGTGAAAAAAAAATATTTTGTGAATCAAATGAACTGATTCCTTGAAAAGATCCAATTTAAATAAATCAGTGAGGTAAACCTAAACACTGAATCAGTCCAATTTGTGTATATGTGTTTTTTTTTATTATGTGTACAGGATCAACTGAAAAGATCAAGCTCTTAAGAATCAGTGAGTTAAACCTGAGTGCTCAATTAATCCAATTTGTGAAAATCATTTTGAAAATTGAATCAACTAATTCATTTAGCATTTTATCCAAAGCGACTTACAGTTATACAGTATATGTGAACCCACAACCTTTTGAGCTAAACGCAATGCTTCACAAATTCAAGATCACAGTAAAATTAATCATAAATTCAAAAATTCAAAATTCATACAAAAGATCTGATTCAAAAGAATCAGTATGTTCACACAAAGTACTGAATCCATCCAATTAGTAAACAAATCATTTTGTGGATCAAATCAACAAATTAATTGAAAAGATCCCACTCAAAAAATCAGTCAGTTGAAAATTTGTTTTGCTACTCCGCTTAGGATCAGATAATCAAGTTTTTAGGTGAATAAAAACTTCAATTTTAGTCTGTTTCTCAACGTTATTGTACAGCTTTAGAAGGCTTAGAATATACTACATGGGGTATTTTAACACTTTTATATTTTATGTTGCTTTTGAATCCTTTTATAAAGCTTGAAAGATTCAGTCTCCATTTACTGTAACTGCATGTGGAAAACATAAAAAAAAAATATTTTCCTTTTGTGGAAGAAAGAAATGCATACAGGTTTAGAACAGCAGTCACGGACACTGGACAGTGGAAAACACTAAAACTGTATCAAAGAAACTGTCTTTAATCTTCTCAAAACGGGGTAGCACAAGATGGGCAGAGACACACAGGAACACAACATCGACGTTAATACCGGACACTGGACAGTGGAAAACACTGGCTGTATCCGAAATCGCCCCCTATACGCTCATTCACTATTCCCTACATTAGTCCACATCATTGAGTTTTTGAAAACAGTGCATAGTGACCTGAAGGACTTAAAATAATCATCTGAAACGTGCTCTGTCACTTCGGCGAGAAATTCATTCACTCTCATGGGGGATTTCGCCATTGACAATTCATTCTACTTGAGATTAATGAGCATCGGTTTCCACATTCACTCATAGTGCATTATTTGAGGGTATAGGGGGCGATTTCGGATACAGCCAGGGTTTAAGTAACAGAAACTAAACAAGGTAATTAATCAAACACAGCTGGAACTGAATTAACTAAATGGGGACTTAACGGGAACAGGAAAACCAAATATGGGCATAAGTACGGTGGCCGAGAGAGCTCAACACGCTGCTAATAGAAAAAACACCCGCAAATTAAGAAAACAACTTCATCAAGTTAACAACATACGCGCTGCAAATGCTCACAACACAACCAAACAAAGAAACGCGCTGCAAATAAAATTATTTATTTGGTATTGTGAGCATTTGCAGCGTGTTTCTTTATTTGTTTGTGTTGTGAGCATTTGCAGTACCTGCTGTCAAACTGATGAAGATGTTTCTTGATTTGCTGGTGCTTTTTCTATTTGCATGAGCTCTCTCGGCCACCGTACATAAGGGAACACAAGGGAGAACTAAGTCATGGGGAGCACAAAGACAGAAAACACACACAAACAGTCCTAGGGCGTGATAATGAGGCCAGGTAAAAAAAAATCACAACATTTTCATTTGCGACCCTGGACCACAAAACCAGTCAAAGTGTCAATAAAAAAAAATTAGATTCATACATAACCTGAAAGCTGAATAAATAAGCTTTCCATTGATGTGTTGCTATGATAGGACAATATTTGGCTGAGATACAACTATTTGAAAATCTGGAATCTGAGGGTGCAAGAAAATCTAAATTCTGGGACAATCGCCTTTATAGTTGTCCAATTGAAGTTCTTAGCAATGCATATTACTAATCAAAAATCTCATTTATTAATATATTTACGGTAGTAAATTTACAAAATATATTCATGGAACATGATCTTTACTTGATTTTTAACATGATTTTTGGCATAAAAGAAAAATTGATCATTTTGACCCATACAATGTATTTTTGGCTATTGCTACAAATACACCCCAGCAACTTAAGACTTTTTTTGTGGTCCAGGGTCACATGTGTGTGTGAACTATTCCTTCAACATCAGCCAGCACTGCTCAGTGATGTTTAATAGATACCGTTAACTGCCTTATAAAGTCTTATTTCTGCTCAAAGAAAGTTTATTCAGCATTGGTTTACCTTTAGTGTCATATTGCAGCTTGCATGTCTCTCTGACACGCTGTGCCTGGTTCACCACCAGAAGTGTCTTTTCATCCTTCAGTGCCTTCCAATTAAGTAAACACACGCCATGATTGGGCTGGCTGAGAAGAGCTGGGTGATAGAAAGTTTGTCAGTATGCAGAGCCTCTAGCCTTGGCAACATCCCAATTTGCATATTATTCATCCTAAATAGTATGGGAGATTAGGATTAGTGTGTCTCAAATCATAGTTTGATGAAATGAGTGCCAAAGGTGCCTCGATGGTATACAATTTCCAATGGATTTGAAAAGTGTGCATCCATGCATGATTTTGGGTTAATATTCCCCACAAGTCCTTGCGCTGCAGAAGTTTGTGACAGTTCTCTGCCAACTTTTTTAGCTGTACAACAACGATGAGTAATGTGATCTCAAAGATGCCACATAAGTTTTTTTTAAATGCATGAAACTAAAATTTGCAGTATATACTTATAAATTATAGTTTATATAGTTTATAGTTTATATATATTAACTAAAACCATAAAAATAAAATAGACTTTAACTGAAAAAAGCTTATTCAAACTCACTTTATTGTGTGTGTGTGTGTGTGTGTGTGTGTGTGTGTGTGTGTGTGTGTGTGTGTGTGTGTGTGTGTGTGTGTGTGTGTGTGTGTGTGTGTGTGTGTGTGTGTGTGTGTGTGTGTGTTGTGTGTGTGTGTGTGTGTGTGTGTGTGTGTGTGTGTGTGTGTGTGTGTGTGTGTGTGTGTGTGTGTGTGTGTGTGTGTGTGTGTGTGTGTGTGTGTGTGTGTAAGATACTACGAAGAATGACAAAAACACAACAAAGCTAATAAAACTTTCATTAAAATTAAACTAAAATGAAATAATAAATTAAACTAAAGCAGTAAATATAAAAATAAATTATTCAAAATAATTATAAAAAATATTACTATTTATACTAAAATAATTCTTTCTAAATTAGACATTGAAAAAAATACAAAAACGAAAATTAAAATGAAAAACGAAAATATACAAATAAAACATTAAAATATTACAAAAAAATATAGTATCTAAATTATACTAAAATAACACTGTTATACTGTTATAATAAAAATATAGTTAAAGAATGAATTATTTTGAATATGTTTTATAAGAAAACTACTCTAATCCATTGTCACATTTAATGTAATCTGCTATTTAAGCTTTACAAAGTAATTGTTTTAAAGTAAGTTCTTCACCTTTTTTCAGTGAGCAGTATATGCAAACTAGGATGAAGCTTTGTGGATTATAAGAATACTAGTTTTTAGCATTGCTAGCATTGCATTAGAGGAGCAATGATGGGTTCTACACATATAAAAATAATCGTGACGCTGCTCGTCATGTAACCTAAAGGATATTTGTCACGTCATGCCACATCATTTACTTGCAGTTTAGATGGATTATTAGCATTTTAGCACTCTGATAATGAGTGTTTGGTGCTCTAGGCTTAACAAGTCAAGTTGCGTGCCACAGAAAATCCACAGTCCACTCAAAGCAAATGCTGAGCACAAGGATGCTAAAGGAATTATCCAGGTACACGCTCTTGGTCCAAAATTGAAATCGACAGAGCAGAGATGAATGTGAAAGTGTTTGTCTGTGTGCATGCGTGTTGTCTTTCCATGCATTAATGTATCAGCTCCCACAGGCAAAGAAAACCCCCTCACACTCTCGATTTCTCCAAGCACAGGCCCTGAGCGCCACAATACAGGCTTGAAAAGACAGATATTAATTACTCCAGCACTTCACCTGCTCCCCATTGGTCCAAGCAGAAATAATCACCCCTATTGCCGACACTACTTCCCCCGTAGCCATCAGGATCCGACGCAATCATAAGACAATCATAAGGTCCCAGCCCAGCCATGCTAGAGGGAATAGCCACACATGACAGCCACTGGTACATTTGAGGTTTTCAATTTAACGTGTTCAACAACAGCGATAGCTCAGATAGGATTGGGAGTGAATTAAGGGTGTTTTTTATTTCTCTAATTTTGTCAAACCTGATAGCTGTATGGCTGCAGCAAACACAGATTTAATTATATCATGACAAAGAGCAATGAAACCTCTCCCAGCTCATTAAAAAGGAAATTGCATTGTGGATAGTCTTTTGACATTTGTAAAAACTCTTGCTGACTTAATCCCATGTTGTCTTACAGTGGGATCTGACATTTCCTTCACAATATGACACGGAAATAAACAATGCTGAAGCAATTCTAATTCTAAATTCTGATGCACTCTTGAACACTGCCAAAACCATTCAGACAAAATAAAGTATTACCACAAAATGTTTGTTCAAACTTTAGAGCAGAACAAAATTCACACAATATTAATGTAGGTGTCTATGTTTAAATAACGGTTCACACAAATCGATTTACTCACCCTTGGGTTGTTTCAAACCCCCACGATTTTGTCTTCCATGGAACACAAAATGTGAAAATCTGATGAAAGTTCACACTGCTCTCGTCCACTCAGGACAGGGCTTAAAAAAGGACAAAAAAAGCAATTTTCAGCCATTTCAGAATATTTGGTAACACTTTATTTTGATAGTCCACTTCAGACATTCTACTAACTATAAGTACCTTTGCAACTACGTCAACTAATTCTCATTTATTTGCAACTACACGTCTACTAACTCTCAGAGTAGACTTAGGTTTGGTTTAGGGTTAGTAGAATAAGTTGACGCATACTTGCAAAGTTTCTCATATTCAGTATGTTGTGTGTTCTGGACCCATCAAAATAAAGTATTAGAAGATAAGCAGACAGTCTACTAATATTCTAATGACTGCTAGTTGACATGTAGTTGCAAAGTTACTTACTGTTATTAGAATGTCTAAAGTGGAATATCAAAATAAAGTGTTACCGAATATTCATTATATTATGATATCATGATATTAAAGTTTTTTTTCAATTGGATGATTTTACAGTTATTTCAGTCAGTGAATCAGATTTAGAACAATAAATGCAGTGAATAAAAGCCAGTACAAAAAAATATAATATTAAGTTATTAAGTTTAGAAAGTAAAAGTGATATCACGTTTAACAAGGCATGTTTTATACAATGTTTTAACTAAAAGGTCACAAGAATAAATATTTAATCAAATTAATAAATAAAATAACACATTTAAAATAAAATTAATAATAACAAATATATTGTGATATTTACCAATTTACCTGAGATTTTATAAGATGTGGAATGAAAAATGTTGTTGAAGTGACATAAACTAATGTGGCTTTATGAAAGGTAAATTAATCTATTTCAATAGTCTGATACATTTGCTTCAAAATAATAACAAATAATAATGAAAAATAATATTGTGATAGTTACCAACATATATTTTAACAAAAACTTTTCACCGTATTGAAAATGTGGATTTATTTTTTAGTTTGCCACCAAAATCTTGAGAAATATATTGTTAATTTTCGCCCATAGATTTATGATAATTTTTGTATCAGCATACAGTGTGTAAAAATAAAGAGAATAAAAAAAAGAATCAAGTCTCACACACTTTGCGTAAGCAGCACTGAATGATGTGTGGAGTTACTGCTTATGTAGAACATTTTAAATCAGTCACTTGTGATCCCATGACTATTAGCATGCTGCCTTAGAAGGTAGCTGACTATGTAGGCAGTAGACAGCGAGGCAGCACACTGTGTTTTGGAACAACGCTTATTACTAATTCACTGTAGAAGATTCCGGGAAACCTTGAAATTGCCTTCATGGGACACAGAGTTAAAGTGTCACATTGAGGGTGGCAAACAGAGCGAGACAACATTGATATTTTGTGACACTTTCAAATAACATTCTTCCTTTGTTGTTATTTTTTACTTATTGTATTCCATTTTTGTGCTGCATGGGGCTTGAATATATTTTGTAGCCTCATTTTAGATGTCAAGAAACAGAATCAGAGGATTGTGCCCAGCAAAGTCACACAGTAGTAAACTGACATGTGACCTCAAGCTGTATCAATACACTACAGCTGTTGCTGAGGTCACAATAGAAATGTTGCCGCCGTGGTTGTCGCTGTTTGAAAAGGGTCAGAGGTCCTGACTGAGATTATCGGTCTTTGATGGTGCATTTTGTAGAGGGATTTTCCAGGGAACATGTGCAAGTTGGATCTAGCCTACTTTAAGATCTTCCTATCTCAGTAAAGCAATCTGGCTGTGGCTCCTGCAGTGAGGCCGGCAATTGAACACACACACACACACACACACACACACTGACATGCACGCACAGCAGTCCCTGGCTAAGTGCAATATTACCCTCTTCCCTAACTGCCTTCTTTGCTGCTCTGCTGTGATGTTACCGTTGGGGCTCATTGCTGCGTGATCAAAGCAAGGTTTTTGACAGCCTCCTCGGCATGTTAGTGCACACCCATGGAGTGCAACAGAGAGCAAAGCATGAAAAATTAGCATCGACTAAACGAGCTACTTGCACTACTCGGTCTCAGCTGGTCCCTCGGCGATCACCAGAAGTCCATTTGAGACTCGTGTTTATTAATTGTCCAAGCGATCCTGCATTTGATGCATTTGCCTCCATGCATCAGATCGACACATTTGTGTGGGCTTCCGTGCCCCCGCTGGTCTATGGAAACCATTACGCTCTGTCCTAAGCAACAGCTGCAGTGCATTTGTTATTCAAAGCCATTGACACTTTGATGATGTGGCTTCACTTGACTGATTGAAGCCAACTGTTTGCTCTGCTATGGCTTTTCTTCTCATTTTTTTATATATTATATATTAAGTTCTCTTTAATGACTTTTAATGGCATTTTGTCTTTCAAAGGTCTGTTTGATAATTATGATGGAGGAAAAGGCCGGTTGATGGAAAAAAAAATTCCAGATACGATATATTAGTGTTTTTGCACTTATAGCATCTTATGATGTGGAGTATCATTTTTCCTCACCAGCCAAAAAAGCATAAGTCTAATATATTTTATACTGTCCAAAAGTTTGGAGTCAGTAAGACTTTAAAAAAATTGTATTAACACTTTTATTTATTATGGATACAATAAATTGATCAGAAGTGACTGTAAAGACATTTATAAAAGATTTATATTTCAAATAAATGTTGTTCTTTTGAACTTTCTATTCATCAAAAAAAGCTGAAAAAATATCAGTCTCCACAAAACTATAAAGCAGCAAAACTGTTTTAAATATTGAAAATAATAATAAATGTTTCTTGAGTAGCAAATCAGCATATTAGAATGATTTCTGAAGGATCATGCCACACTGAAGACATCACATGGATAAATATATTTTAAAATGTATTAAAATATGAAAAAATACATTTTAAATATTGCTATGCAACCTTGACGAGTATAAGAGACTTCTTTGAAAAACTTATTTTTTTAAACGTATGCACTTTTGAATGGTAGATTTCATTTTATACATTATCAAAGGAGGCTAAGTACATTTCCAGCGAATATTGACTTGGCAACAAAAGTAACCATCCAGAACTGCACCCTAGCAACACCCTAGAAACTACCCAGAAGATCCTAGCAACCACACAGCAACATATTAACAACTCAGATGCAACATTTCATTTACACAAACATAAAACCTAAACAGACCTACAGTAAAACATGAACACTACTCATTTTCTGCTATAAAAGCACTGGAACTTCTTCTGGAAGTGCAAATCTATTCATTAATTTTTTTATATGTGCGTTTAGTTCCAATATTCTTGGTGGTAAAACGAATTACAGTATATCTAGGGAACGACAGTAGGCCATATAAAGTTTCATTAGCATTTATGTCACCTTTATGTTTTTGGAGGAGCAGTGCTGTCACCTCTGTCAGGATGGGGCAGCATGCCCCCCCCGAATGCAGAGCAGAGCAAAGCAAGCCCCCAGCCATTGCAGAGCTGTGAGCAATCAGCCAGCTTCAAAAGCTCTAATAATGAAAGTGGTGTCCCACGCCTTTTGCCTATTAATGGAATCTCTTCACCCCCAAGGCCGGCTCAATAGCACGCACACACACAGTCTGCCCCGTCATTAGCCTCTATGGCCTAAGATAAACAGCACGCTTCGCCTCGGCCCATTACTCCCCGTCTAGTGCGGTGTCAGGCCCTAATGAACTCTGTCTCATGGGCCCCCTGATGCGCATACAGCCAAGAAAGGTTATGAGCCCACCCAGCCAAAATTGGCCTTATGAAGGGACGTAATTACAGTGTCCCCGTAAAGCACTACTGCTCCATCAATACTGCATGAGCTCCACCGTGGGGGAAGGTATGGGCCCCGTGACAGAGATGATATGGACCCCGAGGCGGAGAGCGCTACCGCCCCCATCGTTGAAGAAGGTATGATACCAAACAAGGGCATGGTAGTGCAACTCGCATAGTGTATGAAACGTTGGTTTTGACAGCTACCTGGAGAGCTCCTGCGGTCCAGACAGGTGGAGGAGGATGTCGACGTCTAGCTTGATTGGGTGAGAGACGATCCCTGATGAACTATCTCAGGATGGGTCTAATTACTGCAAATGAGCACAGCAAAGTCTTCCTAGAGTGATTCCTGGTGAGCGGCGTGCCTAAGCTGTACGATTTAGCTCATTTCTTCCTTTGTCTGTATTAAAACGAGCGGTATAGGTCACATACTCCGGAATGATTGCGGTCTTGCTGTTTGCATCTGACACAAACGCTGCAGGCTAGAAGAACACTGAGGGTCTGCTATGAACCATTTCCTGCCCAATCGCTGTTTTGCCCTTCGGTAGGGAACTTAGGGTTAATTATCTCAGTAGGTTACATCTGCAATTGCACTGCAAACCTCTGTTAATTGAGAGATAAAATGCTCAATGGAATGTTGCAAGTCAAATTAAATTTAGTCAACAAACCTGTTTGGAAAGCCATTTGGAATTCTTCTTTGGAACATAATGTTGGGGGGGGGGGGGGTTTGTGGTACAAACTACATTGGATGCCACTGACCCAACATTGTCCTCTAACCACCTGTCATTCACATCTATATTCATCTGCAAAACACAGAAGCAGATTTATTTCACAAAAATCACACCAGGTGACAATAGCAATAATAAATGTAAAAAAACTTGGCTGTTTCCACATGATGGTCGACGTGCTAAAAAAAATAAGTGATGCTAATGCAATCAAAGACTTCCAAAACTACACTTAATACTGAGTTAACATCTTTTAGGGGCCATTTTTGTTTCAATAACAGCATACACATTCTTATGTTCAACAATCAAGCAAAAGAACAATGGGAAGCAATTGCATTAGTAATTAAGACATACGCAGTAAAAGCAACAAGACAGGAATTAATGTAGAAGAGCCACTTTTAAACATGAATAATATAATTTACATATATATATATATATATATATATAGAGAGAGAGAGAGAGGAGAGAGGGGGGGGGTATGGTACAGTTGTATAAACTTGCATGTTTTCCATTTCAGGGACTGAAGGAAAAAATACAATTTTGACTAGGGATGGCTTGTGCAATCAATGATTCTAAGCCTTGACAATTAAAACATGATAAATTTGAAACCGAACTAACAGGGATTAATTACTGATAGAGAAGCCTTAAAACAATGAAACAGAGAACAAGATAATCCTTTAATGAAGAATTAAAAGTGACCCAGCGTTATTAACTGAACAAAGGCCAAAGCAAATCTGTGCTTTAGGCTTTATTTTTGGTCACTTTTGGATGAAAAAGAAATAATGTTTATTGAGGTGGGCTTAATAACTAAGCGCAACTTGAAAATCCGTATGGATGCACTAAAAGAAAGTAATGTACCTTGATGACTCGTTCAAACTAAAATCTTGCTATCAGCAGAACCTTTAAACCATGTACCCTATAAAAATATTCCCAGACTAATGTTAAGCTTTTAAAGGAATCAATATTGGTAGCTCTTGTTTTGAACAGCGCAAGCAGAATGTTTACAGTATATACGAGCGGCAGAATTACAACTCCGTTAGATGTCATGATGAAAGACACTTCCTCCACGTTCTTGTACTGTCATCTACAACTGTTTTAGTTTTAGACCATAGTTACATGTGTATAACAGTTTCAATCTACAAGACCAACGGGTTCTGAATCCTCTATGACAAAGCCAGCTATCCTTCTCTTTCATTTCTGGAGGTCATGGATTTTGAGGCTCTTCACTCTCCCAAAAGGATTCCATCCATGTTCATCATCACAATTCTTCATAATCTGAAATCTTAATAGAATTCCATGGCTGAGACACTCTAGGAACAGAGGTTATCTAGTTAACTGGAGGATATACTTGAGAGATTTAGGATGGCATGAAAAGCCGAACCAGAAGAAAATAATCTGAGCATTACAGGCATTTGGGCTTAAACATAAAGCAAAAATATAATATAAATTGTTCTCTCTCCGAATACCTAAAGTGTTTAAGAGCGTATAATCAATAGGGTGGCAAATTAAATTACATTAAATTAAATGTACTCATTTTTTTTTTCCGTAATTAACTGAAAGCACAAAAATGATTTATCTGTAAAGCATCATGCAATGTATGACTTAATGATAGCTAATTAAGGGACCAGAGTAAAATAAAAAGGTACATATATAATTTTGCAAAAAAATAAATAAGCAATAATAATATAAATAACATGCTTAAAGGCAACATTTGCAGCAGAGTGTGTATAAAGTCACATATCACATGACATGTGTTTTCCCCTAACAGCAGCATGATGGGAGGACAGACCAGATGTTATTGAAACATTCACTAAAAAGACCTCACATTGTGCTGTTACCGTCATCTTTTACAAGATTCCTGGAATGTGTTTGGCTGAAGCCACATGAAGGTCAGGTGACTGAGATCAGACACAGAACATGTGATCTTGACGCTTCTCCAGTCAACAACCAACTGACAGCAAGACTATTCTCATCCATATTTTATTTCATTTTATTATATATAGATAGGTAAGTAAGCAAGTAAATAAATAAATAACATTTAGGGTTTAAAAAAGTGGCAGTCCCTTTTGTCAAATGTATCGCTTTAAGACCTCAGCACTAGCCAAAAGTATTGTTCTAATGCTACTTTAGTCATTTCCATAAGTACAAATCTTAATGTTTAAGCATATAATTATATTTTAGAGAATTGTGTGCTTCTAATTTTATAGCACAGTTTGGACAGAACCCTTTTCTATTCTAACATGACAGTTATAAGACAAGGATCAAGAGAAATGATGATTCAGTCAGTGTAAGAACTTGACTGGTCTGCAGAAAGCCCAGTCCTAATCCCAGCTGAACTGGTGTGACTTTAAATGCAGGCCTTGAGCTTCACCAAGCAATGACTTGTACATTCATTATATGGACAACTGTCTTCTTTAGAAGAGAAAGAGGCACTTCCAAACTGTGGCAACAAAGATGGAAACATAATTCATGTACTTAAAAATTGTATTCCCACCTCTGTTGCACAGTTTTGAAGTGTATGAAATGACTGTTCCCATTTGTACTGTACCCAAGTCATTGGCATTTGGTGATTAATTTTTGGCTCAAGTTTTGTATTTAAAGTCACACCAGAGGTGTTCAGCTGGGATTAGGACTTGGCTTTCTGCAGACCAGTCAAGTTCTTCCACACTGACTGAATCATCATTTCTCTTTGATCCTTGCCTTATACAAAGAGGCACTGTCATGTTAGAATAGAAAAGAGTCCTGTCCAAACTGTTGCTATAAAATTAGAAGCACACAATTCCATAGAATATCATTATATGCTTAAACATTAAGATTTGTACTCATTACTAATTACTAAAGTAGTCAAACCTTTCATTAGAAGGGGGTGACCCAATACTTTTGACAATATAGTATAGCTCTATCCACTTGTGGATACGTGTAGCTTTTGGATTCTCTGGCTTTGTTGACCTTAGACTGGACAAGTTAAAAATTTCACCGAAGCCTGAGGGTGAAGACATAATTAAAAAAGAAGTTATTTCACAGAATCATAGTGCTGATGAAAACAGCTCCTGGGATGGTCTGCAGGGGCATGTTGTGTATTGATTGGAGAAACCTGTTATCAGTAGCCTCGCATGAACTGAGGGAGCTGAGCGCTCACGATAAAGACAGTCTAGAGTCAGAGCAGACGTGTGCACATGGCCTGAGCTGCTGGGGACAATATTTCTCCTTTAGGCTGAAGTGTTGCCTGTGTTTGAAACCTCCTCACTGTTCTGTCAGTCACGGACTTACTATCAGCAATTTTGCTCCCACATCAGCAAACTGCCTTCAGATCTAGAAAATAATAAGTTATGAATATAATAAAGCAAACACTTCTTGCATCTTTTTTGTTAGTATTTTTTTTCTTTCACGCGCACAACATCACGAGTAGTGAAGGACACATCTATGCAGACTTTAAAAAAGGGTTTGTATGTTTGATGTCTTCCTGACTCCATACATTGCCCTGAGAACGTTTCTGTACACTTCAGTCAGCATAAACAACAATCGGAGGTTCTAGGCCAAGTCTAATTCTCAGCAAAGCGTTATTATAGACTAGAAATTTGCAGATTTGCAATGTTTCAACGGCTCAATGATCAACAGTACTGACTATATTTCTACCACTCACAGCCAATTTAGGTCCAATTAAATATAGCATCCATGGTGACTAAAGTCTACAGACTTTCTTCAAAACATAATACTGTATAATGCATAAAAAACTTGTGTAAAATACAATATAATGTTTGCAGTTTTTTGTCTGTTTAAATGGTTCACCTTGTTCAAAGCTTCTTTTCTTTGTTCTTCAATTATGTTTATGCAAAAATTGTATAGTGTGGATGTTATTTCAGCAAATTTCATTCATCTCATTGCATCTATCCAAAGCTAGTGTTACAACTCACCCCAGTCGTGGGGTATATTGTTACAGCAGAACTCTTTGTATTTGACATTAACTCACATAATCTGTGATTATGCGGTGCACGTCCAAGTAAGTTCAAATTGTACTAGACAAATGTAGCTACCATTTATTCAAATTTGAGACATATAGCACAAACAGTCCCTGAGTTACTGATGCTCAAACAAAAAGTGTTACAGCCATCCCTCCATCCTCCACATCCCAATTGGTCTGTTCACACTCAAGGTACAAAGCAAACTATCACTGGGGCACTATCCTTTCAAAAGTTATTAACATGTACATAGTACTATGTATCATTTATTGGTAAATAAGGAGCAATAATGTACCTTTTAGCTTTTGTGTCTTAAGGGACCACCCGATTGACAGCATGAGAGTTTTATTACAGTAACAGTAACTGAAGTAAACAAGGTATTTTAGTGAAAACTATGGTTACAATGGTAAGTGGTTTTGACCTTAATGTGATGCATATGGTGAGATTGAGGTGTTTTGTATACAGTAATGGTTTGGCACACGTCACTCTCCAGTTGATGAATGATTTGTGTAAAGACACCCCCCTCCCCCTCTACACAAAGACACACACCAGTCAGTGAATGTCATTACCTGACAGCTGCTATGCTGTGACCGTTGCCATGGTTTCCTGGTGAATGGCTCAAATCTGTGACCTCTGACTTCTCTTTTGTGCTCAGTCACCAGGCAAACATCACAAATCTAACACACACACACACACACACACACACACACACACATATGAACTGTTCACTGCTCATCTGAGGCACATCTGAATTAATCTCTGCATTATGTCAACATTATACAAAGCGGAGTTATAATTACCTTCTTTAATTCACATATCCAGCACAAAAAGAGCTAGAGTGGGTTCTGATCAATGCAGATTCGTTTTATGTAGATTCCCACTAAGCAGTCTTTTTATTTAGCTCAAGACTCTTTTAGATGCTTGTTAAAGCTATTTAGCAAAAACTGACAACATACAGATCTAAAGCGAGCTTGATCAATGAAAATTATGCTCTTTCAAATGGCTTTTGTCTTCATGCTGATGACTTATTTAAATATATTGACTTGCATACATTATCACAGAACTCGTGAAGGAATTGATCACAACAACTGGGTGTCTGTATGCATGTTTATTTGTGACCCTCTCTGTGAAAACCCAGCTAAAGTCATTTTTTTGAGATTTACTATTTTCTGCAGAAAATCATCTTACATATTGTAAAGAACATTCTGTGAAAATATATTATTGGTATCTTTAATATTGACTGAGTAAGGCCGTGTCAAATATTGAAATCATAGTGAAATTAATGCTTGTAATCAAACTTTGATGCTCGTTATCTCAGAATTCAATTTTTAGGCTTTAGCCTGGTTTTTACAGAGAGGGTCACATTTGTTCCCAAAGCAAAGTTTTACTGCTCGGGTTCAGCACAGAGCACAAAACTGCAGGTCATTTGATTTAGGATTATACTGAGTTCATTTTGACTTTGGTATCTTGGCATATCTGAGCACAATTTGAGACAATGCTAAGACACATGCGAGATTACTGGGGTATTTTTCTCTGGGAAAAAATACTAATCTGTGATATTTCCTACAAGTGTAAAGCATGCAAACCTTCAGAAGATTTCGCAAAATCACTAATTACCTGAATTGCATTCAAGAAATGACATCTTAAAGTCCCATCTCTCCTGGGCCCGTTACTAAAACCACACAGACTAACAAAAGGCAAGCGTGATTATCAATATTCTCCACAGAGGCTACATTTGCATCCCTGTAACCTTTCAGAGCAAGGCCGGGAGGTCAGAGGAAATTTCCTGTCTGTGCGCCATTCTCTCTCATTTAATTGGCTTGAGAGGCTCTGCCCTTTGTGGTCCTGTCTGCATTTTCTCTTGTCTGCTTTCTGCTGTTTATTCCTCTGGCTTGGCATGAGAAGCACCAGCGCAGCATTAACTGTGAGAGCGAGCTGAGAGGGCGTTTTGTAGCACTCTATTCTGTTCTCTTGAGCAACGGGAGGCTTAACTTTCAGAGTCAACAATAATGATATTTCCATTACTTGTACTCCTTTAGGATGAGTAACTGATTAAAAATAATGATCGGAATCTAGCCTCAAAGTCTTGTGCAAAAATAAAGACCAAAGTTACATTTATGCTCTGTGTCTATTTAACATTCAATACACAGCAAAAGTATTCTTCTTAATCTGTATTTACATCCTGGTTTCCAATATGTCCTCTAAACGAGCTGTATACCCTTGAGAAGGCATTTACTGTGTAAGTTCATCAAAAGAATTAAAACAACAAACTCAAGCAAGCCTCAAAGTATTTTAACAATGAACGCCAATAGAAAATGTCCATGCCTCATATGCTTTCTATACAAAAACATTGTTTAATTTAAAAAGAAATCATCAAAATGTTCAATATTTCTTGAAGAATATTATAATATTATAAAATAAAATATTATAAACAAGTGAAATTAGCCATGTTAAATGCTATCATATATTGTATAACATAAAGATGCCATGCACTCTAACAAAAATGGTGCTAAATTACATAATGCTGTTACATCTACCTAGTTACACCCCGACACTGAGGTGTTATATAGCACTAAAGGTGCTTCATTGGCTTGTAATCATAGGGGAACCACTTCAAGTGCTAGCACCTCAGTGTTGGCGAGTAACTAGTTACATGTAACGGCGTTATTAATTACAAAATAAATGCAATCAGAAAAAATGGAACAAATAGAAGGACCATACTGGGCTTAACAGGTTCTTTATACAGTAGAGGTGCTATAGCACCTTAACCATCCCAGAGAACTGCTGGAGAACCAATTTTTATGTGTGTTTGTAGTCCTATTAGACAAACATCAACCTTTGCACTTATCACACAAGCCTCAATAAGGGTGATGAACAATTAATGACTTTAAGATATGCTCATTACCTAACAAAATGCTGCAACTGACGACACAATCAGCAACGACATAAAGACGAAAAAGTCATTGAAAAGTCAGCAAAAAGCAAAGCAATAATCATATTACAGTAACAACATAAACCATTCATTCTGGGTCCTCAAAACCATTATTCAACAACATTGTTCAATATCAATCTGTTATATAAAATATGGGGGAACACTGTTTATTTAGCGTATGATTGCATGTAGATTCAAAATTACTTCGAATTGTGGCTCAAAAAGTCCAGTATGAAATGTAATTGCTTTTTTATACTATAAAAACAGAGGGGTTGCCATGTATTCTCAAGAATTAAGGAATATCCTACAGCAAAGCATACACTAAACGTTTATTTTATCTTTAGTTGTGTTTTCAAAGACATCCATCATTAGCAGCTAATACATTTTATTCCATGCACTTAAATTCTTTTTGATTCTCGTATCTTGCACTGTGGCATTACATTAAAGATGAAAAACTCAAAATACACAGTTTGCTGCCATTAGCCTTTTCGTGGTGGTGTGGTGGATGGCATCTTTTCCATTATTAATGCCGTAATACCACTAACTGTCAGCAAATAGCTATGTCAGCAGTGAAACGAAATGCAGGAGAGTGGAGATTAATGTATTCGTCAGTGCCTCGGTGTGGTTACGGACACATTATGGCCTTTGCCATAAAATCAGGGCAATATGACTGTACTTATTGTAGAGATAAGTTAGATGACAGGTTTTCTGAAGCAATACGGTGACGGTAATTGGCTTTTCAGTTTAGATATCCTTTAAAGTCGGTGCAACTGCTTTAATATTAATGTAAAATCAACAGCGCTTTTTGGAAAAGAAAAGAGAAGGCTTGCAGAGATGTGCGGTGCTCAGAAGGGTAAAAGCAGAATTTGTGTGAGGGTAATGCAAGTTCACTTCTCATTACTTTGGCGTAAGACATAAATCAAGTCAGATTACGACTTAAAAACTAAAATGTTAAATTTTTCTGAAGAAAATATGAGTGCTGCTTGCCTGTGTAACAGTCACCGACTTAATGATAGGGTGTAATGGATGTCAAAAGCCACAAGATTTTTTTTTCCTTTGGAATAACACGGTCAATGATACTAGACGCATGCATTAAGAAAGAAACTACGGTCTGTTTTAATTTGATAATAAGTTTTCTGTCATATTTAGTCATGTCGTTTCAAACATGTATGGTTCTCTTTCTTCTGTGGAACAGAACAATTATAGTATTTTAATTTCTTTAGTTTTTCCAGATGTGCAATAATTCTGTCATTAAGGTTCTTTTTCACTGTGACGTTTCTGGCAATATTGAGCTACATGATGTCTAAAATTTCTTTGTATGATATTTCTGTTTACTATTACTTAAAAAAATAGATAAATAAATAAAAGTCTCCTCCACTAAAAAATCTCTATAAACATTCCACATTATAGAGCATTTGTTTGTTAAATAAATGTATTTCTTTTCACTTGTTTTTGTTCTCGAATGTTGCATTTTTGCTTGCATTTTTGCAAATATATAAATAAAATGAACAAAAATATATAATTAACTCTTGATTGTTATTCTAGTATTTTAATAAATATTCTAGTTTGTACATAGTATATTATAGTCTGCACAGAACGTGGGATGACATGAACACAAAATAAATAATGAAAAACTTTCATATTTTTGGGTGAAATATCGTTTGACTTTATTGACTTGATTTATGACTTGAGTTGAAATCCCTAGTGATGCTTGCCATAACTAGTGCCAATAAACATATTGCATAGCTGTGTTATAGATTAAGTGGAATGGCAAACACATTTGGTGTTTGTTTGTGTGTATAAGTTCAGAGATGGAAAGAGAGAGACAGGGGAACGTGTCAAACGGATAAATGTCAGTGGGCGCTTCATCGACAGCAGGCCCTCCCCTCCCTGTTGAAATGCCATGTGTAAATCGTAGTTCCAGGGCCGACAGCCAGCCTCCCAGAGCAGAATAATGAGATTACAGCACTCGCTGCCACTGTGGACGCACAGGGGTGGGCTGGGGAGGCACACATAAACCTGACTTACACAAAGAGAGCAAATCAGCTACATTTCACACACGCTGAAGGAAAAAGTAGGCTTTACACTGAGGCAGATTACAATTACCTCACTTTCCAACCGTCTTTCACAGTCGGTCACTTTTCAAGTTACGTTATCTCTCCAGTCTCTCGCTCAAATCAAACTGTCTCCAAACCACTCATTTCCACACATTTGCATAGCATGCAGTTAACATGCACAGTTGATTTAGCAGAGATGAGAGTTTGCTCAGATACCAGGGATACATTTATCAGACTCTCTTTAATAAAATCAGAGCTCCAGGTTGAAATTAAAAGGGTCAAAATGTCATCAAGATCATTGTCTAAATCTAATTTATTCCAAAAAGCATTAAAAATGCAATTTATACAGACAATGATTAATTCATTTTGTGTGTGTGTGTGTGTGTGTGTGTGTGTGTGTGTGTGTGTGTGTGTGTGTGTGTGTGTGTGTGTGTGTGTGTGTGTGTGTGTGTGTGTGTGTGTGTGTGTGTGTGTGTGTGTGTGTGTGTGTGTGTGTGTGTGTGTGTGTGTGTGTGTGTGTGTGTGTGTGTGTGTGGACATATGTTTAGCTGGTGAAACTTTAAGAAAGTAAAAAAGTATGATTCAAAAAGCAAAAAGGCTAAAATTCTAAAGAAAAAAAAGTTACACAAATAAAAATTTATAGTTTTAAATAAAATAGTTTTTTTTAAAGAAAATAGAAAATGATAACACATAACAGACCCCTGTAGACTTTCATGACTGCGTGTCAAGGTCAGTAAGTACATTGTTATGACATTTACGATAAGTTCAGTTTGCCAAATAAGAAAGGGTACAACCTCAAGAAAACTTAATGAAATCCATGCTTCAAAAATACTAAAAAAATTACTTGATTGTGATACTTGAAATGGTTAGGCATATGATATTTATGCAATTTTTTATACAAATTGTATAATTAAATAAAAAGTATGGATCAACATGAATACAAACAATTAATTTACAATATTTCCACATTATGCTATTTTAAATTTTTCATTAAAAACCTTATATGTCATTAAGCCTATTGCAGCCTGACCTTTTTAAGATTTGTTGTTGTATCATTTAATTATTTAGACTAGAGAGTCAATGCACAAAGACGCTGATCTGAAGCTATCAAGAAAAATATTTTATAATCTCCAAAGAACCATATGCCAACTCGTATCCATATAGGTCAGTCAAACTGATGCGTGAGAGGACGTTCATAACTACTAAAACCTCAAGACTTCACTTTTGATGGAACAATCCCTCTGTTCCCCAGCCTTCTGTTTTAATAGCACAGAGGAAAATCCCAGCATCTCAGACCATCTTGGATGAAAACTGCTATAGAGGAGAGAAACACATTCGTTCTTTAGACTCACAGGTGAATTCATGAATTAATTCATACCTCAGTCCTTCCATCTACAGAGAAGGTACCAGATGAAAGAAATAACACATGCTCACCAAGAGCCAAAGTGTCATCTGGTGAAGAATATGAATAATTCAAATCAAATGGGCCATAACAACTAAAGCCTATTCCACGACCCCCCTCTTTTCTTTCCAGCTGAAGCGAAAGAGCGAACAGATTTGGTCAAGATTTTCCTTTCAGAGCCTCTCACAGTTTATAGGTTCCACTTATCTAATTACATGCATGACACAAGGTCAGGGATGTTGTGAGATGGCTGAGGAGTACTTATAGTTCAAAGAGGTACTCAAGCTTATATGCCATCTGATTTCCATGTAAATAACATGAGAGTTAAGCGGAACATAGCAAATCAAAAGTCAGGGTTACACAGTGCATGATAGACAAGTAAACAGACAGCTAGATGTACAGCTAAAGACAGTCAGACAGACAGACAGAGACAGACAGACAGACAGACAGACAGACAGACAGACAGACAGACAGACAGACAGACAGACAGACAGACAGACAGACAGACAGACAGACAGACAGACAGACAGACAGACAGACAGACAGACAGACAGACAGACAGACAGACAGACAGACAGACAGACAGACAGACAGACAGACAGACAGACAGACAGATAGATAGACAGACAGACAGACAGATAGATAGACAGACAGATAGATAGATAGATAGATAGATAGATAGATAGATAGATAGATAGCAATTACAAACAAGCATCATAACATTGGTAGTCTTTGAAATATCTTGAAGAAACAAGTATCATGTAAAGGTTTTTACCTTAAGACATTTTGAATTCATGAAAATTGTAGTTCACGTTAAGGACGTTTTTAACTTTTATCAAACAGATATGTGTACTTATGTCCGTTTGTGCGCTTCACTTTCAATGGCACTTAAATGCCATTTGAGCAAATACAACAAATGACAAATTAATTTCATGAGCAAACCTTTTTTCACAATGACAGTAACAGTGACAGCCGTTTTAACCGTGCTATTGCGAGCACGGTTTATGGTCAGAATTTGCTTTAGTTTTTATGTGTAAAGTGTAGTGTGTGTTTAAATGTGTATTTTTACCACTGTAGAATGTTGAGCAGACACAAGCCACCACGTTGTATCTCTGGAAGCTCTAGCTTCGAATGAGGCTCGAACGCTGATTCGCACGTTATATAGGGGTCTAAAAATAGCTCCGCTTTCAAAGGCATGTATGTTGTGAGTGACAATTCAGAGAACCAATCGGAGATCCACTACAGCTTCAAACTCCTCCCACTATGCGAGTTTAGCCTCGCCTTTCTAAATCACCACCAAAGTTGTCGTCCCTTTTTTCCTTATATGGTTACGCACGAGGTTGATTGACAGAATAACACGCCCCCTCGATTCGCGAGCATCCGCAGACACTACGCTGGCTCCACACACTGACTGACACAGTAACCTGTGCGCTACTGTGCCTCCTGCTGCTCCCCTTCCAGAAACATTGTGAGGAAAGAAAACAAACCTGCATGGATGGATCCTTTTCTTATAAACACATTTTAGTATCCATAGTGAACTGAAACGTTCCGGATTGCGTGATTGATCTGAATGTTTCAGTCGCTCGCGCTGAAGCGAACGCGGATTCCTCGCGCAGAGAATCAAAGTCTCTCAAACGCACCGTTTAGCTGCACAAACATGGATGTTCTGGCCAATTACAGTATTTTTCAAGAACTTCAACTTGTTCATGACACTGGCTACTTCTCCGCGATGCCGTCTCTCGAGGAAAACTGGCAGCAGGTGAATTGCTTTTATCTCTGCTTTTGCAATTTATCCAACTTTTTTTTCTTCGCTTGTCAGTGCGCTCCTGCGTGTGCGCCCAACTTATTAAGACGCGACCAACAATATTTATCGCAACTCTGCATACTATTGCATATGCATTTAAAAATACCATGTGGTAGAAATGTGTTGATGTTTTAATGCCATACCGCATACTTCTTGCGACCAAGTGCAATGAAGCTAAACATGCTGGGAAATTAAGATCTGAATAATACAAACAGAGGCTCTTTGAATAATAGATCTACATCTGTCCTATCAGTGTTTTTTGAGTCCCATCGGCATTGCACAGACTCTCGACTCTGCTGCATTATATATAAATGCACGCGCAGGATTGACTCGTGATGTGTCTGACAGTTAAACGTGCATGACAGAAGTATACAGTGCGTACATCTATGCAACTGTGAAGAGTTTTATGTATAATCAACTCATTTTCATGTAAATGCCACTTTTTTTCCCATCCACGAGGATGGAGTCATGTGGCGCGTGGACAAAGCACACTGACATCCACATGGACGCTGGTTTGTGCACCGGCGTGCATCCATAACGATTTGAGATTTATGAAATTAATTTGGAGAACAGAATTGGTTTGCACTGTGCACATGTGAGTAATGACTGTGGTGCGTCGCGGGCGCATGGATGAGGAATGCTTTGCGCAGAGTTGAGCTCTCCGCAGTGCTGAAGGGGCAACGCGTGGTCCATCCATTGATGCCGGTGCATTGCCTTCTCAACGTGCATTGATTTTTAGATTGCTTGGCCATTTTTATTAACCTATGGGTTGTGATTGCACTGTCATGCGATTTTCTCAATATGAGAAGTGAAAGCATGTGCATGCAATGGTGGCTGTTTTGGCACTATGGTTTGTTGCCTGGATTATTTGGTCATTATGCCTCTAACCTTGAGTTTTGATAGGTGGTCGTGCAATATTGGTCATTTTGAAAATGGATATATGCAAGAGTGTCTAAATGTAATGCGCATAGCACATGCATAATAATAATTAAAATGAGTACTTTTATAAATCCACTTATCAGCACCATTAAGCGAAATGCAAAGAAGCTAAAGGTTATTAAAACTGTTGAATGGTTACCATTTACAGAAACTAAAATGTGCTCTTAAAAATTCTAATCTAGAAGAAAGTTCATAGATATGACTGCAATGTGTTGTGGTATAGTAGAAAGTGTGTGTGTAGGAGCTTGAAAGCCAGTGTTTGGCTTTGCTATTGACGTGCAATGGTTTGTATGAATAAGAAATGCTAAAAGACTGACATTTGACCTCAATAGAGCTCCTGTGCCCTTGGTGCTCTATAGTGCTAAGTGATCCTAAAGGCCAGACTTCTTCCTCCAGAGCAGCGAATATAATCTCTAGTAAAGAAATAGGCCAGAAGAGTAGAGACCTTCTTCCAAGCTTTGATAGGCCTTCAAGACTTCTTATTCTCTAGACGTTGCAGCTTTTCACCTCAGGTTAAGCTTCTGGTTGTTTTTAGAACTGACTGAATGTGGATGGTGATGATGTGTGAGAATGTGTGTAAAAACATCCTGACTTTAGCAAAGCGAAATGTCAGTCATCATATTGACACGTTGCACTTGAAGACCTCAGAGGCCATTTAAGGTGATAAATATTATATTACTAGAAAAATCAAATTATTTGTTTTTATGCACAGCTCAAGTATCCAGCTATGTCAAGTGAGAAGCTATTGAAAAGTGTTGTGGAGGGATTTTGTAGTCGCAAGATTCAATATAGAACAAAAGTTTCTTGCCCGAAGCCACTCCATCAACCATCACATGCCCTATAGCCATGACAGAGGATATCCAAAATAATCTCACCTTGAAGAGACTGTCAGTGTGACTCACCTACTCCTGTGGAGAAGGGTAACTGCAATATTGGAACAGAGAATAGATTGGCGTCTGTTCCCATCGAAACCGAATGACCATTCTGGAACTCATGGGATACAGTGGCATATCAGACTAGTCTGGAGTGCTTTTGTCTCATAACATCTATTTTGGGACTTAGGGGAACTTGAAATGTCTTTTGTTCTCATTGCTTTCCTTTCAAATGTGTGATATTTTTAGACTTGGTATTGAAATATTGCTTGCAGCTGCAATAACATGTTGTGGTGCATGCAGGACAAGAAAAAGAATTGCCTTTATGAGATGTTTCCCACTATTTAACCATTAATAATAGGTATTAGAGGTGGAGGATTTGACCAGAATCTTGTACAAAATTAACATACTAAATAACATAACAATAAAAAACAGCATGATTGCTATAGTGTGAAGATGCTTTTATACAGCAGTTCAGTAGGGTTGAGTATCGATTGTTTTTTTTTCGATACCGGTGCCAAATCGATACTTTTAAAATGGTACCGGTGCCTGAACCGATACCTATAAAAATACAAATTTACCAATTAAATATTGGATTAGCCATTAGCACTAAACACACTGGCCCGGTTTCACAGACAGGGCTTAGACTAAGCCAGAATTAGGCCATAGTTCAATTAGGACATTTAAGTAATTTTTATAAACATGCTTAGAAAAGAAATTACTGCATCTTGAGACAAAACAAAGGCACTGATATATTTTAGGATCAGTCAGTGCAAGTTTATTTCAGTTAAAACAGCTAAGAGATACATTTTAGTCTAGAACTATGCTCAAGCCTTGTTGTGAAACTGGGGGGTGGTCTTTTTCATTCATACTGGACGCCAGAGGGCGCCCTCGCACAGAAAATCCACAGATCCAGTCATAGAAGTAGCAGAACTCATGAAGCTCTAGGGATATGGATAAAGGTATTGTTATTGCTGTAACTGAGTAAACAGAGATATAAACGTTTTGAATGATAATATAAATAAACACTCGACTACGACAATGTATAGGTTATCTGTGTTATTAAAGCCATCTCTGGTATTTTCATAATAATTAAGTATATTTATAATCCATTGCTAATCGATGTATTAGTAGCCTATGGAGTAGTAGTAGCTGCTGCCGTCAGAGCAAGTACTGCATTCACGCGCTCCTCGGATGCTCTCATTCCCCGAGTTGAGCTTTTAAGTCTGAATGTGAAAACAGCACACTCGGGTTACTATGAAGATTTGTTGGACTTGTATTATTAGAGCTTTCAGAATTGAGTTCACGTGCATTTTCTCAGTCTGGAAATAATTGTTCACGTGCGGTGCCGGTGATGATGCTTCTTACGTCCATTTCGGAGAAACAAAGGACAAATATTTCAACCGATCGCTCAGGCATGGCACCGAAATGAGGCACCGAAATCTGCGTTCTGATTCGGTTCTTGTACATACCGGTTACATAGGTACCGGTGCCATATTGGTACCGGGTTTCGGTACCCAACCTTACAGTTCAGTGAATAAGAATGTAATAATGAGTTACACAATAACTCTTGTATTATTTTAGACACAATATTGACAGTTTTATTTTTTGTCAGACAAAAATATTTTGAAACAAAGCCACTGCAGAACAGTTGCAACACAGTAGTGACGTTACTGAATTATTCAGTGTTTTTGAACAAATCAGTTGAGTGAATGATTCATTGACTCGCTCATTAAGACAATCACTTGTTTCGCTCCTGAATGAATCAAGAGTTTTTAAACAAGTTGTTTGAGTGAATGATTCATTGACTCGCTCATTAAGACAATCACTTGTTTCACTCCTGAATGAATCAAGAGTTTTTAAACAAGTTGTTTGAGTGAATGATTCTGACTCGCTCATGAATCAAGAGTTTTTAAACAAGTTGTTTGAGTGAATGATTCATTGACTCGCTCATTAAGACAATCACTTGTTCGCCTCCTGAATGAATCTCCTGAATGAATCAAGAGTTTTTAAACAAGTTGTTTGAATGAATGAGTTTTTAAACAAGTTGATGAATCATTTGACATGCTCATTAAGACAATCACTTGTTTCGCTCCTGAATGAATCAAGAGTTTTTAAACAAGTTGTTTGAGTGAATGATTCATTGACTCGCTCATTAAGACAATCACTTGACTCGCTCATTCAATCACTTGCTCCTGAATGAATCAAGAGTTTTTAAACAAGTTGTTTGAGTGAATGATTCTCGCTCATTAAGACAATCACTTGTTCGCTCTGAATGAATCAAGAGTTTTTAAACAAGTTGTTTGAGTAAATGATTCATTGACTCGCTCATTAAGACAATCACTTGTTCGCTCCTGAATGAATCAAGAGTTTTTAAACAAGTTGTTTGAGTGAATGATTCATTGACTCGCTCATTAAGACAATCACTTGTTTCGCTCCTGAATGAATCAAGAGTTTTTAAACAAGTTGTTTGAGTGAATGATTCATTGACTCGCTCATTAAGACAATCACTTGTTTCGCTACTGAATGAATCAAGAGTTTTTAAACAAGTTGTTTGAGTGAATGATTCATTGACTCGCTCATTAAGACAATCAGTTGTTTCGCTCCTGAATGAATCAAGAGTTTTTAAACAAGTTGTTTGAGTGAATGATTAATTGACTCGCTCATTAAGACAATCACTTGTTTCGCTCCTGAATGAATCAAGAGTTTTTAAACAAGTTGTTTGAGTGAATGATTCATTGACTCACTCATAAGACAATCACTTGTTTCGCTCCTGAATGAATCAAGAGTTTTGAAACAAGTTGTTTGAGTAAATGATTCATTGACTCGCTCATTAAGACAATCACTTGTTTCGCTCCTGAACGGATCTATTTTTAAAAGAATCGGTTGAATGACTCACTCATACAGTCGCTTGTCACCATCTACTGGTGAATCAATGTAACCAGCAGAAATGATCACTGAACATTTTCAATACTAAAACAAAAACTGACTATTAAAGCAAAGCTTTGTATTTATTTCAATTGTTTAAATACATTTTGTGGAAACTTTTGCAAAATCCAGTAAATTAAATACTTTATTTGAAAACTGATTGATGCGAATCAAAAGATAAGATCATTCATAACATGATAATTCTGATATCACTCACTCAAAACAGTGAGTTTGAATTGCTCTGTTATGTCCCGTTCTGTATTTTCTTAATCACATAATGTTAAATAGTCCTGCCCACTAATATATTAGCACACCATTGCACATTACCCAGCTCTAATAAGTAGCACTGCTTTATGAGATTAAGGAAAAATGTTAATGGATGTAGATATCAAAAATAGTACTTTTCTCACAGCATGAGGTTTCAGTCATTTAATGGTGCTAGTTAATGGTGCTTCCCAGCTGTTCTTACACGGTTTGTCATATGGCAAGCAATGAACTACTAATAAGCATTAGAAGTCTGGCTGACAAGCGCAAAAGGAAAATTACACTTATAGTTCTTTGAAAGGTCTTTACTACATTTACTCATTAATGTGCTAATACTATAATCACATAGAGGATGTTTGACCCCTTCATTTTAAGAGGCTCTTGTATTTCCACATCAGATTGAAATCAGGATGTGGTTAAGAAATATTTTTTGGTAGTTTTGTATCTTTGCGCGCTCTGATCCACCACAGACAGACGTTTTTTCTCTTGCACCCTCAGGCCAGGGCAAACTCTGTAACTGATACTGTAATGACTCTCCAAAGAGCCTAATGTACTGTGCTACGGCAGCACATTGTGTGTTTCACGGTGTCAACTACTTACAGGAACGCTTCTCTAAAGTCATTACGTTGCTTTCTTGACTAAATGCCCCAAGGAAAAGTTGAGTGAAAAGTCTAAGAATAAACCAACCCTGTTTAACCAATACCTCCCAAAATATTTTTTCAAAGTTGTAAATAACGAGTATTGTAGTATGTTTTACAAGAAAATATTTAGTTGTATTCAATATAGGATATATTCAATATTCTATTTCTGATGATTTTTTTTTAAAATAACTAACAATTTCTTTATGAAAATTACTTCTATTGTGTTTAGCCAAACTTTGAATGCAAAGACCAAAAGAAAAACGACCAAAAAATAAACAAATATATCAATAAATAAGTAACTTGGTCTTTTTTTTTTGCTCTGCCAACAAAAATAGTTAGAAACAAAGCTACTGCAGAACCATTGCAACACACAGTATAGTGGCATTACTGAATGAATCTGGTTGAATAAATTAAGTCTTAAGTTTTTTTCAAAGTTGTAAATAATTGGAGTGGCTTTTACAAGAAAATACGTCAAAATTTTGATGTTTAATTCGATCTGTTACTTGCTGTTTCTTTGTAAAAGATTACCAGCAATTTCTGAGTGAAAAATGTTTCAGCACCTAATCTTTTTTCACTGTAGGCAAACCTCCATGCAAAACGACCAAAACCATGCCACGTTTCTCGTTCCCCCTCTGAAATCTATCCTATGTCACAGCCTCATGTCTCAAACTGCAGAGCGGCTCCTGTAGTTGCATGCTTATGAGGATTGACAGGAGGTATTGAGCAAAAGTGCCAAGCATGCATATTCCGTGCTGCAGTCTCTGCCACTCTGAAACCCTGGCTGCCGGGAATCCAGAAAGAAAAAGAAACCGTATTTCCATATACTTCCCCATTCTTGGTTGCATCGAAACGGAGTTTTGCATGCCACAAAACCGTCTTCAACCCAAGCTCGTGCCAATCCAGGCAGTGGCCACAAGTTCTCACATATCCGCCTCCTCGTTTAGGCCCATGGATCCGAGCGGATTCCCATTACTGTAGGCGATGACTGCTGAAATGTGTGTTATGTAATTCTCTCAGCACCACAGCTGCCTTCTTCCAGTGTACAAGTCAGCCCGCCGGAGAGAGCCAAACCCAGCCACATCACCGTGAAATCTTAAAGAGGTTTCCGGATCACACGGCTCCATGGGCCATGTCTTCATGCTGGGAGTCAGACCATGTGGATCATTTTGTAAAATACACAGAGTTCTTCCTCTTAAGAATAATTTATGGACTAGTTGTTTAGTGCATGTGGCTCGCTTGGAGAAGAAAATTAGACTGGCTGTCCTCGGGCTGACTTGTTTTCAGTACTAAAATGTTACACAAAAGAGACTTTTTAGAGCATCCACAACCACCTAATGTTATTGAGACACCATTAGCCAGTGCTTATTCCGAACCAATATGCATCCGTAAACGGGTCCATTCGCACCCTTTAGAGATTCCATTCCCACTTTCCGCTTGATTGCACGGCCCTGAGATTGAGTCCTCTACATTATCAGATGTGCTGGCTCATATTAACTACATCACAGTCCTCATTTATCATCGAAACCAGCGACAGATTTTTGGATAACACGCCGTGTAATGGAGCTGAAATTATCTGGTTGCTTGAGATAACATCAGTGCACTGATCTCATTGCTACTGACAAGCATCAGTAATTGAAAATGACAAAGCGATAGCGCTCTCCATCGCATGAGTCAATTCTGGGAGTTATTGCAATATAGTTGTCATGCAGAGCACATGGCTACTGCTTTAAGACAGTCGACTCGAGCGAGAAATGGGCCCGACGTGGGAACCTTATAAGAGGTGAAGCATCTTTAAATATACAGAGATATCATTAGTGCCTCGGCCGAGATGTCTCGCTGTACCTTCTGACAGGTTCACTTCTGCGGGTGGATTTCAGGTGTAAAAAACAGAGCCTGTTTCATCAGTAATCTTGACTCCCGTGAAGCAGACATATGGCGCTTTCTCAAGATTGCTTAAGAATGTGGTTGCATTCCGCTCTTGCATGACATGCTCTTCATCGTCTGATTGTTCAGTGATTGTGCAACACCCGTTTTCAATAATATTCAGTAGGCAGTTTTGCAAGCTTGTGACATAATTTTGTTTTTAACCCTGGAATGCACGACCCCCCAAAAAAAGCCTACAGGAATGCATAAAGGGTGTTAACGTGACCTGTATTGGATTCAGTGGTTTTCATCAAAGTAAATACATCCTGTTTTTGTATTATTATTGTCAGGGTAATGAAACATTTGAAAAATTTGATGATGCACAAATGTTTTGAACTACCCATATACAATTAATTGTAATTTAGTATTATTTAAAATTGTTAGCTACATTTATTTGATCAAGACAATAAAAATGTGTATATATTTTTACAAATGAACTGGAATTAACTGTTGTCTATATTAATAGATTTAAAAAAAATCTATTTATTCCTGTGATGGTAATGCAAAATGTTCTGCTGTAATTCAGTGTCACGTGATCTTTCACAAACCATTCTAATATGCTGATTTGGTGAAACATTAAGAAATATTTATTATTGATAAAAACAGTTGCTGCTTAATATTTTGTGGAAACCATGACACATTACAATTTTTCCAAAGAACAGTATTTAATTTAATTAGTAGACTTTAATGTCAGTTTTAATCAATTTAATGCACCGTTGCTGAATAAAAGTATTAATAAAAAAACAGATTCCTAACTTGAAGGGTACTATACATATGTATATATTTTATTTTTGAAATGAGGATTTATTTCATTAAAATAAACCACGCCTTAATCAGGTCAGTTTGACCTCTGTTTATCCATTCTATGGTTCATTGATGGCTCTACAAAGGACAGGTAGTGTTGGGTTGTTGAATTGGGCTGGATTCAGACTCCCACTGCATCGTGACCAGTAATCCATAGGCCATGGCTCCCCCATCACCAGTGACATATTTGTCAGAGAATCTAACACTTTCCCCCCGTCCTTTGCATCACAAACTGGCATGCACTTGCATTATGTAGTCGCATATGACTCTTATCTTAACAATGACAACAGTCTTCCCACTGCCGAGCTCAAGTGCAACTGTCAGGGTCACCCTGTAACAATACTCATACTGACCCCTAGCAATCCAATTAGACTCCTGGACTACAGCAGTGAGTATGCAACCCACTCTAGGCGTTGAGATCATTAATCTGACTGGGGCCAGATGATTGCCCATGATGGCTGCCACATTGAAGGGTGATGAAAAGGTTAGCGTCTGATGAAAGAGGAGACGGGAGATGGTGCACTCATTTGTCGAAGGCCTCTGGAGTAAGTGTCAGCACCCAGAGCTGCGTTACGGGGGGAAAGGAGTGAAGTGGAGCATCTTTATGTATGAGTCCCGAATCTAGTGCAGACTGGAGACACAGCGCTGGCACTCAAGGCTTTGATTAACAGGCCGAGTAGAACCGAGTGCTTTTTTTCACTCTCGCACACAGCTTGACAGCGATTTTCCCCTCATTTAAGATAGAATGTAAAACTTTTACAAGGCGGCGCAGGGCACGGAATGATTGGACCGGCAAGAACGTGCATAAGAAATGCAAATAGTCTCACCTTCATGTGAAAGGTTTCAGGAAGATTAGTCTTTTCAAGTCAACGTGGAATCTAAATGAACCCTAGTTACTTTACACTACTTTGCACTACCGTTCAAAAGTTTGGGGTCAGAATACTTATGAAAGGATTCGATTTAACTTTTACATTGTTAATTTCTATTTCAGGATGCAAAACTTTCTGATGACATCACACAAAAGTAATGGCTTTTCTTGAGCAGCAAATCAGCATACCTGAAGGATCATGTGACACTTAGTAATGATACTGAAGTTTATCATCACAGGAATCAGTGTAAATTGTTATAATATTTCGCAATATTACAGTTTTTCTGTAGATATTGGTAAAACTAGAAACACTCTTTTATCTGACACATAATGGCTTGTGAACCCTTGAATTATGAAAAGTATCTCTCAGATTTCATAGAGATATTGTGACCTCTTTTGCTCTTGCCATATCACCCTGCAGCCCAAGACTGGTTGCCCACTGAAGCTAAGCAGGGTTGAGCTGGTCAGTACCTGGATGGGAGACCTCCTGAGAAAACTAGGTTGCTGTTGGAAGAGGTGTTAGTTGAGGCCAGCAGGGGGTGCTCACCCTGTGGTCTGTGAGGGTCCTAACGCCCCAGTATAGTGACGGGGACACTATACTGTCAACAAGCACCGTCTTTTGGATGAGACGTTAAACCGAGGTCTTGACTCTCTGTGGTGATTAAAAATCCCATGGCACTTCTCGTAAAGAGTAGGGGTGTAACCCCGTCCTGGTGTCTGGCCAAATCCCACCACTGGCAATCCAATCATCCACAAAGAAATTACCACTTTATTGGCTCAGATTGTTATTTGTGTAGTGTGTGGTGACGCAATGTGGAGCCAGCCCCATGTGGCAGCCGTCGCAGTGCCTGCTCATCCAAGTGGATGCTGCCACCTGCCAGGAAGCACTGATTGTAAAACAAACCCACACCTTTGGGTGTACAACAATACGGGTTTCAATAAATGCGCTATCCAATTCTATCCATTAGCTCTGTGCCACGACTGGAACGGCCCTCATTTGTTATCACATTGATTGACCATTGATTGGCAGCAGAATCTATTAATAAACGTCTCTCTCCTCTCCATCTGTAGCTAAGAAACAACGTTTTGTTACAGCTATCGCACTTGTTTGTTTTGGCGTCGTTCTCCTCATCGGTCACTGTATGCATGGAATCTCACAGCCAGCGTCTCCTGCGATACCTCCAGAGAAAATCTTCCAACAGACCTTGAGAGATACAGTGAAGGACAATATTCTCTCTGTAAACATCACATTGCTTTTCTTCTCTTTTTTCATCTGAAGCCATCAATCACCGCCAGCAACGATTGTCCTGTGGCAGAGGCGTTGTTTATCAAGGTTTATGCACGCTTCAATCAATCACTCCATCTATTGCTGCACAGAGAGACGAGTTGGACGATATTTTGCAAAGGAGTGAAAGTCATCTTTTTTTGTTTCACATGGATTGATTTTGAATCAATTATGCACAAAAGCATGCATTGCTCAATTCTTTTACAATAATGAGACCTTTGCATATTATAACATGAACGCTTTTGCAAAAGCACATTGTTTGCCATGCAGCAGAATTATTAAATAAACGCGTTGCTAAGAAACACGTTTTGTTACTATCGCATTGTTTGTTTTGGCGTTGTTCTCCTCATCGTACACTTCTACTGCCTCAGTGTCTGTGGCGCAGCAGCGTCTCCTGCGATGTGACCTCCAGCCATCTATATGCAAAGCCAGCTTGAGAGATACAGTGAAGGACAATATTCTCTCTGTAAACATCCATTGCCTGGCTCTTTTTTCATCTGAAGCCATCAATCACCGCCAGCAACGATGGCCTCAAACACCTGGATACAGAAACTTAAAGCTCATCACCTCCCCAGAGGCGTTGTTTATCAAGCAGGCAAACGCATTCTTTCTTTCTGACAGAGAGACGAGTGCTTTGCAGTTCATCTTTTTTTGCTGGATTGATTTTGAATCTCACAAAAGCATGGAATTCTTTTACAATAATGGACCTTTGCATATTATAACATGTGAAAGCACATATGAAGGCTGGCAAAGCAAGTGTGCTGTCCAAATGAGGGATTTCTCCACGAAACATCGATGCACTTCTACTGACTGTGGCGCATCAGTCAAGCAAAGCCAGCTGAATTGCTCCAAGTTACCGTTCATTCCACATGTCCTGGCTCCAAGGCCTGCATTGCACAACACTGTCTCATCACCTCCCCATCCCGCAGCGGCAAACGCATGTTTTGTTGCTGCTCACTGGAGGAAGTGAAAGGAAGGCTGGCAAAGCACTAATTATACGCCCAATTGGTTCAAAAACAACACTGGCAGCGTGTTTTGTATCTTAATTATACGCCCACAAAAAAGAAACTTGAAAAATATTGAATGAGGCATTGGATATTAATATTTAAATCTAAGAAAATCATTGATGTTTGTAAGCCTGTTTGTTGTCTGCTAGTGGAAAATCATAAGTTTGATCTTGTAGAAAAGAGATGTTCAAGCTGTATTTGTGGAAGTCTTTAATAAACTATAACAATAAATCTTGATTATGTCAAGTCAACAGAAAGAACAAAAATGTATATAATCTAAAATTCAATTAAAGTAAGTATAATTTTAATGTCATTTTGGCAGCTTTAAAAATACATTTATTTATTTTTCTCCTTTTTGCTATTTTGTTGAGATATATACAGCTTCATTTTTATTTATGCTGCCTACTTGTTTACTAAAATTAGATTTACTTTAAACTGCTTTGTATCCATATTAATACACTTTACAACGAAATAAGAACTAAAGTGAAAGTCTATTCATCAATATATTCATACAGCACATTTCCAAAATTAAAGTTACAGTCAGTTACATTTCATTAATCTATCAAATATATATATATGTGTGTGTGTGTGTGTGTGTGTGTGTGTGTGTGTGTGTGTGTGTGTGTGTGTGTGTGTGTGTGTGTAATCTTTTTATTTTCATTCTTCTTAACAGAAGAAACAGAGAGCATCGGTTCTCCCAATTTTTCTTTAAAAGAGCCTGTACAGACTCACCAGTTATTGTGGCATAAGGAGGTTTGTCTTTGTTTTTGCATGGGAGAGCTATTTGGGTCGGAAGTTATTTTGGGATGCATTGCTAGAAATACCAGTGGGAGTGAGTAATAGTTGAAATGAGACCATCTTTAAGTTAGTTTGTGTGTACTTACATATGTTTAGCTATGTTCATTCGAAATCAACAAAATTGTTGTCGTTACTCTTTCATTTATTTTTGTGTGTGAAGAGACAGATGTCTTTAAAAGCATTAAAGATACAAAATATACAGTATCTATTTATCCAGCTCTCTTTAAAAGGCTTCATGCTCTGGGCTTTTTGGTATTTAATCATCTACTTCTAATTAATCCAATTATGAGTCATATGAATCACAGCACATGTGGAGCCGCAGACTCAAGCAGGTGTGAAAAGATCGTCCTCCCCATCTCAAATCCCAAGGTTTCGCTTTCACTCTTGGCTCGGACTCTCATACTCATTCCTCGGAGGTTGAAACATTACCCACGTGCCTCGAGAACAATAGGCTAGCATTGCCATCTGAAAGCGTGACTCGCCGTCCTCCATTAGCAGGCATGTTAATCACATACCGGAACAGAGAAGGGTCAGCATGAGTAAACGGGTCCAAGAGTGGGAGTCTTGAGATGTCTGGACTCCATCTTGCATCTTCAGTCCACTCTTAAGACAATGCAAAAGTTGGCTGTAAATTATTTGCAATAACTCAAAATGGCCACAGTAAGTAGACTATAGCAGCTCTGCCTTAATGGACTGAACCCAATGAACTCACCGTGGAAGGGAAGGTGGGGGCTGTCGCGCTTCCCTGAGATGGAGGGAGTATGAAAACGGCAGCTCTGCGCTTCCTTGAGGTGCGTCCGCTTGCAGTTGTTTCAGCGGATTTGTTCATTTTTATACCGTTACGGGTGTGTGTCGATGGTATGAGGGGATGAGTTAAACTACAGCAACACTTCCACCCTATAAGCAGTATGTGGTCAAATCAAAATACTGTTGTACTGAGAAGAAAGGAATTTTTTGCATTTGTGGCTAAGTTTGTGTGAAGATGCTCTCATTGAAGCATTGTAAACAGAAACGTTTTACTGTCAAGGATGACTGTAGATTTTGGAATTGACAGATTCTGTTAATCAACCAAAGTTTCTGTGGCTCAGTGGTAGAGCATTACGTTAGCAGCGCAAAAGGTTGTGGGTTCAATTCCCAGGGAACACACATAGGCTACTGATAAAAAAAATGTATAGCCAGAATGCACTGTAAGTCGCTTTGGATAAAAGCGTCTGCTAAATGCATAAATGTAAATGTAAAGTGACAATTGCCCAAAACGTGGCCAGTTTCACTAGAAATTTTACATCAGGATCACACCACTACGCAATGTATCAAGTGTATCAAGTTCAGGGGCCATACAAATGTTAAATCGCATTTAAAAAGTATTTAAATGTTGTTTGTGGAGGTCTTTTAGGTTAATGTAAAAGCTTTTAGCTAAAGTTTCCAGCAGAATCGCCTTAAACATATTTTTTTAGAAAATTACTGTTTTCTATTTTAATATATTTTAAAAAGTAATTTATTCCTGGGATGCACAGCTGAATTTTCAGCATCATTACTCCAGTCTTCAGTGTCACATGATCCTTCAGAAAACACTCTAATATGCTGATTTGCTGCTCAATATGAGTTTCTTATGATTATCAATGTTGAAAACAGTAGTAGAAACTGTGAAACTCATTTTTTTCCAGGATTCTTTGATTAACAAAGTTGAAAAGAAACAAGTTTTTTTTTACTATCACTTTTGATCAATTTAATGCATCTTTGCTCAAGAAAACTATTAGCTCCTTTAAAAAAAATAATAAAATCTTACTGACTCCAAACATGGTGTACCTGTGCAGCAGTGACTAGATGTGTTTCTAAAATATATATATTATTTGAATGTGTCATCCAAACTTACCAAATATTTTAAAGTTGTGTTATAACTTCCCTTTTAACTGCTAAATGTTTTTAAAAAAAACATTGGTCTTAACTTGGAATTAAAGTCTTAAAATATACCATGTTTGCAGATGGTATTAGGAATATGTTTAGATTCCACATTGCCAGCTATAGAGACTATTATTAGAAAATGGGCATTATGTTCGCACATGACATCTACACGGGAAAATGCTGCTGATTTGAATGTAAAATCAGCTTTTATTTAAGCTGAGACTTCTCTGTCCACCTCTTCCAATATCATAACCCACACAGACAGAGCAGCCTTCAGTTTTAGAAATAACGATCGTTTCTTGTTACTAGAGTTACTGAGATATTTAAGACTCGCATGCAAGCAAACCGCCAAAGAATTTTGCACAATCACCACAGTACAAGCCAAAAATCCCTCGCCTTTTGGTCAAAAACTAACCAAAACTAAAAGCCGCATCGGATGCATCAGAGCAGCGCTGGGAATCTCCCCACACCAGGCCTGTTGCACTGTGTCGAATGTGCGCTGCATAACAACACAATGGCTCGCTGTAGAGGGATGTTCACTGCCAGCTTACCCAACCCGAGCCCTTTGATCCTGCCCTTTGTAATGCAAAGCAAAAGGAGGAGAGAGTAGGACACCGGGGAGAATCTTCATGATGGTACCATGTTCATGCTGATAGGGGGGGTGCCGTTGTCAATTTCTCACTCAAAATTTGGGCTACACAGTTAATCTGGATGCATTTTAGAGCAGGTAAGATATGGAGCCGGTATCGCTGGTGTCTTGATGAATTTGTATAATCCCATTATTTATTGTAATGGGCGTTTTTTTCCTTTATGGGACAGCGGAAGAAAGGATAAGATCAGACAATGACTATTGGTTGACCAAAATGGGTTTTTAATGGCTGATGCTAATGTTTAATGTGCAGGGTGGCCGAAAGCCATGCGATGCAGAAAAAACAACTAGACAACTTAAGGATGACAAATGAGACCAAATAACTATTTTTACGCAATATTTACTGTACACTAGGAAAAGAGTGGTGTTTGATTTTCTTTGCAACTATTTTCAATTACACAGAAAGAACAACACATCGAATTAAAAAAGGAATTTTGAAATAGGCTGAAATAGTATTTTCTATATTTTAATAATCTTTGTTGTAATTATAACTTCAAAAATAATTTTACAGTGTTAAAAGCATAAATAGATTTTATTTTTTTCTAAGAACATTTTTTTTGTATTTTGTCAGTAGTATTTTATTTTTAAAAAAAATCAATTGGTAGGTCATTATTTATTATTTGTATTTCTTTTTTTTTTACTTTTGTTTGAGTTTTTTTTTTTATATTGCAATTTCATCCAATGAACCAATCAATGTATTTTCAAAAATCAATTAAGGAAATATGTTACCATACATTTTCGTTTTTGTATTATTGTTTAATATTAAGGCCAATAACTGGAATTAATTTAGGCCGTATAGACATTAAAACTTCATTAAACATTAAAAAAGTAAATTTCATTTATTGATCTAATCAGTTTAATTAAAATAAAATTGTATTTCTTGAAATTATAACTTCATTTGATAGCAAAATTGGTTTTCCGTAATACTTTTTCTGTAACACGATCATTAATGGAACCTTTAATGAATCTGAGTCATTATTCACAATTCCATCCCTAATAATTGCGGCCATGCAACATGTCAGAGCACTGCGCTATCTGCCGTCTCCGATTTAGGAAAATTGGTTGGGGATGTGTTGTTTACATTGTTAAAGCTGACTTGTGATCATAGATCCGCACATCAGGTTTTCTGAAAAACATTTCCCTTTAGCTCATTAAGCAACGTCGCCTAGTTTTTTCACCCATTATCCTTATTTTGCTCCATGCTTTAATGCTTTTGTCTTTGTGGCTCTCATTATGAGGATTAGGCCCGCTGCCTCGTGCCACAACAGGTCGTCCCATCCTCAGGGCAGACAGCCGCCCCTTGTATGGTAACAAGCTGTTAACCCTCAGTTAAAATGAGCTACACCCCCTTCGCTCCCCTGCTATCAATGGATTCACGCTGAGACTTAATGCTCTATGAGTGCTTTAATGAAAATTGGTGGATCTCGATAAGATTAGTTTGCATTGCCAGACTGCGGCCCGTAAGGCAAGCCATACACACATAAACAACCAAATCCTGTTAAAGCTAGATAGTGGATCCCGTTCAGCGCTTTGGCATTGTCGCTCGGATTATCTCTAGCACCCCGTCCGTTTATTTTCCTTCAAGAAGCATCGCTGCACGGTTCAAGCATTCGAATCAATGGAAAATATATTGGATTGACTTTTCGAGGCACCACCGCTAATGTTTCTTCTTTTGTAAATCCTGATTTAGCCCTTGCACAATTTTTTGTGGATTAATACGACGTGCTGATAGCAAAGCGCCTACTCCCTTAGTGTTTTTCCGAGGGAAAATGTCAACATTAATTCATATTCAAATGAACTCCCTCTGACAATTACAGTGACAAAGGCCTTGACGCATGCAACGAGTGTGCAGAGAACACTGGCGAGGTGCGAGGTTACGGAGCACACAAAGCGCTGTTGCACGCCTGACATGGTTTTGCTGATGAAGCGTCTGACTGGGGCTCTGTACCCATACAGTGACCTCTAACCCGGGGTTTTTAACACGCCACTATATTGGCACTGTGACTGTATTGTGCTGAACTGCCTGAAACAATGCAAAGACATGGTACCAGAAGTCCGTTATCAACAGCTCACTGCACATAAATGACTCTCAGCTGGTTCTTAGAAGTGAATCAGAAACATACAGCATGACCAGTGCAATCTTATTCATGAACGACTGATTCTGATGAGCGATTCTTTAATATTTAGTGAATCAAAAACATGCAGTGTGACCAATGTAGTCTGATTCATGAACAAGTTATTCTTTTGAATCAGAAACATACAACTCAAGTGTAGTCTGATTCTTGGACGAACCAAATTAATCAAAATCTGATTCATTTACTGAACTGCAGGTTCTCATTTTGTTCATTATATAGAAAAACATTTTTGTATTATTATTAACTGATTGTCTATATTGTTTTTTGCTTGTTTATTTTTTTATAATTACTCTCTCTCACACACACACACACACACACACACACACACACACACACACACACACACACACACACACACACACTCTTTCTGTCTTTATATATAATTTATATATTACATTAATAATATTATATTTTTACATAAGTATTTATATTATTTTAACAAATCTATTTATGTATTTCTAAATGCATACAGTATATATATTTATTTTATTATATAAATGTATGTATATGTGTGTATGAAATATGAATAGATATTTTATTTCTACATTTATATTTAGTATTTGTATATATTTTACATTCAATTATTTTAAATATTAAATTATGTATAATAAAATACTTTTTCTTTTCTATATTATTACTTTTTTCTAATTTATATTTATATAGGGTGAACATGGTGCAAAACAAAATGCTAAAATTGCTGGTTTAGCTTGCAATAGTCACATTTTTGGCAAGAAATGACGGTCAGTGCACATTCTTAGCAAGCGCTTTCTTCCTCCAACAGTAAAAGTAGCTTCAAATGGTCTAGTGCTGATTGACCCACACACATCAGAGAGCTGGTTTATTGCTAATTACATTGCTTTCCCCCATAAGTACAAGCATAAGATTAGCACTGCAGCTCAGGAGGGACAGGAACACTTGGAGTGCTTCATTTGCATTCGGCTTGTAAAATTATGCCAGGGCCTTTGTGCGAGAGTGTGATTTCTTAATTGGCGTAATGTCATATCTGCTATATTGCCAGTGCCTGGTTTATCAGACCTGAAATGCATGCTATCCGTACCTTTAGCACCTTTAAATGAGCTGCGGCAAGCATCTCCGCTAAAACTTGGATTGAAGATGTTCTGTTTGCAGAAGTACCTTGATAAGCACAAGCATAATTAAGTCATTATCCTCTTCTGCCGTTATATGCGACAGTGCCAAATGCCATGTTTGGAATCGGACAGGTCCATTTATCAACAAGGAGATGACAAACGTCCTCTGAGGAAACATTTACATCTTTAGTGGAGACCATTGTTTTGTCCCTCACTGCACACACTCCTATTAATGCTTATGTCAACAGGGCTCTTCAGGATCCATTTCACGAGTGCCAGCTTTGCCTTTATGGTTACTTAAAGGTGTCAGGAGGCATTAGCCTACATTCAGCAAACGGCCGCGCTCAGATAATGTGAGCATTCGTACACTTAGATCAATGTCATTCCTTTGAAAAGTCAGCAGGGATGCTTAGAAACTACTCTGGACTCTGGGTAATAATTTAATACGTTTTGTGTAGTTAATTTTAGGTTTACAAAGTCAAGCAAGACCAGAAACATATTTAAGTACACATATACAGACGCTTGGCTAAAACAGTGGCCAGTCCGGCTTAGCATGCATTTTTGTGTTACTGTTGCGGTAACAAACTTTAATATTCAAAGAAGTTCTTCAGTAGTTATATATAATTTCTCTTCGATTTAAATCAGATTACTTTAGGTAGCTGGTAACAAATATGTCTACAGTCTAGCTAGCTGTAACTAACTTGTGATTGAGTTAGTTAGAACTTGAGATTCAAAGAAGAGAGTTTATACTGGGTATAATATTTTAAATATATATTTTTTTTTAAATATGATTTTAATTATTTATATATATATATATATATACCTCAAAAATTATATTAATTACAAAAAATTACAGTATATAAAATGATATAATAAAATATTTTTAAATGTAAAAATATCCCTACTCTAACATAACATGTTATATAGAGAGGGTATTCTAAATAATAATAATAATTTAGTATTATTAATAATAATAATTTATATTATTATTATTAATAATAATTAATTGTCATTTTAATACAATTTATCGCATGTTTGCTCAGAAAATTATTAATAATTAAAATGAATACAAATATTAAAAACATATATTAAAATATTAAAAAAAAATATATATATAAATATATATATATATATATATAAATTGTATTATTTTTATTCTGTGTGTGTGTGTGTGTGTGTGTGTGTGTGTGTGTGTGTGTGTGTGTGTGTGTGTGTGTGTGTGTGTGTGTGTGTGTGTGTGTGTGTGTGTGTGTGTGTGTGTGTGTGTGTGTGTGTGTGTGTGTGTGTGTGTGTGTGTGTGTGTGTGTGTGTGTGTGTGTGTGTGTGTGTGTATATATATAATTTAGTATTATTAAATTGAATAACAATTATTAAATTAATTACAGTTTAATTACATTAATAACTTTAATACAATTATTTATAAAATAGCGTTTTTGCTCAGAAAAATATTTATAATTTATATATATGATATATAAAAATGTATTAATTATATATAATAATTATATTATTATACTGATGGAAAATATCTATCTATCTATCTATCTATCTATCTATCTATCTATCTATCTATCTATCTATCTATCTATCTATCTATCTATCTATCTATCTATCTATCTATCTATCTATCTATCTATCTATCTATCTAGGCCTTAATCTCTTCATGTTGTGTCCTGTTTAATGTTCAAATGTTTAGTAACCTGGTCATGTAAATGCTTCTAAACTCATAAAGTCTTCTTAGCCGCTTTGAACCTGAAGTCAGGTCTGGCTCTCGCATCTCTTGAGTTCTGTATGCCTGAGACTATGTGTGAAAGTGTGTGTCTGCAAGCTTCCTGCAGATGAGATGTAGGTTATTTTTAGGCGCCGCCTGGCGAGGCTGTAAATGGGAGGCAGGGCGAGTTGTGAGGGCCACTGTTGATGAGATCACGCACGGCCCCATCATTCCCCCGTCCTATCGATCGGCTGCGGCCTGAAGGGGGATTGTGTCTCAGGGTGCCGCCAGCTGGCCAGTCCCTTCCTGAATCAAAGCACTGGCAGGTGGTCATTTGTGGTCCCCCTCTCCCTTTAGCCCAAGTCTTACATTACAGATCAATGACTGATCAGAGAACAGGCTGGATGAGTTTCACTTCTAAGCCCATCCTTCAGAAGAGTGTCGTTGGAGTAAGTGGATAGCTGGAGTCGGTATGTATATCTAACAGGGCCTGGTCTTTTAAAAAGGCTTTGGAAGGGTTTCTTTGTTGTGTCCAATGGCTAATCAGCTTACGTGTTGTATATCAGACAGTTGGTATGATCAGAATGGCAACAAATACCTATTTGCATTACTCATTTAGGAACTGAGAGGTATGTTCCTAATACATAAATAAATAAAATACACTAACTACAGATCAAAAGTTTGGAATAATTAAGATTTTTTAAAAGACGTCTCCAAGGGCTGCATTTATTTGATCGTAAATACAGTAAAAACAGTAATATTGTGATATATAATTACAAATTTTCTGTTTTAGTATATTTTAAAATTATATTAATTATTTAATTACATTTATTCCTGTGATGGCAACGCTAAATTTTCAGCATCATTACTCCAGGATGCTGATTAGCTGCTCAAGAAACAATAATCATGTCTTATTATTAATGTTGAAAATATTTAGCTGATTAACATTTTGGTGGAAACAACGATACAATACCACTCAAAACTATAAGCATGGAAAAATAAGGGGGAGGGGGAGAAGAAAGAAAGAAATATATACTTTTATTCAGCATAGATGTATTCAATTTCAAAAGTGACATTTATAATGTTACAAACGATTTCTATTTTAAATAAATATTTTTTATTTTAAACTTCCTATTCCTGAAATAATCCTGAAAAAAAAACTATGAAAGTTCCCTCAAAAATATGAAGCAGCACAAGAGTTTTCAACATTGTAATAGTCAATAGTGAATGTTTCTTGAGCAGCTAATCATCATATTAGAATGATTTCTGAAGGATCATGTGACACTGGAGTAATGATGCTGAAAATTCAGCTTAGTCATCACATGAATAAACTGTATTTTAATAATTAGATTTAATAATCATAAAATATTTCCAAATAGAAAAGTTATTTTAAATTGTATTCATATTTCACAGTATTACTGTTTTTACTGTATTTCTGAGGAAATAAATGCAGCCTTGGTGAGCATGGGTCACTTGTTTAGTTCCTAAATGAATTGTAAATGACTCAACAACTCACTTATAAACAGTCGTGTAACCACCTAATGGTATAACTATGTAAGCCAGAGAAATAGATTTTTCACAAAGATGGGTTAAAAATACAAAATAACTATATTAATTTCTAAAATAATGAATGGAATAAGCACTTTGCATTCAATACTGTATCCTATAAAAAAGTATTGCAATGTACTTGACTAATGTTTAAACTCATTTCATCAGACTGACAAAAAAACGATAAAAAAAAAATTGTGTGATTTGTGATTTTACACAAAAGTCATGTGAACGTGTAGAATTATACACTCTAAAACATGTATTATACATGTTGTCTTGATATTTTTTATGTCTCTTTTAACCCGTCATGCTGTGTTCTGGTCATTTTAACCCGGAGCGGATTTTATTTTCCCTAAAATGCTAGTTAATGTTAGTGCATCATACTAAAATGTAGTGATTTTAGTTTTTTTTTTTTTCATTGTTACAATTAGTGTTCCCGGTCAAAAATGACCAACCCCAAAAAAATGTCTCATACATTTCTCTTTCTGCTGTTATCACCAAATATTGGATTTAACATTTTATCAACTTGATTTTTTTTTTATTCAGACAGGGTATGTATTTATTTTTCCAACAAGTTAACATAAGGATCGAGTCCAAGATTTGGTGATAACATAGCATATTATTTTTAAAAGGCCAGTCACAGGAACACCAAATTAGGGAAAGGATTTTCAGCACAGCACAATAGTTAATGCATCTAAGTAATCATATTAATCATATATATCTAAGTGCAGATGCTTTTGAAAAAAGGCCGATATGGAAACATCACGTGTCCCTAGCAGCAAACAATTCTCCATTCTTGAAATTGAAAATGCAGGTTCTATCCGCAGAGAAAGATTATTTTCCACAAGCACGTTTTGAGACCTTTTGACAAATGTTCTAGGACAGCGATCAACAATCTGACCTGACAAATAACCCCCGTTCCCATGTTTTTGCCTCTCCGCCGCCAACGGCCTTTAGCTGGGGACAGCTGATTCTAAATCATCTCCCAAAAATTAATAGAGCATTTCTCTGTCAACTCGCTTAACAGCTGTTTGCATTTGGTCTGGATGTCGGTGCTGCTTCTCTTCCACGGGCTCCTCATTCATTTTTATAACCAGCTTGTTTTATTAGTTTTGTCTGCTGGAGGGAGGCAGTGCTTCTCTGTTAATTGGCGCGCCGCATGACAGTATTCCCGCTGAGCGTCATGGTGCGAGGGGAAGATTGTACGAGGGTATCTCCGACTCCTTTCTCAAATCAGATTACCTTATATTAAACTTAATATTGTGCGAGCGATAGCCGGTCTTATATTGCGCTCACCCATTGCTCCATTTATGCCGGATTTACAGCAGTATTGCGATGGGTTTGAAGGCTGGAGGCCATACTGAGATGCAAGAGGAAGTGACATGTTGTCACAGGTGCACAGATGCAGAAAAGATAATTGCGCAGTGGGTTCGACTACAGAAGACAGACGTGTCAACTTCGCTGCCTTAACAACCAATCGCGAGCAAGGTTCGTCACTTTACTGATGATAGATCGCGCTAAACCCGCGGCGAGGAACAGGTCACAAATCGGCACCGATGGACAGGCTTCCAAAAAAAGGGCACCTAAGTGACTGACAGTGAAGGGCCTTGCGTTTCTCGCTCTCATATTCTCAGCTGCGCTCGCTGCGGGGCACGTCACAGATGACTCACTTTATCAGTTCAAACCTCACCATGTTTGACAGTCGCTCCTTCTACGACATGGTGCGAGATGCCGGCAGGGGGTCTTCATTTACTCGGTTTCTGCACCCAGTGACATTAGATACTGTAGATACGTGCACGCTTTATAAGGTGGAGTTAAGATGCAACTGAGGTTTATTATGATTTATTTATTTCTGTACTATTTGTACATCATATCTAAACTACACTCTTAACTCTTTCCCCTCCTGCATTTAAAAAAAAAAGTTGGTAGCCATCACCAGAAATTTTGATCATTTTCACTCAAATTTTATGACCCACAGAATATTTTGTTGTTTGAATATCTGAACCATACATCAAAATAAAGAACAGAGCCTCTACTTTTCAACAACAAAAAAATCGGTTTTATTCTAGCTTCAAGCTTTCTTTTTTTATCAACACTTAAATGTAGGTAAGATTGATAAAAATAAGCAAATTTTTTAGCAAAAAGCTGAGAAATGCAGATGCAGTAGATCGCTTCCATTAGCACCGCCAATGCTTGCACAGACCTTTACCACTTTACCACTTTTACTGACCTTTGCTATTTCACTCAATAACATTAGGGAGCTTTCATTGATCTGCTGTTTATTGTTGATGATTGCATGTTTATATATGCTTAAATAAAAGATCATGCGTTTCTGCATCTTCCACACATGGGTTTTTGATCAGCACATTCTGGACTCATTCAGGAGATGTGTAAGAGCCCCGGAATGTATTACATTGAAAACGCAGAAACCAGGAAAATTCCTTGTTTGGCGGGGAAAGAGTTAAAAATAGAGGTTCCAGGAGTTCTTTTAAGAACTGTTCACTGAAAGGTTCTTTTGAGAAACTAAATTGGTTTGTTGTATGGCATCACTGTGAAAAATCTTTGGAATCTTTATTTTTTAAAGTGGACATAATGCAGGGTTGCCAGGTTTTCACAAAACAACGCCCAGTTGCTACTCAAAACGAGGGGGGGACCTAATATTTTTTCTTAGCACTAAGAACATTTTAGTAATCTAAAGAGCCTTTTTCAAATAGAAAGAACCTTTTGTGCAGTGGACATTTTCCATGGATGTTAAAGGTGCTTTATGGAACCTCAGATGCCATTAAAGAAACTTTATTTTTTAGCATGTTGGCACAGCAGGTTTTCACCGACAAGCAATGTTGAAACTGCTGCATTAAAAGAGCCAATTAAACAGCCAATTAAAAGATATTTGGAACAAGATCGGACAAAAAGATGAAACGTCACAGCTGTTTAATGTTAGATGGTATTTTTCCTTTGTTTGTTGTGTTTCTGTGGTGATGTTTTGTCATTCGTGTAGTGGTTGTCACTGGGGATGTTCATTTTGACTGCTGAAATACTCAAAATCAATCAGCTGAGTGTAGAACAAGTTCTTTCTGTGCTATTTTTAAATTGCCTATCAATAAACCGAAATGTCAGGCTTCTGAAAAGTATGTTCATTTCTATGCACTCAATACTTGGTTGGGCCTCCTTTTGCATGAATTACTGCATCAGTGCGGCGTGGCATGGATGTGATCAGTTTGTGGCAATGCTCAGGTGTAATGAAGCCCAGGTTACTTTGATCGCAGCCTGCAGGTCATCTGCATTGTTGGGTCTGGTGTCTCTTATCTTCCTCTTGACAATACCCCATAGATTATCTATAGGGTTCAGGTCAGGCGAGTTTGTTGGACAATCAAGCACAGTAACACCATGGTCATTGAACCAGCTTTCGGTACCTTTTGCAGTGTGGGCAGGTGCCAAGTCCTGCTGGAAAATGAAATCAGCATCTCCATAAAGCTTGTCAGCAGAAGGAAGCATGAAGTGCTCTAACATTTCCTGGTAGATGGCTGCATTGACTGTGGACTTCAGAAAACACAGTGGACCAACACCAGCAGATGACATGGCAGCCCAAATCATCACTGACTGTGGAAACTTCACACTGGACTTCAAGCAACATGGATTCTGTGTCTCTCCACTCTTCCTCCAGACTCTGGGACCTTGATTTCCAAATGAAATGCAAAATTTACTTTCATCTGAAAGAGGACTTTGGAACACTGAGCAACAGACCAGTTATTTTTCTCCTTAGCCCAGGTAAGATGCTTTGGACGATGTTTCTGTTTCAGAAGTGGCTTGGTAGCTCTTTTCCTGAAGATGTCTGAGCGTGGTGACTCTTGATTCAGCTTCAGTTCACTCCGTGTGAAGCTCTCCCAAGTGTTTGAATCGGCTTTGCTTGACAGTATTCTCAAGCTTGCGGTCATCCTTGTTGTTTGTGCACCTTTTCCTACCCAATTTCTTCCTTCCAGTCAGCTTTGCTTTGATACAGCACTCTGTGAACAGCCACATCTTTCAGTAATGACCCTCTGTGACTTACTCTCTTTGTGGAGGGTGTCAATGATTGTCTTCTGGACCATTGCCAAGTCAACAGTGTTCCCCATTATTGTGGTTTCAAAGAACAAGAGATACACAGAATTTATACTGTATGGATGTTCATTTATTGAAACTCAAATGTAAATATTCTAATATTTTGAGATACTGGATTTGTGACTTTCATGAGCTGTAAGCTCTAATCATCAATATTAAAACAAAACAATTTGTTTTGTACATGTTTATATATATACTGTCTATATATATATATATATATATATATAAATATATTATATTATATTAAAATTCACATAACTATAATACAATTATATATATATATATATATATATATATATATAAATTATTATTATTATTATTATAGAAATTCACATTTAAATAATTATGATACAATAATATGTGACCCTCTCTTTGAAAGTCTCAAAATCTAATTATGAGAAAACAAGCATCAAAGTTGGATTTCAACCATTAATTTCACAATAATTTCAATTTTTGACATGACCTTACTCAGTCAATTTTAAAGATATGAAGGTTACATTTTCACAGAATGTTCTTTACCTTATGAAGGATTATTTAATGTAGAAAACAGTAAATCACAAAAAAATCGACTTTAGCTGGGTTTTCACAGAGAGGGTCATATTAATATTTATATATGTGTGAATTTTAATTATATATATATATATATATATATATATATATTATTTATCTATGTGAATTTTTATATAATAATATATTAATTATATATATATATATATATATATTATTATTATTATGAATATTAATATATTATTATATAAAAAATCACATACATAATAATAAAACAATATATGTATATATATTTTTTTATTAATATTTATATGTGAATTGTTTTATATATATATATATATATATATATATAATTATTTATATATTCATTTTTATATAATAATTATATATATAATTTTATTATAATCATTTATGTGACTTTTAATATAATAATACTATTAAAGTTATTAGTGTCAATAATATATATTTTTTAATAATATTATAATTGTATTGTTAAGTTTAGTTAAGTTAAGTTATTGTTAATAAATACTTTTATTCTGCTATTATTATTAATAATAATAAATTCTTTAAAATAAATAATACATTAATTAAAAAAATAATAATAATCACCAAGTAAAATGGTTTTAACTGTTGCCTATTTACAATTACCAGCTTGTTTCTTGGCTTGTGAATATCTGATATTTGCTTGAATGTGTCTCATTCAATCTAGACAAGCTGTTTTTTAGAAAATGTATGTAATTCTTATGGCATTTCATCTAATTGTTTTTTTTGCAGATGAAAACTATGTGTGGGACTCTATCTGTTCAAACTAATTCATACATCTCCGTTTCATGAATACCTAATAGCTTGGCTTTCTGATTGCAAAGAAACGCCTGGAAGACACCAAATGACCTTGACTTGGGACTTGTGGTTTGTTTTATGTCACAGTCTCTCGCAGATCATGTGTGACCCACACAGGGACTACAACACGAAATGCAAGCCATCTGTTATACAACTGAGTGATGCTCTGCCTTTTTATTGCCTATTTTATGGCAAAACTGGGGCGTCGAGTTGTGATCAGTTTTGATTAAACATCCAAATTGTCAGAGATTCACCAATCCGCCGGGTAGTTTTTACGGTGTCGCTTTCGACTCGATTGGCATCCAGTCTGCCGCACCGCTAAATCACATGGCCCAAAGCAACCCAGACGGCACTGGATGCATTGAATTTGCTGCCATTTTAAGTAACAATATCCCCTGAATGTCACTTCCTCAGGGCCTGTGGGAGGAGGGGCGAAGAGACGGAGAAAGCGAAAGAGCGATAAGAAAAACCTGACTCCCAAACGCCTCACCTTCAGACTGTATCTGCCTCTTTTTCCCGACACACATATACACACGTCTGCCCTTTCTCGATATGATGTGCTCAGGCGAACTCCCATGAACTCAGCTGGCCCATGTTCCTGTCAGACATGTGACGGTTCAACAGCATGCAGGCATGACATGCCAGACCACCGCAGCCCTATGGCACATTAGAAAATCAATCCCTCCTGTGTCGGCGTGTGTCCAAAGGGCCCATACAGTGCTCACCGCTGCCGGCGTGCTGAGTGGAGGCTTTTAAATGTCATTGGTTGAGCTAGGAAACATGCACAGAGATGCACGAGCCCATCAGCGCTTTCACTGAATGGAGAGTATCTCTTTACTGCTTCATTTAAGTGACTAATTACCCATCAGTTCAGGGCGCAGCAAGAAACCGTGTGTGTTTTTGTAAAAGGGAAAACAACAGATTTTTAGAAATGCAAATATTTATTTTGAACAAGTCGAGCGAGATGGTTCCTTTAGCAGATTGCTCAGAGTCGGTTATGCAAAGATCTGTGTCTTCTAACTATAGCGTCTTCTGTCATGTTTAGATATTCCAGGTGACGTCTCAGGTAATGTCAGTTCTGTTTACCTGACTTCTGAAACCTTCAGTTCAGCACAGACATTAAAATGCTTTTAATGCTGAGAAAGAACGGCAGACGCTCCTTTCATAAAATGACAAGCAAACAACATCGCCTAGCAACAGAAGCTGCTCCGAACCGCCGGAGATTCAAGCGAGACATTTATAGCTAGAGGCCAGTTTGTCTGAGATGATAGGTTACTGTTCTTTATCGTTTTGTAAAAGGTTTGGGTCATGTTATGAGAAACGTTCATTTTCTTTTATATAATATAAAAAAAGTAATAAAAAATATTTATTGTTCATATACATATATATATCATATACATATATACATACATATATATATATATATATAAATAATGTTATTATGTGTTGTTTGTTTTGTAACAGTATTGCATAGCTTTTTTCTAGCAGCCGATTTTATAGTATTCTTTATTATTAGTGATATTCACAAACATTTTATTTATTTGTTTATAATTATTTTGGGGGGATTCTTTTTTATCTTTCAGCTTCCAACGGCTTTTGCTTCCAGTGTTTTTTTGTTGTTGTTCTTTCAATATATTTTAAGCATATATATATATATATATATGCTGAATTTGCAATGATATGTAAATCAAATAAGTGTTGGTAAATATATATCATACAGTCATAAAAGACTGTTAATGGAGCACAGTCTGACATGGGCTATACCCGATGTGTTAATAAGGTCATATATGACGTGTAGCAGTCTCAGCAGTTTTTTTTTTAAAGCGGTTTACAGTTTAAAAATAATGTACACTGGAAGAGGTTTTGTGTTGTTTAATTTCAAAACAAAGAAAATGTTATTGTCCTTTATATGGCCCCTTGAAGGATCTTAAAGGAGTAGTAGCGGCTCATAAGTTGCCATTAAATCGTATTTTGTTGACGCTGCTGTTCTGAGCACAATTCTTTGTACTGAAATATAAAACCCATCCAAAATGGAAGAATCCAAGTCTGATGGCTCTTTCTCTTTCACACACACACACACGCACGCACGCACGCACGCACACACACACACACACACACACACACACACACACACACACTCTCTCTATCTCTACTTCTGTTTGAAGAGCCAGTTTTGCTCCACATAAAGCACTCTAACAAGCAATTCAGGCCAGGTCTGTTTCTTCAGCTCCAGAGAGCTCCAGTCTAGCCTGTGTAATCAATCACAGTGTAACCATCTATTCCTGAAGACCTGCTGAAGCAAACGATATGCAGTAGCAGTCTCAGTACCCAGTTAACAGTCCAGAAAGGGGTTAGTCTGAAGAAAGAAAGAAAAAAATCACATTACTTTACACGCAGCGCTAATGAGGTAGATTAGCCTGGATGATTTTATCTTTAATTTAATTGCTTTAGTTGTTTAATAGGTTCAAACAAAACGTAAAGTGATATTTAAAGGGATATCAAAAGAAGAAAGGGATCTGGTGTCAAGTAACGACTGCATTTAAGATGTATCTCGGTGACAGGACTGAGGCCATATTACTAGCGCCTAAAGGAGGTAAAGTAAGCTTTACGAATATGATGACTAAATCATGAAACCAGTGCAATAAATGTGTACAAATACGGATGTAATTCTAATTAATTATTTTATGCAAATGATTTATGAATGATTTCTGTAAAAATGGCTTTGTTTTATGACAATTGATGAACAATGTAAGAATGCTTTACGAAAAATGTATTGCATTCTTGCCAACAATTTACAAATAAAACTGTTTAAGGGATGATTTATTTTTAGAATGTTTTTACGAAAGCTTAACATAAAGGTTTTGTGAATAAAGTAAGCAATTTATGTCATAAAACTGCTTTACAAATGCTTTACATAAAGGTTATATTAATAAACTGTGCCATTTATGATGCGTAGGTGCAAATAATTAATTAAATAATTTGCAGTGTTCAGGTCAATAAAAACATCGTAATCTTTTTCCACAGACATGTTTGGAGTTGGAACGCTATCTGCAGACGGAACCCAAACGACTGTCTGACCTTTTTGACGAGGAACTGGACAGCCTCCTTACCCCCTCCTTCATGAAGGAAGATGCGGATGAAGACCTGTTAGACCCCCTCCTTCCCAGCCTCAACAACCCCCCCAGTCCTCCTCCTCCTCACCTCACCCCACGCAAAGAAACCCTCTCCTCCACTTCCTCTACTGTGACCTCTCCAGACATCACCTTAGGGGTCAACGCAGCCCAGCTGAACGCCGTCACCTCCCTAACACCTCCCTCATCCCCGGAACTGGGTCGTCACTTAGTCAAACCCACCCACACACTCAGTGCCTCGCCCAACGGGACCCTCACGCTCAAGCTAGTGGCCCGAAAGGTGGGCTTGAGTTCTGCCAAGCTCGTGGCAGCCCACCCGGTCCCACTTTCTCCCCAGCACGGCAGCAGCGGCGCACAGAGCGACGGAGAACAGGGTGGCACCTGCACCATTGGAGCTGGCGAGATGGCAGAGAACAAGAAGAGGGTCCATCGTTGCCAGTTTAACGGGTGTCGGAAGGTCTACACCAAGAGCTCACATCTGAAGGCGCATCAGAGGACACATACAGGTAAGCCAGTATACTTTTGAAATTCACTTATTATTAGCAGTGATTATTATTGTGCTGATATTTTCCCATTTTTCAGTGACTTGTTTTGCATTCTGCAAAGTTCATAGTTGAATTAAGTTCATTCATAATTAATTTACCAATTTACTCATTTAACGTTAACGGATCGCCTGGCATGCGTACAGCATACTAGTGACAGACAGGCACATATAACGGTGACTTCACGAGGCCGGTGCGTATTGTGGCTGCTCCCTTTCACGATGTGGCCATAGACGAATAAATGCAGGTGAATATAACCACGGCGGGTCCCTTGGACGGCTTATGTAACTTAAAAGATCGCCAGGTATGCGTATAGCAGTGACAGACAGACACATATAATGGTGTCCTGTATGGAAAGATGTTTCCCAGCTAACAGTTAGGCTATCCATTTTCACCTTATTATTTTTCATGCTTATTATTTTAAAATGCATTATACATTTTTTGATGTACGCTTAGTATTTTTCTATCTGTGACCATTGTTTGCTATTCTAAAAATTTTGCTTTCATTTTTAAATCTTGTGCAATATATTTTTACTTGCATTTTTACATTTTGTTTTCACGCTTGTTATTTTCGTATCTGTGACTGCAATACTTTAGGCGGGAATCTGATCCCATAGCCAACCCTAGCTCCGCCCCTGTGTTAATTGCGTAAAATATTTTGTACGCGTTCATCTGAAGAAATTAATCTCCTGCGTTAATGTGCTGATTTTGACAACACTAATATATATAAAGTGTATATATATGTGTGTGTGTGTGTGTGTGTGTGTGTGTGTGTGTGTGTGTGTGTGTGTGTGTGTGTGTGTGTGTGTGTGTGTGTGTGTGTGTGTGTGTGTGTGTGTGTGTGTGTGTGTGTGTGTGTGTGTGTGTGTGTGTGTGTTAATCTAATGAAGTGTTTAGTTTATTTGCAGTTATAAACCCTTAACCTGCTCTTACAGTAATAATATATTTAGATATACTCAGTCAATTCCACCACATTTATTATTATTTTTCTTATTTTGTGAAATCAATCTTATTTTACACAATAAGCGTCAAGCTGATGTAATTAATGGTACTTCGTCGTCGCCATGGCAGCGTGCCTGTCCGGCCCCTCGGCGGCAAACATTTTCTCAAGGTTGCGACAGTACTTCCTCAGCAGATTTGAATGGTGCAGGAAACGGCCATAATTCTCTGTCTCTTCGATCTCAATCCAAAAGCACTCAGACTGCTGTCCCAAAGCTGTCCACGGAGTGAATAACTGCCTCATGATGGATGGACCGGCTGGAATGAGACGTACTCGCCTGTATACTTCCCTATGTCTGCTGCACGCCTGTTAACACACCAGAGCAGATCCCCATTTCTTGAAACCAGAACATGCCACAACAATGGATCCCGTCTGATGTATTAGAAAGTATTTAGGACGTATATATTATGGCATGAGGATTGACGGTCCAGGATGCACAAGAATACCAGAATGCATTGTCAAGGTCCAAAATATGACTTGTGCATTTTCTGGAAGTCATATAGTAGCTTTAAGTAACAATTCTCTGAAAATCTTACTGTCCAACATAGATCATAAAATCTAATTTGTTAAAAACCAAGTCAAGCTTGACACGTCACACCATGTTTGATGTGAATGAGACACAAAAGCCGAAATCAACATACGGTAAAAATATTGTAACAAATAAAATTTCAGAGCTACATATCTAAGAGCTGCTTTTTTTTTACACATTTTAACAGTGCAAAAAAACAACAACAACAACTATAATATAATATAAAATTGCATTATTCATTAGCCCTAGTCTTTGATAGTTTTCTCAATTTCTATATTGCATTTATTAAAAAAGGAAAGAAGCAATGAGTTGCATTAAACTCTGATACCAAACAATATATTATAGAATATTTCAATGATTTTACTCAAAAACACATAATAGTATCATATAATAATATTATATTTGATTGTATTTTATTATATTTTTGCTTTAAACTAAAAACTCATTAGCTTTAGTCTTTGATACATTTTTAATTTCTATATTGCAAAAAGGAGACTCAATGAGTTGTATTAAACTTATTATATTGTATCATATCTCATATCATATTATATTATATACTTTTTTCAGAAAGAAAAACTGTTTAAACCGTGCTGTTGTGCTTGCTTGACACAGTAATGCAAATTGTAATTCCTTTTTGCTAAGTAAAACTGCATAATTCATTATCTTTAGTCCTTGAGCAATTTCTGTATTTCCATATTGCATTTGTCCAAAAAACAAAGCAGCAATGAGCTGCGTTCAAATCTGATGCCAAAACGATTCGTCAACTTGTTTACAATTAGCAAAATCCTATTTCAGAGGCGTTATTACTTAGACGAATTCTGTGGTTGAGATTTGTACAGAAACGAAGGCAGCGTGAATGTAAATGACATTGCCCTCTGGAGCGTTTTATGAATGGCGTTCGGGAGAGAGATAAGAGCGGGTTTTCAGGGAGACACGGGGGGGGGGGTCCACTTTTAATCCACTTTGTCTTTTATTCTGCATTCTATTATAACGAAGTCTGATTCATAAAAAACTTGGAAGAGCGGCGAAGGGCAGAAAATGTCTTTCTGCTTGGTGCCGCCATGAGCCGCACAGATCATAATGAGTCTTTCTGTCTGCAGTTTAACTGAGAAAATGTAATTAAGTGAGACTCCGGCACCTGTACGGGTGTAGAGAGAGAGAAAAAGTGTGTGTGAGAGAGGAAAGGTTGTGTGATGGGGGTGGGGAGTTGCCAGGCAACTGGTGTGTCTCTGAATGGGACTCTATAATTGGGAACGATTCTCAGGTCTCGGCGCTGGTTTCAGTTTACACCGCTAGCCTCGTCCGTGCACTTTCATTCCCACCGTGCATATGCACATATATCCACTTGTACATACGTGTATCATGTAACATCCCGGTTGCCAGGCAACTGCATCCTCCCCTGCCAGTATGAGCCGTAATTGGCTGGTGGCACAGAGGGACAGACGATGCCAGATCGAGCCGGCTCCACTGCTGCCTCCTACGTTACGCTCCTGCCTGGTTGCTAGGCGACAAACTCCAGCATCCATGCCTCCCTGACTTAATTGGCTGGTGCTGCGGTCGTAGGGAGCGCAGGTCTAAACCTGTCCTGCTTAATGTGGCTAGCTTGTGAATGTGTGTGAAAGGGAACGCAATTTAGCGCTAAAATTCTGATCTAAATATAACTTGTTGTTGTTTTTATGGCTCAGAATGAAAGTGTGGCCGTCATGGAAGGTTCTTCATGCTAAACAACAAGTCGACACAAAATTAATTCACACTGCATTTTACTTGCATAGTGGTATCTGTTTCAAAGTAAAACGGATGTTTAAATGTGTTTTTTTATTATTAAATTAATTTTAAAATAAATAAATAAATAAGCTTTAAAATAAGAAACAAATAAAATAACCGAATACACTTAAAAAAAAAAAAATACACATTAAATAAAAAATAGGTAAGTAAATAAATAAATAGTCTTTAAAAATAAATAATAAATAAATATACTATATAAATATAAACTAAATAGGCTTTTGAAATAGATAAATAAATTAAAAGGCTTTAAAATAAAAAATAAGTAAATAAATAGTATTTATAAATACATACATACATAAAAATAAATAAATAGGTAACCTAATAACTAAAAGAACATTTAAAATAAACAAATATCTAAATAGGCTTTTAAAATAATAAATAACCTAACAAATAAAAAATAACATTTTAAACGGACAACTAAATAGGCTTTTAAAATAAAACAATAAAAACACAAATAGGCTTTAAAATAAAAATAAATAATACATAAATATTTTTTTAAATGAATGAATGATCATAATCAACCAATCGCATGGGTAAAACAAATCTGTTGTAAATTATAGTACTTACTTCCTGAAACTACTTTGTTATTTGTTAACATTATATCATGTGTGTAAAAATGTATGTTGCTTGAATTTTTCTTTATTTATAAAATTATATATACTTTTTTATAGACTAAAAGGTATTAAGATAGTAAATAGGGTCAATTGTGATTTCATATTTGAGTTAATGTTGATTTAATGACTGCTAGTTAAATTTAGGAGCCGTCTTTGCATGAAAATCTGACTTATTTTATCGTCAAGCATTTTATATGAAGCCACAGTCTTGTTTCAGAAGATTTGTAGATGTGGCAAACAGTGGAGACAGGGCCAGCTGGTTGACAGTAAATATGAGGTTCCTCCCCATTACCCATCATTACTACTCCAATTATCACCTCTCCCAGAGATCCAAATAAACTCTGCCTGCCCCCCATTTCATACGCTACGTTCAGCAGCGCTAATGAACGAGCGATGAGACCCCATACGAAGCGCAGCTCTTCTACAAGGCAGCTCCCATCCATAACGAAAACATAACATCAAAAATGTGAACGCAGCCGCTCACATCTGTTAAACGCAGTGAAGATCTCACTGGAAGCTCATCAAGTGTGAGTTCATTTGGTCCGACAGCTGTGCATTCTAATGACGATCATGTATTTCATAAACTCCAATTGTGTCAACACTCTTCCGATAGGCTAATCAACTTAAAACAAATGAATTAGACGGCTGGCTGGACCGAGTCGCTGATTTCAAGGCCCCACGAGGAAGAAAGTGCATTTTTAATCAGGTGTGTGCGTCTGTTTGTGTGTCCGTATCAGGGGAGAAGCCATACAAGTGCTCATGGGAAGGCTGTGAATGGCGGTTCGCGAGAAGCGACGAGTTGACGAGGCACTACCGCAAACACACCGGCGCCAAGCCATTCAAGTGCAATCACTGCGACAGGTGAGTCAAAACACCAGACGACCCCCCTGTGTGACGCTTACAAACGCTAGCGGATATGTCACATATTCATAATACAACTTATTCTACCTCATATTATAATATTACACTTCATAATATGAAGTGTGACATGACATCAAACAGTGACAATGATATACTTCATATTATTTATTTATTTTAAACCTTGTTCATTGTCGTATAATTATCATACATGCGATATGAGTGAGACATGTACATGTAATATTACTAATTTCTAAAATGCGCACAGCAAAACAATTTAATGGTGACCAGCACCTAAGGTAGACAGTTTACCTGTATATATTAATGCAAAAATATGACTTTGTAATTATAAATATGACAAAATATACAAAAATTCAATATAAAAAACGTGTAAACAAGTTATATAATTATAATCTAATTAATGTTATACTATAATAATTTATCATTAATAAATAAATATGTACTATTTTAGATACTACAGTATTTTGAAATTTTTGATAATAAAAGCAAATCAGCCTCATAGTTATTACTAAGCCTCGTTTAGTTATAGCACCTTGAAGGGATTTTGGGATTTTTTGGTCAGCAATTTTCTTAACCTGATTTTATATCTTATTATCTATTTTATCCAAAGCGACTTACAATTGAGGAATACAATAAGCAATACATTATAAAGAGGCAAACAGACAAATTAAGTGCTTGTAATACAAATTTCTAGGCATTGTTCAGAGCAAATTCTTGCCAGATGGTGAGAATTTAGGGAAAAGAGAGCAAAGTTAAGGAAAGGGAGCAAAGTTTTTTTTTTTTTTTTTTTTTTAAAGATGAAGTCAAGTGATGACGGAAGAGATGAGTTTTCAGGTGATGCTTGAAAATTGTCAGGGATTCAGCATTCCGGATGAGGGTGGAAAGTTCATTCCACCAGACAGGAACAGTGAATGAAAACGTTCTGGAACGTGATTTTATGCCTATCTGTGATGGCACCATGAGGCGACGCTCTCTCGCAGATCTCAGACTTCTGGAGGGGATGTAGATTGCCATAAGGGAGTGGAAGTAGGAGGGTGCTGAGCCTGGGAATGTTCTATATGCAAGCATCAGTGTCTTGAACTCGATGCGAGCTGCAACCGGGAGCCAGTGCAGGGAGTTACAATTACATTAGTGCTGTGGAATCTGAAATGTCATAAAATAATTGATTTCTTTCTCATGCTGAATTGAGAGGTCGAATTCGTTCTAGTGAATCAGTTTGTTTGGACAGTCAAGTACAAGACAACACAGAACTTGTTCAAAGAAAGATTCACTAATTGATTTGATTCCCAGCATTGCATTGTACTAGATATGCACACACTACTGTGCAAAAGTCTAGTATTTTGATCAACAAAAAATGGTTTTAAGCCATTTATTTCTATATTTTGCTGTAGTGTATCTGTAGGAAATATCAGTTTATCCAAACATTCCTTTTGCCATTAATTGAAAAAATCCAGTGAGATTTTTGTCTGATAACAGTCTGATAACAGCCAGTGCTCCACAAAGAGATCTATGATCTACTGAAATGTCCCATGCCCTGTATCGTGCTCTCTCATTGGCTATACCTGTAGATCTTCGCTGATGTCTTTTCCAGTCAAACCACATTTCACCGACAGGTCCAGATATTTAGCTTGCTCAGGAATCGCCACTTCTCTCAGACACAGCCTTTGATAATCCATCGACAGTCACGTGAACAAGCAACAATTTGCCTCAGAATTTGTGGTTTTGTCCAGTCTTAGAAAATTGGGTCTGAAATGACATAGTATTTACCTAAGACATCTAAACCAATTGCGTTTTTGGATATTGTTACCTTAGTTCCAGCACTAACAGTTCTGTCTTAGACATTACTGAACTGAAGGATTCAGAACGCTCCACACAAAATCTGTAATCAATGCAAATGCATGCTGGTATCCTGTAAATGTTCCAACATAATTTACATGGAAGTACTTTTATTTCATAAAACATAAACATCATAAAATATAAAAAAGTATGCATTTGGGTACAAAGCTAAGCTTTAAGAAAATTTTCAATTTGGGCGCAGTGCCTGCGAGACAGTTGCCTCCTGGTATTGACCAAGAGCTTCCACCTCTGAAGTGAATCGTAACTCGTCTTCGCTTTGATGTATAAATAGGTCTTTCATGCTTGTTAGACTTGCGTATCTCACTTTGAGCTTAGCTCCGCCCTCTCTTGTCCTCCTGGCTGCTCGTACACCTTGGGGAATCCATTCTTCCGTTGTCGAGGGAGCACCAGATTACCATTACAATGATGGAGTTGACGGGAACAGTGGAGAGCAGCATGCGGAGGGGCTCCCCGTCTCGTCTGAACAGTAAATACAGTAGACCGAGACGCTAGACCTGTAGCCGTGGCCCTCAGGCCCCTTCTTAATCCGGCCCGACCGTGTCCGGACCCCCTGTCAGGATAGCGGGGTGGGGGTGTGGAAGAGGGTGTAAGTACACCAGCTGGTTTGGTGCTTCCTGGCAGTGGCTTGATCTGCCATCTGTCCGATCCTGCCAAAAAACAAACCCCTTTATTTCCCAATTCGTGTTCCTCGCCTTGCCGTTCCAGGACAGGTGAGCATATGTCTTAGGGACGGGTCAAGATGATCCAACAATCAATAGGATTATCTAGACTCTCTTTTTTTAGCTTTAAGAGAATGTAAAAAAATATAATAATAAATTGTTGTTGTTATTATTGTTATTATTGTTATTATTATTATATTGCTGCATAATATAATGAATATAATAAAATAATAACGTATTATTATTATTATTATTATTAAAAATAATTATTTTAATTCCTTCGGACAATCTATATAATTAGTAATTATTTATACACCATTATTCATATAGTGTTATAAAATATGTTTTACATTATTCACAAGAATATAAAGTTAAACAATGATTTTTGTTGTTGTTGTCAATTGTATACAATTTATTAATTGGACAACCACACATTTTGACATTAAAATAATAATTAAAATAATATTGTAAAAAGTTATGTTAACACTTTAGATTAGGGAACACATTCTCTGTTAACTAAGAATTCTCCATCAGTAAACTCCAAATGTTGCTGCTTATTGGTAGTAAGCAGTGAGTAACGAAGTTAATCTGTGCTATCTGTACTTTACTGGAGTAGTTTTAGAGCAGCATAAGATCGTACTTAGTTACTCCTTAGTTGTGGTTTATTCATGTGAGTGTTATCGGTTTCGGGTTGGATCCAATTGCAGCTGTTCTCGAGTCGAAAACTCACTGATGAACCGTTTAGAGCGAGTCTCCAGTGAACTGAACTCAAGCGGGAGATCTTGTGCGCATGCGTGATGCAAAAGTAAGTTACTAATGTCGAATTTTAGGATGTAACTGCACATTTAGCTCAAAACAGCTAAATCTGCTGTAAAGGGTGATGCCCAATGAAATGCTTGAATGCAGACACGTCAACGTCAGAGTCTCTATGTTTTAGGTCAAAAAACATTAAAATAACACAGATTAAATAAAATAACTCATGCACGTTCATATTCCCCGCTGCTGTAACGTTAGCAGTTTTATTAAAATGCTACGCATTTAGCCCTATGTGATGTCTATTTTTATATTGTTTATCAACAGTATATTTTTTTATATTGTTTAGATCAACTAGCCGAGTAGACAGATATGAATGTTTATTCATAACCATACTGAAAATAAGTAAATATTGTTACCTGATACTAACTGTCTAGCTAACAAGCTTGCTGGTGCTAAGTTGAGGAAATTTTTAGATATAAAGTCCAACAACCACCTAGATAGAATACATCTGAAAAAAGAAAGGATGTGATGTTCAGAATATGGTAACTACAGTAATTATCAAAGTGGGAAGTGATGCCCTCTGGGGGCATTTGGCCAGGGGTATTTTACACCACAGACTTTGAGAAGAAAAAAATCATTCTGAAAATATAATTATATTTTCCTTAAAATGCTCTTCCTAACTTCAGGCCTTATTCTCATTTCATTTATAACTGACGTTCTGCAAAACAACAAGCTTTAAAACACTTTATTCTTGGTGTAAATTAGATGGTCAAATCAGGTACATCGCAGTGTAAGCTTCACAGTGAACATTACTACATCACTCTCATCAACGTAGTGAATATAGTGGTTATTTTGGGAAAATCCCAGGTATTCAGTAGGATTATAAAAATATGTGCTAATATAAAATTAAATAAAGTAGTCTATATAAAATTGGAAAATATATCTATCAGTATTTTTTACTTAAGTACATAAAAAATAGTACTTTTGTACTTTTACTCGAGTAAAATTGAAAAAGCAGTACTTTCACTTTTACTGGAGTAATATTTTATTATACATCTGTACTTTTACTCAAGTACTTGATTTGTGTACTTCGTCCACCACTGGTAGTAAGTGATCTTTCTTGCTACCAATAAGCAGAAAATTATTAGTTTAGTTGTTTTAGTAGTTATGTTTGGGTATTTAATAGTGTTAAGAGATCTAAAATATGGTCATGCAGAATAAAGCATTAATATGTGCTTTATAAACAGCCAATATGCTAGTAATATGCATGCTAATAAGCAACTAGTGTTCCCTAACCAAAATGTTACCAAAGTTATTTAAGAGACGTAATTTAAAAAGTTGAAATCTCTTATAATCAACCCTTTAAAACTAAAAAAGCTAAGTTCCAGCTTATCCATTTTATGTGTCGACAGACAATATTGAGATGCAATCAGCGCCAATACATTCAAACACGTTGAATCTTTCCAACCAAATGAAATATTGATTGAAGATCCAGATTTTCAAGTAATCACACCTAATAAGTGTTTTCTTCCCCCTCAGGTGTTTCTCTCGATCCGATCACTTGGCACTGCACATGAAGAGGCACATCTGAGGAGGAGGAGGAGGAGGCAAAATGGAGAGGTGGAGGAAGAGACGGAAGGTAGAGAGAGAGAGAGAGAGAGGGATGATGGGAAGGAGCCGGAAACCACTCAGGCCGTTCGCTCATCCCACCAAGAGTGGCCTCCCGTAGGGGAACCGATCAGCACGGGCTGAACTTAGACCAGGTCTTGAGGTTTGGTCGGCCACGTCTGACCATGAGGATGGAAATTCAGAGGTGTACAGGTGGTACGACATCTTATGTCACTTAAAGACAACGTGCTTCAGTGGGTATTTGCCTAATGCTCAAACCATCAATGACTTGATTTTGATACTATTATTGCGTTCCAACTTCTCTGAGAACCATTTAAAGCTTTCATCAATTTTATACAGAGTACGTCTTACGCAGATTGTCACAAACAGACAAGCTACCAATGCACCTTGTTTGATTTACTGCACCATGCAGGATGTGTCCCAAAATCATCTCCTCTAGAACCTTTGGAGAACATCGTAGCGATAGGACGCCAATCCAAAGAGATTGATTTTTTTTCCCCCCATTTCGAGCAAGGATTATCTTTCTGCTTTGATCCCGCCAATCCACTGCCAAGATCTAAAGTGGAACGTCCATCCAGAGAAATCTGGATTTCAAAGGTGAAGTGGAATCACCCATCGCTCAAATGTGAATCTGATTTGGGGGCAGTGAAGGAAACACTCTTACCTTCTTCATAGACAGACACATCTCTCTCTTTCACGTCCCTCTTTGTCAACCAACCGCTGCGCAGCGACACTTTGAGACTTTTTATAAAAGAAAAAAAAATAAGAGGAGGTCTTTTTGAATGATGAATATGTTATATAATTCAGAAGAATTCTTTTTTTGCATTTCTCCTGTGGATGTGTACAAAATATAAAAATAAATAAAAATAGACAAAACAAAAACCTGCCATATGCACAAGCAAAGAGTAGTGGATTCTACACTGGCACAGACCACATCTGAGGTGGACTTCATTTCTATAGAAACGCAAACTTTTAGTGGCGAAAAAAAGAAAAGCAATGTTGTTGCTGCACACGTTTTGAGCATTCCTCAGCATTATTTATGACCCATGAAACGTTGTCCCATAAACTTGGGTTCCTTCGGGATTTCTAGGACTAGCATGAAATGAGAAAAGCACCATGGTTTATCTGCGGACTTCACTACAGAATAATGACTTCCATCATTCAAGGCAGAGATTTGCAATCACAACGTTTTTGTAAATGCATCACAGTATGTCCAGAAAAACTGTCCGGACAGACATTTCCCATCAGTTATTTTAGTTTGCACGGATGGAAGCATCATAAGAAAAGGTGTGCGTTGTGTTTCACTGGTCCTGCAGGTGACAAGTTTAGACTTTGTGATTTTTTTTCTCATGCATTACATATCTTCCTTGTGTTCCCAGTAAAAACAGCTGTACAGTGTGTAAATTGTATAGTAAAAGTGAGGTTTAAATTACAACGTACAATCAAGTGTGGGATGGAAAGTGTTCCTGAATGTAAGCTTGTTTGATTGTGGACGGCCCTGCACTTATGCAATCATTCAGACCACTGAAAGGCCTGATCTGCTCAAGATAGATCCCACCGTGGCTCATGCATGAAGATCTACACAAATGCTTGTTGATGAAGGAATAATTCACATCAAATGAGAAATCGGTCATCGTTTACTCGCCCTAATGTCATTCCAAACCAGTATGACTTTCTTTCCTTGGTGGAACGCAGAAGATGTTTTGAAAAATGTCCATAGTGCTCTTTTTCTTACAATGAAAAACAGGTATAGAGGCTGTCAAACTCCAAAAAATTATGCATAATAAAAATAGACTATAATGCAACTGTAATTCAAGACTTGTGTGAAACAGACCAAAATGTACTCGTTATTCACAAGTCTTACTTTTTGCAGTAGCTCTTGAATCTCAATCTCACTTCCATATTTTCAAAATGGCAACAAACAAGACATGGAAAAAGCATTGGCTTTAGGACAAAAGTATTTTCATGCATAAAGTTTGCATGAACAGTGCTGTAACCCATATATGTAACATTTCAGATTTAATTTGAATTATAAGTTGTATACACTGCTTTAATGTTATATATCAAAATAATAGTCGACGCTGATAGCCTCACAGGCGACCCGAGTTCAGTTCCCAATCCCACTCCCCTCTCTTGACCCTGACATAAGTCATACAGCTTTGGACCAACATGAAGGTCAGTAAATAACAATTTTGTGTGAGCTATTGCTTTTCCAACAGCCTGGTATAGCGGTTTTGTGTGCATTTGTATGATTGAACTGAGAGGCCCAGATCTGAAGATGTATAAAATGAGCACAAAATAGATTTGCTTTATTTTTTAACCATCGCACTGTATATAAACATCAAGATGCTGATTCAAAGACTTGTAAACCTCTGAGATCAATACATAAACGGAATCAAAATGTCATTTTAGACAGCATAAATATTTGAATTTTTATTGCATATCATGACCTTTATTAACCATATCTACAGATCATAAAAACACCATCTGGATCATATCACCACAAAATAGGTGATGTACAAGGATACTCATGTCTTGTTCAAGCCGTCTGTCAGTTCCTTGCCCTTCTCACTCACTTGTCTAACACGGACCAACGGGAGGCCGTCTGACAGAATGGCAGTATGGGTAATGAGAAAGAAATCGGGCTCTCCCGGCGCTGGTCGCCCCCTCAATGGGGCGGAACGAAGTAAGACCACACTGGGAGTTGCACTCCACACTTATGCTGACCGGGAGATCTTATCGCAACCGCCTGACACAGTCAATTTCATCGTGTAGCCGGGTGTCAGCTTACCTCCCTCCCTGGCCACATTAGCTCCATGAAAAATAACAAAGACACAAGGTCACCGGAATCCAGAGCAGAGCCGCATGCATCCGATGTCCTCAAGAGAACATCGTACGGGCCGCTTTTCCAGCTAAAATCTAGTGCATGATATCTGCTTTTCATAGAGGAATTAAGACTGCAACCTGAAATGTTACAATTTATCTTAGAAATGTTTAGTTCAGAAAATATGATCATGAGCTATGCAGACTAAGAAGCAAAGCATTATTTTGTACCACATTTTTGGGCAACTCAATCCAATGTAACGTCTCAGAAACTATTTGAAGATCAATTCTCTTGATCATGTATGCAAGATAATAATTTCAGTTTGACAAAGAGTTAGATTTGAAATAGATGCAAATAACGGCACCAGGTGTTTACTTTAGGCGAAAAGGATAAACTGCATATGAGAAATAATATCATAGAACCTGTCAAAAACATGTCACCTCAAAAACCGAAATAAATAATATTGACATTAAGACTTTTTTCTGCATTGTGACATTATTAACCAATTCTCATTTAAATCTGCAGTCCATAACTTTTTTTTTGGTCAAAAAAAAAAAATTTGGGGGGCAAGTACATAACCAGCCAGTGTTCAAAACGATCTCCTCACCTTTGCCCGGTTCACAATGGTAAGCTTATAATAAAGTTTTCTAATTTGAGTGGGATTGGTAGGTTGTCGCAGGAAATACAAGTATGCCGCGTTCATCTTAGCGCCATTATGTCAGAAAATAAAGTGGCAGATCATTAATAAACTTTTCTCACAGTTGCATTTTGAAGGTGGATCGTAATCCAGAAAGGTCCAAACGACAATCATCAGTGACAACTGGATATTCACCCGTTACGCTAATACACAATACCAAGAAGTCAAGCGATGCTGATGTAGTTAACCTTAGCATTTTGATAACAAAGTATAAAAATAATTTGAATGGTTTTATGTAGTATGAGCTAAGCACTCGTTAGATTTCATCACCATTGGGAGTGCAGTATATTTTTAATTCTTAGTTGGTCAGAACAAAAGTGACAGACGTGTTACTTACTTGTTCATATTTCCAAGACGTAAAACTCTGTGATTCCGAAGTACAGTGAATATCCAAACCGGTGCGGTGACTGATAGCCACACAAACTCCTCAAAACATGAGATTGATCTGCGCTGAGGAGCCATGCCAATGCACAACCTACGTGAAGATGATAATTCCACAAATAACTAAAACAGAGATGTGACAAAGAGGCAAAACTTTTGGACTGCAGCTTTAAATTCAAATTTAAGTTTCATTTTAAATATTTAATATATTTAATACATATTATAAAATCTAATAACTAAATATATATATATATATTAAAATATAAGTAATTTTAATTTATATAGTTTGGGATAAAATGTGCATAAACTGTCATGACAATATTGTCACAATACAAAATAATATTTAAAAAGGCTTCTTGATAGGTAATTTTAGGTGAAATATGACCTAGACATTTCTCGTCAGGTGTTGTGAGGATTCACAATGTACCTGGATGCTCATGGGATAGAAACAGTGTTCATATTACAAAACTTATGAATGAATAAAAACTTACCTATGAATCAAGATGTATGATGTTCACTAGTAGTTGTCCTTGTGGACTTTTGACCGTTTGTTCACTTTAAGTGCACCTTTTTCCTAAAATCCTTCTTTAACATCCTCCAGCCTGACCAATTAGGGATGTTACCTTGGCAAAACTAGCTAATGAGTTTGTCTTAATGATCCTGAGAAACCCCACAGAGCAGCTCGTTGTCTGCTTTTTAGGGCTTGTTTTATGTGCACTGTCTTTAGTTCCTCTCAAGTGTGTAGAAACCTTGCATTTTACCCACTTAAACGGCGTTTAAATCGCACAGACAGCTAACTGACCTTTTTGCTGTGGGAATAATGCAATTATTTGTCATTTCCGATGCACACTTGCAGGTACGTTTTTACATTCGACAATGTAAAAGTTCCATCCTAAAGAACTGGCATGAGCTGAGACACTACTAAACATGCAGGGAACACTACATTAGGAGTTTGAATGCATTTTATATCTTGTGGTACTATGATTAGTCCGTTTTGGAGGTCTGTGCATTGTTTTTGAATCGACGCATTCGTCTGTACGTTCACGTTAACAGCTGGTCTCCATTCGTTCACTGGACATCTGAAGCGTTGTTTTCTTTATACCCTTCCGTTGCTCAAAACGCTGTGCTAAAAGCTTTCAAATGGATGGTATGAAGCTGATAAACAGAGTGATTTCCAATGTCCGTTGCTCTCGTAGCGTAGTTTTCCGGTTAAAGGCTTTTTTCCATACTTCCTGCTGTAAATTAAATCTGTTCCGATCTCTCTGCTTTTTGCAGGCTTTTCATGCTTTCCACTTTGCTCCTATATTTATGCCATTTTTATTTGCTGTAAAAAGTGTTTGCATATATTATTTGTATTATATGATGTTAGTATGACAATGTTCTTTATTAAAGAAAAAAGGAAAAGAGTTTATTTTTGTTACTGGTTTGTTTCATAATTCTTTTTTAAATTGGTATTGTAATATATCTATGCAAGAACTGTTAAGTGAAGCATTTTTATTTAAGAATGTCATTATGTGTAATAAATGGTAGAATCTTACTGATATCGTAGTCTCCTTGTTATTCTTAACCCTTCATGTCCTGAAGTCAGAATGTCTTGGAATAATTCTATGTCCATTTCATTAAGGAGTGTATACTGCTAATGGATCAGTGTTGCTGATTTAGCTATTTTGTAGCTAGATTGGCGACTTCACCGCCCCTTTTGAGACTTTTTTCAAAAGTTTAGGGACAAATATAGCAACTTCTTGGACAAACCCTATCTAAATTCTCATCTGCATTTACACATTTAGCAGATGCTTTTATCCAAAGTGACTTACGCCCGGGGAGCAGTTATGGGTTCGGTGTCTTGCTCAAGAACACCTCGTCGTGGTATTGAGGGAGGAGAGAGCGCTGTACATTCACTCCCCGCACCTACAATTCCTGCCGGACCGAGACTAACTCACATCCTTTGGATTACGAGTCCGACTCTCTAACCATTAGGCCACGACTTCCCCAGATAATGGAAAGCAGTTGGCAGCACTGAATGGAATTTCTATCATTTGGAACCAAAAATAATCAACTATTCTTATGAGATCAAATTTTTTTCCAAATACCAATTACTTAAAAAATGTTGCTTTTATTTTTGTGGTTGGATTCGGTTTCATATAAATTAAGGTAAGCAAACTCTGAATCCACATCCACAATATATAAATATTATATAATTTAAATAACCAAAACAAGTCATGATTTAAATAATTTGCCAAATTTCTCAGACTGCTATGCATTTCTGAGTGAAAACGGTTTCTAAACCATTTTTTGTGTATATTAGTGTACAACTTTTGATGTAATACAACATAATTCCACATTATTACTGGAAAAAATGTGAAAATATATAAAGTATTTTTTTTTATAGTGTGTATATCAAGTTTGTTATCAATGCTCCAAATATATATATATATTGTTTGTTTTTATATATTTTTAAAGGTTGGATTCTGTTTCAAATAAGCAAACTCTGAATCAATATCCACAATTCACAGTATAATAGAAATTATATAATGATATAATACCTTGATGAAGGCCTGCTTGGGCTGATACACATTGGTCTTATAATAAAGGCTTTTTACTTCGCTTGCTATATGAGTGCCTGGATGTGGATTTTTTTGTTTTGCAATGGAATGCATATTTTGTTTTTTGAAATCTAATAGGATGTTGGGGGGAAAAACCTTCATCATTGAAATCATTTGTAAAATAATGTCCCAGATTGCCGTGCATCAGCAGAGAGAGAGAGAAAAGCACAAATCTGGCGAGTTATTTGCACAGTCTCTTACACTTAATAAACAAATGGCTTCCTTGTAGCTATTTGATTCTTAATTACAAACCCGAAGATGCTCATGCATATATGTATGTCTTTCTCTCCATCTCTCCATCTATGCCTCTTTATCTCTCTCTGTCTGTCTCCGTCTTTCTCTACCGCTGTAGTGCAGTCTCTCTCCATCCCTCTCTCACTGTGTTGAAAATCTGGAGCGTTGATAACCAAGTTGATGATTTCTCTTCCATTTATTAAGCCTTTGCCCGTGACAAACAGATAAAAGGGTAATTCAATAACTAATGGATAATTAGGGTGCAATTATGTACAAGAAAATGGCCTTGCACAGTGTATTAATTCTGCAAATGTATTCGGTATGGGTTATTCCCAAAAGATTCCTCATCTATAACTAATGTACATAATTGAAACGGGCACCCTCATCTTACGATGCATTCTCTTGTATCTGTCTGACTTATTGCCTATCATTTTACAATTACACTGACATGATGGTTCATGTCTGGAGAGCTTTGGGGTACATTTGGGGGACATTTGCAATAGAGAAAAATCTCTGAATATGACGTTCCTTTCACTTAAATGGTGAATCGCACCAAACCTGTCCAGATCGTGTGCAGGTCATATTTCACCCCAAAATCAAGACAAAGAGAATAATAAATTAGATGTGCTTTCTGAAAATGAAGACCATTACAGCATTAGTTTCATTAAGCACATTTTAAACCCCAGTTCTCATTACCATAGTGCAAAACAATCTCATTCTCATTACTATAATAAATAAACCAGATTTAAACTGCACAAAATATCTGTCCATTATTGGTATTATATAATATATAAATTTTGAAATATATAATTGTGATATGTTTTGTTATTACGTACAATTTTAAATATATAATTTTTTTTATTTTTACACACACACTATGTGAATTTGATAGTTTAATTATCATGACAATAACTTCACAATGCAACAAATCTTTAACAACAGGCTTCGTTTTCTTTATTCAAACAATGTATTTCCTTTTTATTTGATCTTAGGTTGAACTATGACATGTTTTTGTGAGATGAATCCAAAATACAGTATTCTGTTGGCATATAAAGTATATGTTTATGTATATACAAAGCAACATTAATAATAATCGTCTATTCTTGTTGTCAAATAGCAGCAGGTTGTATGGAAAAGATTTACTCAGCATCGCCTTGGCTTAGTCAGCTCTTGGCCTCAGAACCAGCATCAGTGCCTGTATATGAATGGAAGCGCTCATTTTCTGCTTTTGGCTTGGATTCTGCCTATTTGCTTTAAACAAAGACAGTCCCGGGAGAAATATTTCCTGGAAGCAGGAGGAGAGGGGGTTGGAGGATGTGTAAGGAGAGAAAATGACAGAGGAGAGCAGCTCTGGGGACTTTACTGCCTGGAAACGGGGATGGAGGGATGCGCTGATCAAAGACACTAACTGGAGAGATAATACCAGACAACCCAGTTGTGGAGTTTGCTTTAATTGTACTCTGAAGACGTTTGCTTTGAGTCGTCTGGGCTCTTTGTAACTAATTGCTGCATCTCGTAATGTGTATTTTATGCTATGATAAGAAGATGCACAAATGACTGAAGATGGCAGTTCTGATGAGAAATGTGATCAGTTGCTGAAGAAATACAGAGGTTTTTTAGAAGTAATAGGTAAATGTTACAAACCTGAAGTTATTTTTCACCACAACATAAAAATATGTATTTTGGCATTGTGACAATAATTTGTAATATGAAATATTATTTAATATAATTATACAATTATCAAAAACAATAAAACAAATATATATATATATATATATATATACACACACACACACACACACACACACACACAGTGTGTGTATTTTTATATATATATATATATTTCTTTTTTTTTGATAATTGTATAATTATATTAAATAATATTTCATATTACAAATTATTGTCACTAAAAATGATTTTTGTCCATGATTGTGTGTGTGTGTATATATATATATATATATATACATACAATCATGGACAAAAATATCGGCACCCTTGGTAAATATCATCAAAGGAAGCTGTGAAAATGAATCTGCATTGTAAATCCTTTTGATCTTTTATTTAAAAAATTAACAAAAATATATCCTTTCATTGGATAATAAGAATTTAAAATAGGGGTAAATATCATGAGATAATTTTTTTTATCAAATACACGTTGGACACAATTATTAGTACCCCTAGAAATTATTACGAGTAAAATATCTCTGAAGTATATTTCCATTCATATTCACAGTTTTGAGCACTCCAGGGTGATTATGAACATGAAATTATCCAGCCATGGCTTCCTGTTTCACAGAAATATAAATAGGAGGGAAAACAAAGCCATAATTCCCTTAATCATCCATCACAAGGAGAAAAACCAGAGAATATATTTCTGATGTGCAGCAAAAGATAATTGAGCTTCACAAATTAGTGAAGTGACTTTAAGAAAAGAGCAAAAATTCCCATTTCCACCATCAGGGCAATAATTAATAATTCCCAATCAACAAAGTGTTACGAAACTGCCTTTAAGAGGACGTGTGTCTATATCGTCCTAATGCACGGTGAGGGGGAAAGTTTAACTGGCTAAAGACTCTCCAAGGACCACAGCTGGAGAATTGCAGAAAATAGTTGAGTCTTGGGGTCAGAAACCCTTTAAATAGTTGTCAAACACCACCTACATCACCACATGTTGTTTGGGTTAGTTTCAAGAAAAATTATCCTATCTCATCCAAAAACAATCTCCAGCATATTCAGTTATCAGACACGACTGGAACTTCAAATTGGACTGACTTCTATGGTCAGATGAAACTGATATGTGTGTGTGTGTGTGTGTGTGTGTGTGCGTGCGTGCGTGCGTGCGTGCGTGCATTTATAAATATATATGTCTGTGTTTGTGTGAGTGGACAGTTCTACAATATCTCAAATAAAACTTCAATACATTTGTATGTATGTATGAATGATAGTTATCAAATTATATATCATATTAAATTATGTTAACTTTATATTAAATATAAATATACATTTATATTTATTTGAAATGTATATTTTATATTACAGTATTTTTGTGATTTAGAAAACATTACTGTGATGGAATTGTGAGAATTACCACTTAAAGTAATAATAACAACAAAAAATGACAAAAATAAATAAAATGAGAATCGCAAGAAAGCTCTAGAGTCAAAATATATAAAGTAAAGCTTTGTGATGCATTAAAATAATGAGAATTGACTGGGTACGTTTTCTTTATTGTAATGAAAATAATTATGTAATAAATAATAATAATAATAAAATCAGTTTATTTCCTTTATGTCATTTGTCGCTGGTGCTTTCTTCAGATTCACTCAACTAGTAAACAATCTTTCATTCAAGTTTGAATGTGCATTCTTAGCTATTAGTCTAAACTAATCCAGACATGCACCTCTTTCTGTGAGTCTAAATAGTAAGCTATTTATAATGTGGAAATTTTAATATCAAAGTCGTTTTTTTCTTACTGAATGCTCACAATAGCTGGGTGAATGCTGGCCTGGCCGAGAGGGGGTGGAGTCTCATAACCACTGCTTTGATCACACATACATAAAAACATACCCCACGCTGACTGCATAGACTAAACACTGCCCTTCAACTCCCAAGGCCTTCTTATCCCACTGTGTGATATAGTGCGGTCTGTACATGCATATAAAGCACGATACCTCCCACTGTCTTCATGAACTACCCTAGACTGTCACTACCCTTGATCCTGCTTTAAAATTCATCACGATCAAATGTCAGCGCAGAGACGCACAGAGAAAACACACATTGCCCTATATCTGCACTGACCTGTTCTCTGATTTCACATCTCATCATATCACACATAGGCTATACAGTGATGGCGTAATGTTTTTCTGACACTGGGGAAATCCGACCTCACGATGGAACAAGCACCACTACATGTTCACGGGACCAGACTATGACTAAAAAGATTGCGACAATAATTGTAAATTAACTTTTTTTTCTTTTTTTTTTCGTTTGGTCAAAAGAAACTTTTGAAGCGGTGGTAGTTCCTTCCATCTTCCAAGTGCATGCCAGTGTTTCCTTCACAAAACAACTAAGGCTGGCCACACACTAGAAGATTTTAAGCCGATTTGCACCCCCGATCGTGGCCTGTTTTGAGGCTTATCGCAAACAAATCTTTTGTCCAAAAAATCCACTATTGTGTGGTGTGGTGTCATTATGATTATTTAACCTCTCTTGACAGAGTGTCCCCGAACTCAAATCATAAATATCTAATGTTTGATATTTACGAAATCAATCAACAAAGACTATTCCGGTTCATAAGCCACTATCCACCTTTTTCTTCAACGTGGAAATAAGCATATGGATGAAACCTCCGGTTTATTGGCCGCTATAGGTAAATAACGAGGAGAATAACAATATGCAGTATATGGTAAAACAATTTGCATTGCAAACCAGTGTGTTCATAATTAAGATAATACACTCAAATAATATGGTAAGACACACCAGTATGCAATATCAAGCAGCAAAACGAACCGCGAGCCATTTGTTGGTTATTTCTGATTCGAAGTGAACCGGGAACTTTATCGTGAGATCCAAATCGTTGTGTTTACTTGTTGCTCATACAACAGTGTATATTTAAAAACACTGATAAACGGTATTCTTAAATCAGTTTTTGTTTTTCCAAACAGGCACAATCATGGAAGGTGTTTATGGCACAAATACAATCAGGTATTTCTTGTATGACAGTATTATTAAAGTTGAACTATTTAATCATCTATATACACAATTTTTTAGTAAGTTTAGTATATAAAATGTCTAATATTAAATAGTAATAACTGTTGTGCAGTGACTGTAGTGACTGTTGTTAAAAGGTGAAAAAGTTATGCACACAATTACCTAAATGCTTCAGTTTAGCAGCCAATCGTCCCTTAATCATTTTTTTATTCTGTAGCTGTGCTGTTTTTTTCAGAGTCTGATGCAAACCTCAAAATGCATTAGCAAAATTGTCATAACTCCTCATCACAAGGTGTTTTTAACATTGGTCCTATATTGCAGGTTTTATATTCTGACGTGCAAACGGTCTCTAAAATGTTCTTTTTCGGTTGGTTTCTTTTCTAAAATGTAGTGCTAACCTTAAAAGGATTTGAGGTAGGCAAATCTGTCAAACAGTCGCTCATCTCTTGCATCATTTCATATTTGGAGAGCTACAAAAAAGGTGATGTCGGATGAAAGAGTGGCATCAATCAAACAGTAGAGTGAAGTCTCTCTCTCTCTCTCATGTTAAATCCCGACATGTTTGACCTTCACTTTCGCTGGCTGTGTTTGCCGCACGCTGACAGCATATAATCAGTGGAGCGTTTGTGTCCCGGCAGTCGTACGAGTACAGTCAATGTTTAATTTATACCAACAGCCTGAATAGCGTTGGCACTAGTAGCTTTGTGCCACAGCTCTCACTCCCTCTCTTTTTTGTCAGATTACTGTTTTCTAATGGGGTCTGACAGTCCGTATCAAGTCTGTTTAAACCTTAATTCATCCAGGCACCAAGACAAAGGGGTGAATTCTTCTCCAGGCCTAATTGAATTAGTCCTTTAACTGAGAATCTCAGTGTGATCGGAATGAAATGTAGGCCTATTCTTTAAATTGATCGCGTTTTTCAAGTGTCAACTACTTGTTTGTCCAAACTTATGTTTATGGACCCATTCATTCTTTGAAACAATAAAGTAGCGAGAATTCACGAAAGACAAAGTATCAAACTCTGAGAAACCTCTCCAACTTCTTAAAAACATGCAAACGCTCAGAGACTTAGCTGCTGCTCCTTGGTAATACCAAAACAAGCTCTTTTAGACGCCGTCGGTCTAGCGTTAAGGGTGCATTTTCAAAGCGGGAGAAGAATCTGGAAGCTTCAGAGCTCTTAATGCAGCGGGACAGGCCTTACAAACACTATTGGCGGAGAAACAGCAGAATCATTGAGAGCTGTCAGGTATCTGGCAGGCAGCTGGCAGCGGCTACGGGACATTATTGTCACATTTGGCAGTGTTTACAAGCCTGCCAAGTTAGAAATAGAGTTCAGCGTCTCGGCTTATCTTGCTCCTCACTACAGCTTTATTATAAACAAGCCTGGCGTGGTTGAGAGGGTTTACTACGGTAGTCTGCTTTAGACTCGAATTCACCACCCTCAACAAATTCATCCCTCATTCATTCGATTCGCTCACACAAGAGCGTAATTCATTTGTGTTGTTTTATTACTCAACACTTTAACTATAGCTAAAGCATTAGATCAGTGTGCGAAGCCATAGATTTTGTGTCGTAACCATAATTTAACTATGGTATATTTGAAATTATACCACAGAAGCCACATATAAAGCCATAAATGTCTTCAGGTTACCATGGTTAGTTAAGATACAAAAAGTACCAGGTATCAGATAAAATACCTTCTTTGATATGTATTATGAATATATATACATTTGTTATGTGCCATGTGGTATTCACATGACTACTTACTTTAAAATAATATAACTGTATTATAATGACACCAAAAAAGGTAAAATAAATAAATGAATATTCATTTTGATACTTTTTTGTTATTTTTACATAAAATATTATTTGCTATAAATCTACAACATTTACAAAAATCTATAATTACTTCAATGATATGTTACTAAATTAAAATGACAGGACATCTTTATATTTTGTAGCAGTGTTTGGTACAACTAAAATCTGTAAAAAAAATAAATACAGGCCTAATCGAAATTATTAAATTAATTAAAATGCTAGAATGGTTGACATTTTAAATAAATATGATTATGCAAAGCATAAGTCACATTTATTCTGGAATCACAATAAAAAGAGCAATTACAAAATGTAACACATTTTTAAAAGTTATGCATAATTAAATGAATGAAGCATTTATATAGCGCTTTATTGTGTATTGTTGTACACCCAAAGCGCTTTAAAATCATGTGGGGGGGGTCTGTCCTCAACCACCACCAGTGTGCAGCATCCACTTGGATGCCTTGGATGTGTGTATACTGTATATATACATACATACATACAGTGCCCTCCATAAGTATTGTACATGTAAAGACAAAATTGCTCTGTTGGCTGTGGAGTCGAGACATTTGAAAATTTGATTAAAAGATGAACATGAGACAAAACTACAGAATGTCACATTTTATTATTAGCCGTTTCAACACATACATGTTTTACCAGATAATAAGAACAGCACTTTTAGAGTTCATCCCACTCATTGATGAGAGTTTAAGTATTGGGACAGTTGAACATAAGGCAGATATAAAAGACTAAAAGCTATTATTTAGTTTTCAGATCCCTTGCGTACAATCACATGAGCAGTAGGTTTAGTTGCAGATCCCTTGCGCACAATCACAGAGTGAGTCTGTGACCGTAGACATCACCAGACTCTTGGTCTCATCCTTTGAAATACTTTTCGCAGCCTTTAATGCAGCCAATTCCAATTGTTGCTTGTTTTGGGGAGTTTCTGCCTTTACTCTCCTCTTCAGCTGGTGAAATTCATGTTCAATCAGATTTAAATCTGGAGATTGACTTGGGCAATCTAAGACTTTCCATTTCTTTGCCCTTATAAACACCTTGACTGAACTGGCAGGTGTTTTGGGTCATTGTCCTGATGCAATATGAAGCACTTCCCAATGAATCTGGTGGCATTTTCTTGAATATTGGTAGGCAAGATGGTTTTGTACCCTTCCAAATTCATTCTGCTACTGTCATCATACATTAAGTCATCAGTAAAGTTGAGAAGGGCCTGTTCCAGAGACAGCCATGCATGCCCATGCCATGACAACACCTCCACCATGCTTCACAGATGAGGCTGTATGTTTGGGATCTTTTGCAGTTCCCTTTTTTCTCCACACTTTTGCTTTTCCATCACTTAGATAAAGGTTCATCTTTGTCTCATCGGTCCACAAACACAGTTCCAAAACTCTTCTGGCTCACCTTTATGCTTTTTTGCAAACTCTAACATTGCCTTTCTATTTTTGGTGCTGGTCAGAGGTTTGCATCTTGCTGTGTAGCATCTGTAATTCTGTGTCAAAGTCTCCTGAGGACAGTAGATTGTCAGAGCATCACCCCAGCTTTCTGGAAGTTGTTGGTGATTTTACAGACACGTCTTTTAGGGTTCATTTTCACAGCTTTTATGATTTGTCTGTCATCAACTACTGTTGTTTTCTCAGTCGATCGGGTAGTTGTTGGTTGCTGGTGTCGCTGATGGTTTCCAAACTCTTGATTTCTCCATGCCCTTTGTTTTTGCTATAGCTCTAATTGACTTCCTCTTTTCTTTTAGCATCCAAATTGCTTGCTTTTCTCTCAAAGTCAGCTCCCTCATTTTCATCCTGGTTTGAGTGTGTCATCATCGAATGCAAGATTCAGAATACAGAAGTAATGGATATAACTGATACGACACATTCTCTGCTTTTAATATCTGAATAATTAATGCAACAGGACACAGCTGATCACTTAGAAAGACCCGTGAGGCAACTGTCCCAATACTTATGCTCACATCAGATAGAGATGAAACTCTAAAAGTGCTGAACTTCTTAGCTGGTAAAACATATATGTGTTGAATCACCCAATAATAAAATATGACATTCTGTAGTTTTGTCTCATATTCATCTTTTAATCATATTTGTAAATGTATTGACTCCACAGCCAACAGAGCAATTTTGTCTTTACTGTTCCAATACTTTTGGAGGGTACTGTATACACAAAAATCCCCAAATCAATCCACAATCAATATTCAAATAACCCAACAAACAAACAAATAAAACATTACGGGTTTCAGGTGAAAATATAAAAAATGCATTGTATTTAAAAACATGTTCGATTTTTTTTTTAAGAACAAAAAGAGGAGCTGAGATGGAGGACAAAAGACAGTGTGATAATGTAAAGACTCTACCAAACATCCAGCCCACACTTGCATCTAAAAAGGGAATAAACCTTCCACAAAGTCCCATGATTAAACAGGATGAAAAAGCATTAAATGTGCTCCTGAAGAGATATTGTCTCTGGTTACTCACCTCACAGTGACAACAGACTGCAGCTGTTTATAAGTTTGATGATCACACTCACTTGGTTCTCCATCTTCACACTGACTGCTTCCTGTTTGAGGTGATTGGTTTTAAAGGGCAGGCGTCACAACTGTCTGTCTTAAAGGAGCAAAGCGTATCAACATAAACATTTCTATATGGACACCAACTTCCACCTCTGAGCAAAACAGATAACTGTGAGATAAGAAAACCTTTGTGAGATATAAGTTTAGTTGACAAAATTTGATGTATTTATTGAACATGAGTATTGAAAACAGGAAAAAAAATACATTCTGACAATGTGTTTGAAAATGTCTCAGCTATTTGATGAAACTCTTTCTCTAAACTCTGAATAGTCCTTGAAGGAGACACCAGAAAGTCAAGAGGGTCAGTGGTGAGATAAATAGACATCTCATTAGGCACACTAATGTATTCTTTTGTGTTGTCCTGCAAATCAAAAAGCCCCAAAATATTTCCAATTATTGGAAATGTGTCAAGCTGACCTGTTGCAATTAACACTTAATCATCATGGCTGGATTCAGAAAAAGCTCCTCATTAGTCAACACCTGTCTCCGGAGATCCAAACCCGCTGCTGCTGCTCATGAGAGACACACTTCACACACAGCTTTTCATTCAAATCAGCCTTCATTTGACTAAATCAAATATGCATTACTTATCACCCAATGGGGCTTTTATCATAGTGTCACAACTTTAAATTCCCAGAACTTCTCAGAACCTGCAGATCATTTTGTTTTGGTTGATTAGCACTGGCTAATATAAGGATTTTCACCAGGACTAGTGAACAAGCTAGAAAACATCCTAGCAAACACCAGAACTCTTAGCAACAACATACCAAGATGAACACAAAATAATCAGAAAGCCCTAACAACCATATGGCAACACCCTACAAACCACCCAGAAATCTGCAATCATATAACAACACACAAAAAAACTACTCAAAACACCCTAGTAATCATGTAATAATGTCAGACCAAATCCACCCAGAACACAACCACACAGAGAACCATAGCAACCATGCCACCCACCAAAACCACTAGAAGACCCTCAACGTGAAAAAAACATTGCCACCCCATCGAAAAAAACCCTAGCAACCATATAGTAATGCCCTAGCAACCACCCAGAACCCAAAAGCAATCACATTACAACACACTAAAACCACTGAGAAGATCCTAGCAGCCTTATACTGTAACAACACCCTAGAAACCACTCAGGACCCACCACAACCCCATAGCAACGTGCACAAACTCAGAAAACAACCATATAAACAACCACATAGCAACCACCCAGAACCCACTGCAATCATATAACAAAAAAAACTACTTAAAACTACTCTAGAAAAAATACTCTAAACACCCAGCAACCATATAGTAATGCCGTAGTCGCACCACCTGTGGCACCACCACCCATAGCTACAACATAATAACAGACCAAATCCACCCAGAACTCACAGAATCATAGAAACCATGTTGAAATGCCCTAGCAAGTAGCAACCACCCAAAACACACAGCAACAACATTACAACACATAAAAAAAATATGAGAAGACCCTAGCAACCATATACTGAAGCAATGCCCTAGAAACCACCCAGAACACTACTATAGCTCAGCTTTCAATACTATAGTCCCATTAAGCTAGCTGTTAAACTCTCAGACCTCGGCCTAAACACTTCACTCTGTGACTGGATTCAAGACTTCCTCACCGGCAGACCTCAAGTGGTGAAAGTCGGCCAGTTCACCTCCAACTCCATCACCCTGAACATAGGAGCCCCACAGGGCTGTGTCCTGAGCCCCCTGCTCTACTCTCTCTACACCCACGACTGCGTGTCCTCTCACAGCTCCACCTCTATTGTTGATGATACTGTGGTTCTGGGCCTCATTAACAACGATGACGAGGCCGCATACTTGGATGAGGTGGAGAGACTCACATCATGGTGCCAGGACAACTGTCTCTCTCTGAACATGAGCAAAACTAAAGAGCTGATCGTGGACTTCAGGAAGCGACAGCAGCGGCCCTACACTCCTCTCATGATCAGTGGGACCCCTGTGGAGAGGGTGAGCTGCTTCAAGTACCTCGGTGTAAACATCTCCGAGGACCTGACATGGACTGCACACATTCAGACTCAGGTTAAGAAAGCCAGGCAAAGACTGTACCATCTGCGACAGCTGAGGAAATTCAGGGTCTCACCAGCTATCCTGAAAACTTTCTATTCAGGGGTCATAGAAAGCGTACTGACTCAGTGCATCTCAGTGTGGTATAGTAATGCCACAAACCAGGACTGCAAAGCTCTACAGAGAGTCGTGCGCTTAGCTGAGTGCATCTCAGGGTCTGCTCTCCCCTCTCTGCAGGTCATCTACCTCAAACGCTGCAAAAGCAGAGCTGCAAAAATCATCAAGGACTCAAATCACCACCGGTAACTGTCTTTTCATTCTACTGCCATCTGGCAAGCGCTTCAGGAGCATGATGGCAAAAACTGAGAGACTTAAGATGGCTTCTTCCCTCAGGCCATCAGGCTCCTAAACTCAAACTCGGTCAAATAACATTTACAAGACTCAATTTAATAAACTGTTAAATATTCACTATCATCCATATTGCTGCTATGTGTACAGTGGGTACGGAAAGTATTCAGACCCCCTTACATTTTTCACTCTTTGTTATATTGCAGCCATTTGCTAAAATCATTTAAGTTCATTTTTTTTCCTCATTAATGTACACACAGCACCCCATATTGACAGAAAAACACAGAATTGTTGACATTTTTGCAGATTTATTAAAAAGAAAAACTGTAATCACATGGTCCTAAGTATTCAGACCCTTTGCTGTGACACTCATATATTTAACTCAGGTGCTGTCCATTTCTTCTGATCATCCTTGAGATGGTTCTACACCTTCATTTGAGTCCAGCTGTGTTTGATTATACTGATTGGACTTGATAAGGAAAGCCACACACCTGTCTATATAAGACCTTACAGCTCACAGTGCATGTCAGAGCAAATAAGAATCATGAGGTCAAAGGAACTGCCTGAAGAGCTCAGAGACAGAATTGTGGCAAGGCACAGATCTGGCCAAGGTTACAAAAACATTTCTGCTGCACTTAAGGTTCCTAAGAGCACAGTGGCCTCCATAATCCTTAAATGGAAGACGTTTGGGACGACCAGAACCTTTCCTAGAGCTGGCCGTCCGGCCAAACTGAGCTATCGGGGGAGAAGAGCCTTGGTGAGAGAGGTAAAGAAGAACCCAAAGATCACTGTGGCTGAGCTCCAGAGATGCATTCGGGAGATGGGAGAAAGTTGTAGAAAGTCAACCATCACTGCAGCCCTCCACCAGTCGGGGCTTTATGGCAGAGTGGCCCGACGGAAGCCTCTCCTCAGTGCAAGACACATGAAAGCCCGCATGGAGTTTGCTAAAAACACCTGAAGGACTCCAAGATGGTGACAAATAAGATTCTCTGGTCTGATGAGACCAAGATAGAACTTTTTGGCCTTAATTCTAAGCGTATTTGTGGAGAAAACCAGGCACTGCTCATCACCTTTACTTTATCTATCCTTTTTAATACAGTCCCATTTGTACAGTGAAGCATGGTTAAACTGTATTTATCTGTGGCAGCATCATGCTGTGGGGTGTTTTTCAGTATGTACTGCAGGGACAGGACGACTGGTTGCAATCGAGAAAGATGAATGCGGCCTAAGTACAACCACCCAAAACACACAGGGAACAATATCCTCATTAAAAAAAATATGGACGAAAACCTTCTCCAGAGTGCTCAGGACCTCAGACTGGCCTGAAGGTTTACCTTCCAACAAGACAATGACCCTAAGCACACAGCTAAAATAACGAAGGAGTGGCTTCACAACAACTCCGTGACTGTTCTTGAATGGCCCAGCTGTGTCAGAGCCCTGACTTAAACCCAATTGAGCATCTCTGGAGAGACCTATTGTTAAATTTGCTGAATGGCTGTCCACCAATGATGAGACGTTTACCATCATGGTGCAACCTGTCTCTCTCTGACAGAACTGGAGAGGATCTGCAAGGAGGAATGGCAGAGGATCCCCACTCCTCTTAATCCAGGGGACCCCTGTGAGGGTGAAGCTTCAACTTGTTGCATCTTTCCCAAAAAGACTGTATTAAATCAAAAGGGTGCTTCTACTAAATACTGATCAAAGGGTCTGAATACTTAGGACCATGTGATAATACAGTTTTTCTTTTTTAATAAATCTGCAAAAATGTCAACAATTCTGTGTTTTTCTGTCAATATGGGGTGCTGTGTGTACATTAATGAGGAAAAAAATGAACTTAAATGATTTTCCCTCAGCAAATGGCTGCAATAAACCCGGTAACACTTAAAAGAGTGAAACATGTAAGGGGGTCTGAATACTTTCCGTACCCACTGTATATACCCGGTACAATCTGTTTGCACATTCCTCTTGCACATCCCTGCTTATATTATTATTTATTAAGTCCACGGTATACTGTATTGCACATTTTATTTTATTGCACATTTTACTCTTTATTTTTTCTTATTTTTATTTTGTACCTATATATATATGTATATATACTCTTGCGTTGTTACATATTTTGCACTGTCCATTGAGCGGACCTGACCTGATTTACATTTCACTACTGATTATATTCTGTATAATTGAGTATGTGACGAATAAAAAAAAAACTTGAACCTTGAACACATTGCTGCCCCATGGCAACAAGTGAAAATCCACTTGGAAAACCTAGCAACCACCCAGAACACACAGTAACAACATTACAACACATCAAAAACCACTGAGAAGACACAAGCAACCATATAATGTAACAATACCCTGGCAACCACTCAGAACCCACTGCAGCCCTGTAGCAACATGCAAAACAAAAACAGTCAGAAAACCTTGGCAACTATATAGCGACATCCTAGCAACTACCCAGAACCCATAACAACACAAAAAACCTATTCAGATCATCCAAGCAACCACCCAGAAACCATTTGAACAACACACCAACAGACTAAAACCATCCAGAACCTTTAGCGACCACATGGCAGCACATGGAAAATCACTCAAATTAACCTTAGCAACCCCATAGCAACAGAATAAAAATGCCCCAGAAAATCCTAGATTATTGTAGCAAGTTTTGCATGGGGAAAGTCATTCACATTCTCAATAAAATGCTACTATAAACATTAATAATAATAATTTAGTATTATATATATATATATATATATATATATATCCCCTCATATATATATTTTTCCCTCATACCAAAGTACAGATCATAAAACATACATACACTTATATATACATACACTAAATATAAAAGCATTCTTTTGTCTTCTGTGTTGTCCCACTGTAGAGGAGGTGCTGTTTTTCTCTGCTTCTCTCTTTCTCTCGGGCCATGCATAATGCAAGATAGCCTTTCCATTCCACTTCCTCCTGCCATGCCTGTAAAAATAGACCCGTGGAGGTCCATACCATTCCTGCTTTGTTAGTTTGTCTTGCATACATACTCCTGTCCTCCACGATGCAAGCGATCGCATCAGAGCTATACGTCAGCTTCACGACAGATGTGTTTTGTAAATGTGTGATGATAAGGTGTCTGGTGAGCTGTGGCTGCAAATTGATGTCTGTCTGTTTCCATGGTTCATGGTTAGTGGATATTTTTCAGAGAAACGTTTATCCGTGTCAAGATAAATCTCGTGATTGAATAGATACGTAAGCATACAGCATCCATTTGGAAGGAATGACAAGGAATGTTCAAGATTCAAGGCTTTTATTATCACCATTATGAAAAGTGATTTTGGCAAGCAAAACGTTCCAGGATCTTTTCTTGGTTCTGGAGCTACAAAGACAAATGTAGACAAGCAGGATCTTGATAATAAAAGGAATTAGCAAGTAGTGAATATAAACCATAACTATAACCTTAAAATCTGTCTAGTTAATGAAAATGTTTTTCTTGGACCAACAAATCGTTGATGCAAGATCATATTCTACTTGGCACAAGTGTCCAGTACTCTCTTACAAAACATACTGTGGTGGTTCAGTGGGATGATGAATGCAACGTATTTCGTGTCTCATTACATTTACTTTTACAAATACTATGGTACTGAAATTATGTTTATACAATGACATACATCCAAAATAACATGGTACTTCTTTATACAGTGCCCTCCATAAGTATTGGAACAGTAAAGACAAAATTGCTCTGTTGGCTGTGAAGTCAAGACATTTGAAAATATGATTAAAATATGTAATATGAGAAAAAACTACAGAATGGGCAGTCATGGCCTAATGGATAGAGCGTTGGACTTGTAACCCGAGGTTGTGGGTTTGAATCTCGGCTCCGGCAGGAATTGTCCACGACTGCACCGAAGCTCTTGTATGACATCAAAAAAAATAAACAAAATAAAACAGCAATACTTTGGTACTATCATGTTATTAATATATATATCATATTAATACTATATTACAATATTAATATTATTTCAATACAAAATTATTGATAAATTAATGTTATCATATACCGTGGTATAGCAGACTGGCAAAAAACATGGTAATAGCATAATAACTGCGGGTCTTTTGTTGTTAATTCATTGTACGACAAGATCTAGTTTGACTTGAACCAACAGAGACATTTACAAAAAACACATCCCAGACAACATTTTGATCTGTAGTTGAACAATTTGAGTTTTTTAATAACCGATTTTTTTTATTTAAACCCTAACCCTAAATATTGAATAATATGATTTTGTTGATTATTTAGGCTTGTCATTTCCTCCACCGAGGGGAAGATGCATCATTCTGTTCAGCCAAATGATTCGCAGGGAATATTTAAGAGTCACTATGAGCTTTTTTACTCCCTTAAGGTCAATAACTCAATATGTCTGTCTCTGTGCATCTGTACGAGCACATTTGTGAGATATTGGAGTGCACGAAATGACAAGTCAAAATTATCAGTAAATTGTGAATTCTGTGCACACACATCTGATGCATCAATACCATTGAGTGCATTTACCATAGTATTTTGTGCATAAAAAAAAAGAATAACCTTCCTGATTTATTATTATGTATCGGATGAGTTTATCACGTCCCTTGGGATCCTACACACCAGCTGTTACAGCTCAGGGTCACCCCCACTCACTTTACACACACACACACACACACACACACACACACACACACACACACACACACACACACACACACACACACACACACACACACACACACACACACACACACACACACACACACACACACACACACACACACACACACACACACACACACACACACACACACACACACACACACACACACACACACACACACACACACACACACACACACACACACACACACACACACACACACACACACACACACACACAGAGCATGGTCCATGTCACACTAAAAGCACAAGGGTTTATGGGTAGTGTCAGTAAAGCACTACTGGACAGATAAAACAGCTGAAATAGGTTTCTAAGGGACCCTGAAAATACTGGCTCATTGAACAGAGGCGGTGGGCCCGGCGTTCACACAACCGCCAATCAAGGCCCGTGTGATTGTGCTCCCGCATCAGCACAGCACGCTCTTTCATGCTGCAAAGATGCGCTTCTCTCCCAGTGCTGGATGTGTGCGCTTTACAGCGGAACGTGCTAATTAACATCTATTTTCATTCATCTTGCTGACTGCCATATTGTCAGACTGACTGAAATCTGACGTTATTGTGCCGTGTATAATACAGCGATGTTGAGGTCTCTCTCAGCGTGATTCAGAGGTTAATAAACTTCAGATTAGATGAACATATGAAAGTCTCTGATGCTGCTTTGGATGGAGGAGACCCTCTTAAAGAAACTGTATGGGTGGTCTGCCATCTGCTGTTCACAAATAGACATGCGTGCAATGTGTCGAGAGACCTATTATAAATTTAATTTCTTTAAAATACCAAAACAATATGATTCATCAATCTTCAATATGCATTGCTTTGATTTCATAATGAATATTTTAGCATGGTTACAGTAAATGGTATATGAATTCCAGTTCCTTGTTCAGGATGATGTCAAAAGCTCTTTAAAAACGAAACAAGTTACAATCATTTATCTTAAATCATAATGCAGATGCAAGAACCATATTTTGTGCATTTAATATTTAAATGTATATTGTTGATTTATTAATAACAAGGCTGTTTAGGCTCATGTTTACAGAAAACATTAATATGTCAATTGACTGTGACACAAAAAGAGCCTCGTTTTGAATCAGTCATTAATTGAGCTTCAGTAAATCAATGTCAAATTTTACTTTTTATTTATTTTTCCCCTACAATTGTCTGTTAGTTTGAAAATTATTATCATAGCATTTTATTGGGTCATTTGGAAATCATACGTGTGCATTAACTGGTCAGAATTGATCGAATTTTTAAATAAAAAAATAAATTTACTTACTTTGCATTTGTCAACAACAATTAAAAATCTATCAAATAAACATAAATAAACTACATTGAAATAAAAATAAAAGACTTGGAATTTTGTTTTGACTCATCTGAATAAGCAATCATTTCAACAAGACCAAAAAGCAGTAATAACCCACCTGAATATGGAATCAAGATGGAGGCATTTTTGCGTGAGATAAACAGCTTTATACAATCATCTGTGCTGAAACTAAAATGAGACAAATGTGGCAGCATCCATCAGCAAAGCAGAGCAGAACAGCAAGTAAAAGCAGAAGTTTCTAGTAATGAACATCAGCAGAAAGCCAGAACATATGTGTGAGCTCAGTCTGAAGCTTCTGGTCTTTAGAAAGGCCGGGACATTTAAAGGAACAGTTCACAGAAATGGAAATACTGGCATCGTTTACTCACCCTCATCCACAAGATCTGGACTTTTATGTTGCTTTTATACACTACAAAAGAGAAAATGCATTTAGAAAGGGTGAATAAATAACAGAAATTTCATTTGTAGCTGAACTATTCCATTAAATCTCCAGATATACCATACATATATATTAAGTACATTTTCATCTTCAAACAACAACAGAAAGCGTAATTGTTATCCATTGTTTAGGTCTTTTTATACGGTGTAAAACATCATCATGAAAAAGCTACTCTAAAAAGTCAAATTAAGAGGAAAAATTGGGGCATCCAAAAAAAGGCTTTTATTATTATCATTTTTTGTTTTTTAATAAATGTTTTCCTTTTTTTTATCAAACAAAACGTGGACAAAAGAGGGTTGGGACAGTCTACGGCAGCCCTAAACCTTTGGTACATTCAGCACAAATATCAGCACGCCACGGCAAAAGCCTTAATACAAAAAAACAAAGATCTATCTGGTTTGTATTAATGATCTAGCCGGCCATAATCGAACTGATAAAGATGATATGCACGTGTTTGTCTTCACTGCTATTCCAAAATTTGATGGACCTCATAAAGCCCCATGGCAGTTTCAACTACGCCAGTTTTCACTGGAAGCGATATTAACTCCTTACACAAACTTGAGTTTACAAAACATTCAGAAGTAGAGTACAATCCAGCGTCCCGCAGCCACGGCAGTGTTTCGGAAAAGGCTGGCTTGAGTTAAACGCAAACGGAAAAGTCTGGAATGTATTGATATGGTTTTGCAGGCTTGATATGCCAGTTTCAAATCATACAAGAAAACACAGTCGGACTCAAGAGAAGAGAGTGAAAAATGAAAAGGAGATTAAAAAAAACAACATTAACGTCACACTAAAGCTATATAAGGATATGGAAATAATAATTAAGTCAACATGAAATGGCAACGCAAGCTATTTTACTCCAATTAAATCATAAAACGTTATTATACCACAATGAAGCGTATTAGTAACACAAATAGTGCTCCCATATTTTAATTTCATGCCGACTTTGAGTGTAGCTTCATTAAGTGGCCACTCTCTTTCTTCAAATGTCATCAGAAATAAAATCGTGCTTTCTGAGAACAACAGAAAGGCTGAGGTTGGACTATAAAGTCAAAAAGTATTTTTCATTTGCACATAGTGGTCACATTCATGATGTTGTAGTGCATCTGCGAGTGCACTTCAGTGTAACATGCCCTTTGAAAACATCGCGTGTGAGAGTATATAAACAACCAAATTCATTCAAAAGCGTCACAAATCTGACATGACGGCTACTTGGACAGCACACGGTGTCAAAACAAACATACGAGAAAGACTAATGTATGATAAAAAGAAGAGAGAAGATACATTTCAATTCAATATAGAGGGCAGCGCTGTCATGTGTGATAGTGTTTGAGGCGATCTGAAAAAGCTTTCACATCACAGTATTCGTTCATTCACGCTGCATGTGCCGTAGAAAAGTCTTTTTTACAGATAAAAAGAGAGTGAGAATATCAAAGTCCTTTGGGTTTTTGTTCCTCGTTTTAATCAGTTAGTAACTCAGCTTTGTATTTGGCTGGTCACATCCTCCTCGATTCATCCAGAGCCGATCAATGCTTGCGTCTGAGAAACATTCAGACAACATCAGTCCAGTCCAGCGCACTGATCGTTTTCTGTGTTTCTTTCCGAGAGAAATACACGTCTAAGTGCTTCTGGTGTCTGTTTTAGATGTTACTTCCTTTGCTCTTCCTGACTGGTCGTGGAAATGAAGTATATTTGATCAGCTCAAAGTGAGAAAATCAACTTTCACTCCAAACCGAAAGTGCTGGTCTCCTCCACTGCCGTCAACATCTTCTCGTACAGCATGGAGAACGAGGGGTACGGCGGGAGGTCCAGGCGATTGAAACACGTGTGAGCTCTACAACGACAAATAAAGACAGGAAACGTCCTTTTCCGATCATGTACATTTCTAAACAAACCATTATTAAGTGACTGTATTATGAACTGCCGGAGTGCGCCATCTTGTGGATCACATAAGCAATGATATCTGTGTTTATTTGGGACAAAAGTGCCATTATTTAACTTGAACATGAACTGTGATTTTATTTTTTGAGGGGTAGATTGTAGATTGTTTGTAAAATTCTAACCGATTTTCACACTGAATTATATCATAATTCAGTTTCACGAATGAGGCTTTATAGAAATGTGTGGTAAGTTTCTTGCATAACACTGGACACATCAGACTTTTATTTATTGATCACGTTTTTTTAACACAATTTATTTAAGTGATTTTTTATTTTACAGAATTTTTGTAATCCATCAGTTTTTTCCCCGTAAATTCAATGCCAACAAAATATAAAACCAAGTTATAAATACACAGTATAAATATATAATAGACATAAACTCTATAATTTATTTATTTATTTATATAATTTATTTATTTATTCTTAAAAGAAAAGGAAATGAACACTAGCAAGGATGCATTCAAATGTTCAGAAGTAACAGTAAAGACATTTATAATGTTACAAAATATTTTTATTTCAAGTAAATTCTGTTCTTTGAGCTTTATAATCATTAAATATTACAAAAAAATGGATCACAATATCCACAAAATATTAAGCAGTAATAAAATATTAAGCAGTAATTAAAAAGTAACTGTTTTCAACATTGATGATGATGATAATAATAATAATAATAATGTTTTTTGATCATTAAATCTGTATATTATAATGATTTCTGAAGGATCATGTGACACTGAAGACTAAAGTTATGATGCTGAAAATTCAGCTTTACATCAAATAAATGAATTACATTTTGAAATATATCAAAATAGAAAAGTTATTTAGAATTGTAATAATATTTCACAATATTACTGAATTTTTAGTTTTTTTTAGATCAAATAAACGCAGCCTTGGAATATACATAAAATATAGAGCAGAATATACATAAAAAAATCCTTACCCCAGTCTGTATTTATTTATATGTATATTACTCTATATATTTATATAGAAATATAATGTATCATTTAAAAGTGATGTGCATCAAACAAAGAAATGCATTACAATGACGATTCAAACTAATGTAGAGGTTAAATATAAGTGAATTCTGACAGACACGGAGATTACCTGGGCAGAGACGTGATTTTGCCCCATTTCTCCACACAGAAGCGGCGCGGCCCGTTGCTGCCCCTGAGAGAGGCGAAGCCCTCGTACGGGATACTGGACGTCCCTGTCACAAACTGAGACAACAGAGCCGTTTGTGAGACTGTGTGAGACTGTGTGAGCCTGTGTTTCTCTTTCATCACTCACCTGCAGCAATCTGAGTCTCTGCTCGTTGTTGAATCTCTCCACTGCCGCCCAGAACCAGCGAATCACGATGTGGTTGTCATGGTAACCTGGAGGGAAAACCAATAAACTCGTCTCAATAAACTCAGAATAGATGCTGTAAAAGCCCTGTCTATCTGGCGGATAATATTTCAGTCCTAGATATCTTGATACCATGTTTTTACCCCAGTCACTACATGATGGTGATCTATTAAATATGGTGATCATTTATTATGAATCTGTCAGTCTGTGGTTACCTCCTCTGTACTCGGTGTTGTTCCTCCAGTCTCCCAGATCAATCTCCGCCGTCCCAGCGATCACCAGCTCCAGCTCCCGCCCATCAAACACCGACACCAGCCGCGCATCTACAACCTGCAGTCAGTTCACAACCATAAAACATGTGCTTCCAGCTCAGAGCCAGCGCTGTGAAATATCACCTCGATATAATAACTGGACACCTGTGTTCCTGCTGGGTAAGATTATAGTGAACGATGCACCTGAAGATATTACAGAAACGAAACTCATCAATCATACATTAAACCTACAGTGCTGTATTAATCTTCTTTCTCATTTCAATCAAGGTTACACTAAATAATTGAGGATTTTTAAAAATACATTTCATTCCTTATTGGCTGGCTCGATCTTTTGTCAGTGATGCTAATTAAAGATAATAAAAACCAGTATCAGGATTAAAAGAGAAAACATCTAGAAGAAGAATCTTACACAATTACTAAATACTAAATTAAAAACAATAGTACATGAGAGTGAAAAAATAATAATCTGATTTTTTATATTGTTCTTTGTTGGTTTTCGTGATGCTCATATAATGGCCAGGCTCACTGAAATACATTTGAATGAAAAGCTAACAGAATTTAAATAACAACACTGACATTTAAAAATTGGACCCTTTTGGTTTTTAATATTGAATTACAGTATGTAGATATTATGTGGTTATGACAATAACCTTCAGCATCAAGATATATTTTTCTTTCAAGATTTGTTGTAACACTACTTTAATAAAACATATATATTTTTTAAATGTAATGTTATTAAATTATATTATTCAATTAAATTAAGTAACAATATTTAATAAAATTGACTCGTAATATTTTGGTGGGGTCAAGGATCATGGAATGAACCAAAAGGAGGAGGGGGGGGGGTTCAGAACTCATTTTAATATGATGCCACATATATTATGTTATGTATTTAAGTTATGATTCTCCCACGATTCTGAAAACAAAACAGACAACCAAACTAAATATGTCATTTACCTGAGTTTATGACTAAATGTTTTATTAATGTTATAAATGAGTCTATTTAAAATATTTATTCATTTAAAAGAATTAGGCTAATTATGTAAAAATAATGAAATGAAATAAATAACAGTCACTATACAATCATTATTTGATCGCGGCTCCCGCAACACCAGAGTCTATATCAGGACTATAAACTCATCCCAATACTTTTATTATTAGCATCCGCACGTGCGATAGTCTAGTAGCCGGGACAACTTCTTTATGTTTACAGACATGGCGTAATGACACAGTGCCATGCTCGAATCTCCTGCGAAAACCTACCCGTACCTCTCAAATTAGAAAACATTATTATAAGCTAAGCGTTCAAATCGGGCTAAAGTAAGGAGATAGTCTTGAACACTGGCTGGTTATGTACTTGCTCAAATATTGATGTCGGATCATTTTTAACCAAAAAAAGTTACAGACCACAGCTTTAATAAAGCTGCATTTATCTGATAAAAAAAAATATATAGTAAAAACATTAATATTGCAAGATTGAATTAAAGCTTAAAATATCTGAATTCTATTTGAATGTATTCAAAATGTAATTTCTTCCTGTGATCAAAGCTGAATTGTCGGCATCGTTACTCCAGTCTTCAGTGTCACATGATCCTTCAGAAATCATTCTAATATGCTGATTTGCTGCTAAAGAAACATTTATTATCATCAATGTATAAAAACAAAACAGTTGTGCTGCTTATTACTATTGTTGTAGAAACAGCAATGCATTTTTCATTCTTTGATGAATAGAAAGCTCAAATGAACAGCATTTATGTGTAATAAAAATATTTTGCAGCATTACAAATGTCTTTATTGTCAATATGTCTTTTGATCAAAGTAATGCATTCTTGCTGAATAAAAGTAATAATGTCTTTCTCTTTTATTTATCTTCCTGACCCCAAACTTTTAAATGACAATCGAGACTTCTTGCCCTATTAAAGCAAGCGAAAGCACTTGAAATTGTAACGACCCAAATCTATCAAACAGAAATGTAATAGAAAAAGCATTCTGGAATATCTCAGGGCAACTCTACATGGCAGAAGTGGCATGTTTTTATGAGACTGAAAGCTACTGGAGTGCTGATTGGATTTCAGTACCTCATAAAAGCCTCGCACCAGGCTCTCCGTCTGTTGGACGACGCCGCGCTCTATACGCCACTTCACCATGCGCTCGATGTACTCCTTCTTATTCTTCTCTGACACGGGGATATTTGCACCGCCAGGCTTCAGCTCGCGCTCTGTGATCTAACACACACACATGTGCTTCTGTGAGACAACGCTGAGAGGTTGTGCAAGCTTACACAAACACACACTGACCTGTCCGAACACCTCCTCGTTGACGGTGAAGGTCAGGTCCAGCATGTCCTCTATGTCATTGTCCTTCATCCACTGAAGACTCTGATGAAACTCCTCATCAAGATACTCCAGATCGCTCAGATCACACGGTCTACACACACGTGTCAACAAGTACATGAGAACATGAAGTAATGGATGTGATCTAGATAATCAAACAGAATGTGTGAGTCTGGTTCAAGCACCCAGGATTTCTCAAAGAAATGTCAAATTTATGTTAGTATTGGTTAAATAGTTTGTGTTTAAAGATTGTCATATTAACATAGAGATGCTAATTAAAGGTAATAAAACTAGAAACAGTAGCACTGAGGACATTTTTGGATTAAGAGAGAAAAAAATCTAAAAGAATAGACATAAAAGTTACTTAAATGTTTCACTGGGGGGGGGGGGCAGTAGGGTAAGTATATAATGGTTTGAAATATATATATATATATATTCATATTTTGTTTTTGATATTTGTTCCTGCCCCGTTCTTTTCTTGATTGAAGCAGGCATTAAAAGGTAATATCTGTTTAAATTTAAAAACTGACCCTTCAAAAATCATAATTATGTGAAATAATTATAATTAAGCCATCAAAAATAAAAAATTATACATTTTTAAATGTATTTCATTAAATTATATTAACTAACATGAGCACATACAGTATATGGATTTTATATTTTAGAATATTTTTACTCCATGTCTGTCAACTTTAGAATTTTAAATGATAGATTTCTTTCAAATACACCATTCAAAATGTTATATTATTATTATTATAATAACATATATTACTATTTACTATAATATCATTAATGTTGATTTAATTTATCATTATTATTATTACATTATCATTATATGAAATGATTACATTTTATATTATATTGATATAAAAAAAAAATCAAATGTAGTTATACGGCAATAAAATCTTGACACTTAAACAGAATGCTTGATACTAAATGTTATTGTCATAGTCATGTCATAATGACATAATCAGTGTCTACATGGCTTTAATATTTAAACATTACTTTAAAAAAAGATCAGTGCTATTAATATATTTAGTTTTGTGTATTTTTTATCTACAAATACTAACAAGATCACATTTACATAACATTCAAATAATATGTATTTATTAAAAACTAAAGAGTCATAAATGTCTAACTCACATTCGCAGTAGGCCTTTGTAGAAGGGTCGTGTGAAGAAGGCATCCAGCAGGTATTGATGGATAAGAGCGAGACCCAGAATACGACCACTAAACCGAAACCTGACGACAGAACGTGGAAAACATTTCTGCTGGTTCAGTCTATTAAAGAACATCTTATAGGCACAGGCTGATCACAGCATCCTCCTTTTAATATTGGATGTGCTTCAAATCAGAAGACGATGAGCACTCACCACTCATGGTGGTTGTCGACGAAGGCAGACATGGGGCTGATCTGGACGGTGTAGGTGTCATTGGCTGAATACTCAAACAGACCGTAGTATGGGTTAAAAAGCTCCCGCGACACCAGGAAGAAGAACTCTCGTGAAGGGCCACTGTAGTCCAGTCTGAACGGAGCAAAATTAAACCAATGTGTTCAGAATCAAAAGAAGAATAAACAGAGTTCATTCATACAAAATTATAATACATAATCATTGATATGATGATGATAATAATAACAATCTTACTATTATTATTACACAATAATAGGTTTTGAATATAAAACCAACTTATTTTTGACAATTAAGTATATTTTTATAATGGTTGTTATACAAGTCTGGTCATGTTTTCAAATTGTGGGAACTCTGACCCCTCTTCTCCAACAAAGCTGACGTAGAGTTTACTCCTCTGCAGATCTTTGCGAGAGTAGCACATGATCTGATTGAAGGCGTCCTCTAGTAGATGATCTCTGCGGATTATCAACCTAAAACCAGCACAAGTCAGCATGCGTGTGAAAATGTGTTACAACTGAAGACCTCAGGGTGCGGTACACAACATGCTTACTTGACTTTGCCTGGACCCTGTCCGTAGCCTTTAGTCTCCAGTTTGCGATAGAAACTCCGAAGTTTGGCTTCAAAGTCCCGTTTATATGGGGCAGGGGCCCGTGCGTTGGCTCGCTGTGTACCTGAAGAAAAAAGTGACTTAAAATTAGCATCTTGTTATCAAGCATAGATACATGTGTAGAACATGTATAAATTACGCAGAAAAATCAGGTTTTATTTGTCAAATCTGATGACAAATTTGAGATGTATTTTATATATATCAGATGTTTTTCTAGAGCCAGACTATTTAATTTGAACATAAAATAAATTAAATATTGAGATCACCATCAAATATTGTGACACCATACAAGAACGATGAAAACATCCACTGGGAAAATAAATTAATAAATACATTAATAATTAAATAAATAAATAAATAAATACCACTACTACTACTAATAATAATAATAATAATGATAACAATAATAATAATAATTATTATTATTATTATATGGGACAGGGTTAAAATTGTATTTTTCTTGAGATATAAAAAAACAACATTTGAACTATACAAATATGTGGAGGGATAAATAAATACAAATGATTATTATTATTATCATTATTATTAAATTGGATATGGTCCAAAACTATTTTATTCTTTGTATAAGTCCAGTTAAAAGTTTATCAGCATGGTTTCTATTCAAGCTAAAAGTAAATAAAAAGAGTCATAATTGGCAGTGAACGGGGTAATCCCTCAGTGTCAGCGGTGACTGAAGTCAGATCACGTTGAGTTAGTCCATGATTCTCCTCTGGCACCCTGATGTCCACCACACTCCAAACAGACTTGTGAAAATCAGAGTGTCAGTATAACGGTTCAAAACCAGCCTGCAGGGATTAACCAGAAACCCTGGACTCCAACTACACATCAAATCCCAAATAGCAGATTTGATGCTTTGGCAGCTAACTGAAAAAAATACCCAGGAAATCTGGTCGACTGCATGTCAAGCTCTACAAGCAAACCGAAGCAATGCTGTGGAGGCATTTCATCGTTTCAAACACTACTCATACGTGTTTCTAGAACTGTTCGATGTGACTGACAGGAACTGACCAGGAGAGTTCTGAGGGGAGGACACCGGAGACCCTCGAGGTGACTGGCAGTAGCTGGGGTGCAGTAAGGCATGAGGTGGCACATACGACATCACTTCCTCTTCAAACAAGCTACAGCAAGAAAAACAAAGATTGTTAGTGTTTGGAGGCAAAAACATATATCCTGAAAAAACGAAACTATAGATAATTTACCTGAGAAGCCAAATTGGCTTCAGTAAACCACCTTGATCATATTTGCTAAATTAAATCCAATATATGTTTCTTACTAATTTTGGGGTGCTGATTCCAAAAATAGTGGCTGTTTTTCTAGAGCATGCCTCAGTTGTTCATTAAATATGTGCATTTTGCAGTATTATTTTTCCTTTTAATAACCATCTGTAGATATATTGTATTGTCCCTTTATCACCAGACAAACTGCCACAAAGACATGAGTCCTGTCTGCCTCCGAGCAACATCACAACTATTTGTTCAATTCTCAGCTCATTTTCACATATATGCATGATTTTATGTGACATGAATTTATATCTAATACTGATTTCAAGGTTAGAATTATGACCAGTGACAAGAAAATGCAAACATGACCCAGATGTTTTCTGCTACATCTGTGGGTGGTTCACTGCATCCAAACAGCAACAGAATTATATATATATATATTGCTTATTTTGTGAAATTCTTTGACATTAAATTGAGCATTTAAACACATTTTTCCAATCCTTTGCAGATTATAAATTAAATAATACATTTAATTCTCATTAAAACTTTTGACACATGCCTGCTTTTTTATTTTGATAAATGCATTAAAGCCGAAACATACATCATTTGAAAAATCCTCATACATTTGTTATGAAAAAAACTATATGTGATGAATTTATTTATATTTTATTGATATTAAACATCAAATTAGGTAATATTAGGCATTTTTTGCAAATCAGTAGAAATTAGCTAATAGAAACTGTTGGATTTGATTTCAGAGAATGTATCGCAGTTTTGTTTTGAGCTTAAACTTTGCTAAATGTATTATTTCATATTTTCTTGCAGCCATTGCAGGAAATCCCTGGAAAAGTACCTGAGCAAAATCACCAAGTCTGCATCGCTGGAGAGGCGAGCTAAACCCGACGCTCCTTCATTACGAATAAACTGCACCTTCTCCCTGGAGATCAGAAAAGTCATTATTTTCATAATCAATAGCTCAGGACTGAGGTTTGTTTTGTAATATTTCTGAGTCTCACCTGAGTGAGTGATTCCTTATGAGCTCAGGCTGCCTCTCCTGAAGGATCTCAAATATGTTCGGCTGCCGCAAAAATGCCACTATTTTCTCATTATAGGCTATAAAGAGAGGAACAAAGCAGTTGGTGAAATGCCAAACGAAGACTCTTCAAAAGTTATAACACCTTTGTGGCACCACATTTTTATAAAACAATGCATTATGAAGGATTTAACGAGATGAACACATCAAATTCTGTCTAAAACTTTCTGATGAAGCTTGGCTTATAACGACTCACCAACAGGAACTAAATCTTGACACTGGTTGCGATTGGCTGTGAAGGTGTTCGGGGGGCGTGGCAGTACAGCGGGTCCACCATGCCGAGGGTCATCGCCCACCTGTAGCACAAAAACAAAACAGGAAGTGACCGTTATGTACTTCACATCCACACCATGACCAGCTTACTGCAGGAATACAGTATGTATTTAATCACAGGAATAAATGCCTTTAATTTAAACGTTTTTTAAATTAAATTTAGTTAAATATATATATGCATGTACAGTATGTAGGTATTAGTGTGTTTGTGTGTGTATATATATGTCAGTTTAACGCGTTAACTTAATTAATTAGTTATAAAAAAATAACATGATATATTAAAATATTTTTACGCAGTTAATGCACTGGACCCGCCCCCAGACCTAATCTTTCATTGTTGACAAATATGATGCAGGGCAACAACTCCATAAATTCAAGATTCAAGATTGAATTGGTCAGCTTGAATCTTGACTTGCTAATTAGCACATTATTAGGAAAGGTGATTTGCAAAGATTCATTTAAAAAACCTTTTACTCATTCTTCTGTAGGTGAGGCTGGATCACGAATGATTCGCACAAACATAGATGCATTTAGGTAGATCGAGGGCGCATTCCCTTCAAAACCAAACGTAATCCTCTTACGGCTCAGATGACGGGAGTAAATGAGGACAGCTGTGTTCATTATTACATCCAACAACAAAACACCTCAATCACTTAGGAGTCATTCTTGTCTACATCTGCTCCGGCGGTGAAACAACTGATGACAGACACCAGTGCAGTCTGTGCTAAAATGCAACTGTCAATCAACAATCGTGGGAGGGGCCTCTGTCCGTGTGACGTCACACAGAGAGGCGGCTCGATTTGAGAAAGGGGTAAAGATTTTAGTAGATAAAAAAAAACACTGGATGTACTTTTATCATTATAGGGTGGTTGTGTACACACACTGCCAACACACAGTTCAAATAACTTGTAAAAGTGCATGTAGCATTATATGACCCCTTTAAAGCCATAGCAGAATTGTCCGTCTCCGGGCAGCACGGTGGTGTTTAGTTTCTGAATGAATCCGCGTTTTGAACAAATCGTGTGAATCAATGATTCAAAGCCCTATTCATAAAGAGATTGAATTCCTGAATAAATCAGCCGTTTGAACGAATCGAATGAAGACATTTACCACCACCTGCTGGCAGATTTACTTTCTTATTTAGAGTAGGCCTATCATTTAATTAATAATGATAATAATAATAACAACATCAACAACAATAATTAAAACATTAAAGGTATGCTATAGTTCAACTGTCATCATTTACATCATGTCGTTTCAAACCTTTCTTTTGTGGAACATAAAATAATGTATTTTGAAGACTGTTGGTAACAGAGCTGCTTTGGTTACAGTGACTTTCATTGTATGAACAAACAATACTGAGATGTTTCTCAAATGATCTTCTTTTGTGTTCCGTAGTTATGTTAGGCTGTTGTAGCCTACATGCTTATGTGTAATACTTTTTTTGTTGAATCAAATCAAATATTTTTAAAGCTACAGTTTGTAATATGTTTGTAAAGCTACAGTTTGTAATGTCTACTCTCTCATTTAACACAAAAAATAGCTTTAAATAATCTCTTGCGGATATTCCCACAGTCAAATACATTTTTCAGATGAATTGCGATTAATTAGATTGATTAATCAAAACATCATGTAATTAATTAGATTTTACAAATTTACACACACACACACACACACACACACACACACACACACACACACACACACACACACACACACACACACACACACACACACACACACACACACACACACACACACACACACACACACACACACACACACACACACACACACATCATCTTCAAGGAAAGATCGATATATTAATTCATTAAGCTGCAACATTGTCATTTTTGCATAAATACTGAATTAAGAGGCTTCAGCTGCTTTGAATTGCATAATTCACTGGACATTTGCTCCCTAGTGAGTGTACTTTAAAGATGAAAGCTTCATTAATCTGACAGCTCTTTTGCTAAAGCTGAGTGGATTGTAAAAGTTTCCTGGTCTTTGTTCCCGAGGAGATTATTTGAGGAGGGGGACTTTTTTAATTAAGTGGGCTAATTTGCATTTTTATGTTATGAAGGCACATAGGATTTAAGGATTAGTGAAATAATATTTAGACACAATATGTTTACATGCATTCACATATGGCCCAGTGACAAACGCACACACACAGGGGACTGTGGGTGGACTGATGTGAAAATGACACAGTGCATGCTGGGACGCAGTGGAGGCCGATGCTACGAAATGAATCAGCATATCTAAAGAGGCCTGAGAGGGCGATCTGTTCTCCACACGGCCCCGACGTGACAGAGGATCAGAATCCCTAATGAGAAACCTGCTGAGATATTTTATGATGTAAAGATTTATGTGAAACTGCTACAAAAAAAACAACAACATTAATTTGTATATCTGGTTACTGTCCCACGCTATTCTTCAAATTTTAAATAAAGATTTAAGATTACTTTTTGAAAGAAGTCTCTTACACTCACCAAGGCTGCATTTATTACATTGTAAAAACAGTAATATTGTGAAATATTTTTACAATTTAAAATAACTGTTCTCTATTTTAATATATTTTAAATTGTAATTTATTCCAGTGATGTACAGCTGAATTTTCAGCATCATTACTCTGTCACATGATCCTTCAGAAATCACTCTAATGATGATTTGCAGCTCAAAAACATTCTTATTATTATCAATGTTGAAAACAGTTGTGCTGCTTAATATTTGTGTTAAAACCATGATGCAATTTTTCAGGATGTTTTTTTTATAATAAGTTCAATACAATTTATTTGGAATCAAATAAATCAGTTTATCTGAGTTCAATTTAATGCATTAATTTCCTAAAAACAATACAATTTGTAAATGTATTTAAACTATATTTTTACATTTTTGAAAAACTAAATTGGTTTCTATGGTGTTTGGCCAAATGAAAAGAGCCTTAGGGTTAGAGGTTTATTCGAATCCCTTCTGTAGTGATAACTGGTGCAAACCATGTGGGAGGGGCTTGAATTCTAATCTCAAGCGTCTGATTGGAGGAGGCCTCTGTCTGGAAGGCTCACCAGGCGTCGTGTGCTCACCTCCCCTGCGCTGTGGCTGCGCTGGCGGCTGAGGTGCTGGCGGTGGGCGAGGAGGCTGCTGGGTCGGGCGCTCTGTAGCGGCAGTCGTGGGTCTATGAAGGAAGTCGCCCTGCAGTTATGATCCACGAAGAAAGGCTGAGGAGAAGACATAATCATGTCAAACAAGAAGGTTGAGGGATTTAAAAGCACAAACATGAGGCTTATATTCATGCTGAAGCACTTACATGAATGCACCAGTAAGAACACTAACACATAAAATATTTACAGTAAGTGTTACGGTTGTACTTTTAAAGTATATTTTAAACATTTATCTGCGGCATATCTGCTTTCCTGCTAAGCTTCCATTATAAGCATATAACTGTAAAGCACTTCTCGAGAGATCAAAATTGTTTTACTTGGCAATTGACAACTAGCCACTGATGAATGTGATAAGAATTAACTTACAATACAAATTAGTAATTAGTAATATAAATAAGAATCGTATATTTTAATTAAATTGTGTGTATATATGTATATATATATATATATATATATTTTGGCAGTGTGGGCAGGTGCCAAGTCCTGCTGGAAAATGAAATGAGCATCTCCATAAAGCTTGTCAGCAGAAGGAAGCATGTAGTGCTCTAACATTTCCTGGTGGACTTGACTGTGGACTTCAGAAAACACAGTGGACCAACACCAGCAGATGACATGGCAGCCCAAATCATCACAGACTGGAAACTTAACACTGGACTTCAAGCAACATGGATTCTGTGTCTCTCCACTCTTCCTCCAGACTCTGGGACCTTAATTTCTAAATGAAATGTAAAATGTACTTTCATCTGAAAAGAGGACTTTGGAACACTGAGCAACAGTCCAGTTATTTTTCTCCTTAGCCCAGGTAAGATGCTTCTGACGATGTTTCTGTTTCAGAAGTGGCTTGGTAGCCCTTTTCCTGAAGATGTCTGAGCGTGGCGACTCTTGATGCACTGACTCCAGCTTCAGTTCACTCCTTGTGAAGCTCTCCCAAGTGTTTGAATCGGCTTTGCTTGACTGTATTCTCAAGCTTACGGTCATCCCTGTTGCTTGTGCACATTTTCCTACCCAATTTCTTCTTCCAGTCAACTTTGCATTTAATATGCTTTGATACAGCACTCCTTGCACAGCCACACCTTTCAGTAATGAGCCTCTGTGACTTACTCTCTTTGTGGAGGGTGTCAATGATCATCTTCTGGACCATTGCCAAGTCAGCAGTGTTCCCCATTATTGTGGTTTCAAAGAACAAGAGATACCCAGAATGTATTCTGTATGGATGGTCATTTATTGAAACTCAAATGTAAATATTATAATAGTTTGAGATACTGATTTGTGACTTTCATGAGCTGTAAGCTCTAATCATCAAAAATAAAACAAAAAATACAACTTTTCAAATGTTTTACTTTACATTTAATGAATATAGACTATGTGAACATTTCACTTTGTTGAAATAAGTTTAAAAAAAAATATTCAAATTCGATTCAAAATCGATTTTCATGATATTTAAATTTTTTTGAGATGCACCTGTATATAGGATGCATTTATATAAAAAAAACAATATATTTCAAATAAAATATTAAACTTCTTAATTAATCATATAATCCTTTAAAAAAAACTACGAATTGTTTCTTGATTATTGAATCAGCATATTATAATAATTTCATAAGCATCATGTGACACTGAAGACTGGAGTAATGATGCTGAGAATTCAGCTTGGATCACAAGAAAAAAATATATTTTTAAATATAATTAATATTTAATAATATTTCACAATATCACTGTCTTACTGTATTTTAAATTTAAATACATACAGCCTTGATGAGCATAAGAGCCTTTTTACAAAGGCATGAAAACAAATCTTACCACCCACAAACTTCTGAATAGTGTATTTAGTTTTTTGTTGTTGTTGTTTTTTTGCCATATTTTTTGTTCATATTCAATTTTATGCCTAAAAAATAAATACAATTATATTTTATTTTATGTAGAAATACACAGTAAAATTAAAAGCAGGGGTAGAAAAAATGGCTGAAAAGAGAGTCAAAAACAGCAATACATAAAACAGATTGCAGAGAAGATGTTTCCAGACCTTTCCCGTGTGGTCGTGTTTCATTTCCCAGCCAAGCGGGAGATCCAGCTGTTTGTTGGCTAACAAGTTGAGGAAGGCAACCAGGTCTCGATTGTGCTGGTAGCGCTCAAAGTGGTGCGCGTCCCGTCGGACTTTACTGATCATGTGTTTTAGACACGTGTTACTTGTAAACATGCGGTAGGCACTCTGAGAAAGAAAAATCAACAGACAAGAGTGTTTCGTAGTGTTTAAGTAATGCTAATTGTCTTCTAAAAAGTACAAATGCAACAAAATGACTTTAACAACAATTACTTTCTAAAGTAGCGGCCACCAAAATTAATGATGAAACCAGATGATGGGTTAGTGAAAAATCACCACAACCACAAAATTCCTTCAAGGCATGGAAAATTGGCTTGTGGTAAAAAAAAAAAAAGTGTGAATAATTAATGTGTTTGGAGACTAACAGGGTTGGAATGTAGTACGCTGAAGAAATCCGGGCTGGTGAGAAACTTGGCGCAGGGGGACTGGAGCAGCAGAGACAAGCGCGAGCGCGAGCTAGCGGGCCCAACCGCGCCGTCCCGACGGTACTCTGAAAGAGAGGACAACCATAGTGTGATATGTGTGTTGGCTTAAATCAAAAGATCTGTTTTTCTCTATTGCATATTTCCTTGTATCTAACTAAGCAGACTCATCTGAATGCAGCGCGTGTATGTGGTGTGTGAGAGAGTACCAGGTATGGAGGGATGCAGCGGGTCGTTTTCGTCTGTAGGCATCTCTGCAGCCTGTTCGTCTGTCCTCTCATTGGTTATTGTCCTCCGAATACTCTGATACCTGAACAAAACAAAGAGCTACATTTATTGGTATATTTATTCATTTTTTCCACATGATAATTTTTTGCATTGATAATTGTACTTTATCATTCATAATTATATTTTGTTGCTTCTTTAATGTATTTATTATTGCTAAATTAGATTATTTATATTTTAGCCTACTCTACCGTTTTTAATTAATAATGAAAAAAATGTGTAAAAAAGAAATCATACATGTTAATCATATATGTATAATTTTATTTTTTAAAGAAATAAGAACAAAATACTCTGTATAATAAAGATGGATATTGATAAATAATAATATTTGTATATGTTAATACTTAGTGTTCCTGTGGCTCAGTGGTAGAGCATTGCGTTTGCAGCGCAAAAGGTTGTGGGTTCGATTCCCAGGGAACACACATACTGACAAAAAATGTATAACCTGAATGCACTGTAAGTCGCTTTGGATAAAAGCGTCTAATAAATGCATAAATGTAATGTACTTTTATTCAACAAGGATGTTTTAAATTTATAAGAATTTACAGTAAATACATTTAAGTTTTAAATAAATGCTGTTTTTATTATTCTACTCTATTGAAGATATCATGTGGGTTAAAATATTACAGTTTAAAATATATATAGGCAGCATATATTTTTTAATACATACATTTATTATATATATATATATAAATATATAATTAAATTAACCTATGATTTAGAAAAATGTATGTCACAAATAGTTCTTGCCAGCCTTGACACAGCATTTTGCATTATTTTTAGCTGAGAAGGGAATATTTCACATACGGAACGTAGCAACAAAAAAAGCTTGATTTGACTCATTTTCACTGACATTTTATGCTTGGCGAACTGTTAACTTTGGATGCTGTACATAGCTATGCTACAATTGCTTTTGCAAGTGAAATGCATGCTAATCAAGCAAAATAAATTGAAATCAAGTTGAGGGAGAGAAAGCAGATGAGAGAGCGTGAGAGATGTTTTGATAGAGCATGATAACGGCAGAACAGATTAGGTTGCTGTGGGGACTGCTCTGGTGACATTTTTAAAGAGCTGTTTTTCCATACAAGCGAGGATTAACAAATGGCATTACGGACTCAGATAAATCCCGAGATAGTGGAACTTAAGGTCACTGTGTTCTCTATCAGAAGTCACTCTTATCAAGGCTGATTTCATGCCATCTTAACAGATATCTGTGGTGTAAACACACTGACCTTCGGTTGAGCTGCTCCATCTGCTGAATGGAGTTGGATCTCTGTAGGACCTGAGGTGCAGGTGGAGCAGTGGGCCGCTGCCAGGTGGTGGTTCTGTTCACATGATCCACATAGAAAATCCTGCCGTGACTGTCTATACGAGCTTCCCAGTCTACAACATACACATTTAAAGTCCACTTATAATGTTATAATCAAACATAATAATGTAATCATAATTTCAAAGGATCTAAAAGTAAATATAATGCTCCATGATTATGTCCCCTATAGGACAGGCTGGGTGGATCTCAAACATGTTCTCACTCGGTGGAAGAGGTTCGTCTACTCTCTGATAGCGGCTGATGTCGTGACGGACTGAAGGAAGAGACTGCATTGTCTGATGGCCGTTCACTTGAGCACTGGCTCCTTCAGAAGAGCAAAACTGGTTATTTGTGTTGTGAAAGATCAATCAAAACATACATTACACACAAATTATTCATAGAGTCTCATGATATTCCTATTATATAAAGCCAGCCAATAAGTTCATTCTATTTTATTTTAATATAATTAATATTTGATTCATAATATATTGACTTAAAAATTATAATATTTTACATAATGTTATTTTATATAATATTTTCTATTTTATTATTATTATTATTTACATAATAATATATTTAACAATATAATAATTCATTATTATTTTTCTTTATTGTAATATGTATATTTTTCGTATATTGTTATTTTGTAATTATTGTTTGATGGCGGTGGTAGTGTTGTTGATATACTATTTTATATTATTCATTATTTAATTATATATTATATTATTAATCTCCCTAATATTTAAATAGTAATATATTTTAAGAAAACAATTATTATTTTATTTATAGTGACATTAATTTAGTATATATATGTTATTATTATTAATAACAACAACAAATCATACTATTTTATATTTTAATATAATACATATAATTTTTTAATATTAATATTATTCATGTTCTTAATAATATTATTTTCTATTATATTTTATTTTAATAATAACATAATTATTATTTTTATGTATTGTATTTATTACTATTATCATCAGCATTAACAACAACAAATTCATGCTATTTAATACAAAATAAATATATACAAAATGTTCTTAACAGTTCATATTTATTTCAATAAAATATATATAATATATATATATATATTTTTACATCCCTTTAATATTATAATATTATTTATTATTATAATAATGTTAACTTTGTTATTTAATGTGCAGAAAAGTTATATCTGATGGTAAAAGCTGATTGATAACCACTGTAATAAAATTCCCTTATCCCTTCCTATTGCTGATTTAGTATATAAATAAGACAGGAAGTTACCCGTCTCTTCGTCTGTTACTGTGGCAGCCTGTTCTGCGTCAGACGCCCTTCTCACTTCATTGGTTAATTCCACCCCTTCAGCCTGTGATGCGTTCCCTGATGCTTGCAGACTCTGCCTCCTCTGCCAGATTGTGGCATCTTCCTCCTCCTCATTGGCCGTCTCGCTGGAGTTCCCCTGCTCCGCATAGCTGCTGTGGCTCCGCCCCCTTCACTAGCTGCATTACTGGCAGATGCTGAGGACTCTGATGATCCTTCATCCCCAGTGACCACCTTGGGTGCAACTCCTTCCTCATCCTAAAGGAAAGGATTAGGTGCAATGATGCAAAGGAAGAACAACGTTACAATTCAAATTGGGAAATTATGATAATGAAGATTATTATTATTACTTAAAATTATGGCTGAGATATGTAAAGAAAATGCAGTTTTATGCTTGAATCATCCAAATAATTTCTACATAAAATATAGACAGACAGACAAACAGATAGATAGATAGATGGATAGATAGAATTAATCAAACTTCAGAGAAGTGTAATGTTTAAGATTAATTTACTAAAAAAAAAGATTTTTTTATTTAATTAGGTGAAAAATTAAGTTTGATGTTATAAAATGTATTATAAATCATTTCATCTTAAACTATATTTTTACTATATCCATATTATATCCTAATCTATCATAAAAATAAAACACCTTAATTTATTCAAAATGTATATAATAATAGTAAATAATAATTATGTAATAATAGTAATCACAAATAACCATTCTTGTTATATATATATATATATATATATATATATATACAGTATATATATAATTAAATAAATATTTTATTCAATTATTTAAATACAATTTAGAATAAACTTGACCATATCCATATTTTTAGAAAGCTTACTTTAGAACGTTTACTGTAAAACCAGCATGTAAACAGGGTATTAAAATGTATTAAATACTCCCTTAAAAGGTTAAATGAATAGAATAGAATAATAGAATAGAATCGAATAGAATAGAATAGAATAGAATAGAGCTGCCTGACCGTACAGACCTGTATTTTGGGAGCTGGCTGCTGAGAGCTGCCGGTGCTCTGTGTCGAGTCTCCAGATGCAGCAGCTCCTTCCTGACCGTCCTCTGCACCTCCATTTTGGCTCTTTGTGGTGCCATTGCTCGACCCCGATGCCGTGGCTTCCGTATCTGTGGCACTGCTCGCTGCTTCCGACTCAAGCCTCTCTTTGACGGGACCCTCCCCTTTGTCCTGTTCAGAGGAGGTGTGTCTCTCAGGCCGTTGAGTGCCATTGGTCAATGCTGGATCCCGGGAGGCGTGTCCCTCCTCGTCTTCATCAGAGTCTATATGTAACATAGCATTGAGCCGTGTGTCGGTGGGGAAACTGGAGCGGAGTTTAGGTGAGGCAGCCCCAAGAGGTCTGTCTCCGGGTCCCTTAGGGGCTTCAATAGCATCCAGATAGTCATTAAGTGAGGACTGACGATGAGTATGGCCTAGGGTTCCTTCAGCCAAGTCTGGGGCCCCGTCTCTCAAGAGCCGATCCTCATCAGGGTCCATCATGCAATCATCAGTCCTGAAGGTGTCACCGTGAAGGGACCCTTCAGAGCCGGTGGGCGAGGGGCCCCTGGCCATGCGGCTGGAAGGATGCAAAACGTCCTCGTCGTCCGATGGGCTCCCTGGATCTCCATTCATACAGGAGGCTCCCAGCAGAGATCCCATGGCATCTACGAAAGCATAATACTTTTATTCAGCAAGGAGACATTCAATTAATGAAAGACATTTATAATGATACAAAGATTTCTATATTTCAAATAAATGCTGTTCTTTTGAACTTTCTATATTTATCAAAGAACCCTGAAAAGGGACAAAGGGGACCAAAAACCCCCTTAAATTAATCAATATATATGCATATATATATTGACCAAGTAATATCCTTCATTAGCTAACTGTAGGCTGTTTATAGTTATAGTTTTAAATTACTGCTACACCACCATTTTTTTAAAGACATTAAAAAAGGTGATATGCATCACAATGATCAAAAGTGACAAAATATATTATAGACATAAAATTTGTAGTTGCAACAAATTTCAATTTCAAATAAACAATATTTGTTATAAAAAAATCACCAAATATTAAGCATCACAACTGTTTTCACCTTTGATAATTATAATACTAATATATGTTTCTAGAGAAGCAAATCAGCGTATTATAATGATTTCTGAAGGATCATGTGACACTGAAGACGGGAGTAATGATGCTGAAAATTCAGCTTTGCATCACAGGAATACATTTTATTTAATAAAATATATTAAAATAGAAAACTATTTAATACAAAGATATATTACATTGAATTAATATTTCACAATATTTCCATTCGTGCTGTATTTTTAATCAAATAAATGCTGCATAGGTGAGCATAAGAGGCTTCTTTGAAAATCATTGAAAAAAATGTATCAACCCCAAACTTTTGAGTGATACTGAATGTATAAATAAGTATACTGTAATCTGTACCTTCATGTCCGTTGGAGGTGATCTCCACCCTGAAGTGAAGCTGTCCACTCACGTGTTCTGTGGGCAGACGACGACAAAGCGTGTAGCTCACATGCTGATCCCTTCCCCCCCCCAAAAAAAGAAGAAAAAAAAAAATCACACAGATAAAAATCATTTTCCTGTGATAAAATCAGTTTATAATATTGTTAATAAAAAAGAAAGCATCTGTATCAATAAGTTTATACAAAGGTATTGTTTTGCCAGTTAACACATATACAGTATTTATTTTACAATAATAAAAATACTTAAAATTATTACGCAAGTTGTGTTTACATAAACATCTGTGGACAAAAATGATCTGTAAGATACTTGAAAGATTGAACTGTTAATAAAAGCTCATACGTCATAGATCCTTGCAGCTATATTTCAATAGAGAACACTGACCCGGCTGTGTGTCTCTCCAGCAGTCTCTGCACTGGCATTGTCAGCTGACCTAAAAAGCGTTTGATGATCGGGCGACTTTTTGCAAATTTGTCCTTGACCTCAATTTCCAAAACGTCCGTCATCAGACCAACAAAAGTGTACTTCTGCAGGCCAGGGGAATAAAAAATATTCAATCTTACTGTATATTCAATCTTATATAAGATAACAAAACTTAATTCTTATTTACTTTAAATAAACCTTGTGGAAACGTACCAGGGTAGAGTTCTTAAAAGTACCTTGTAAATACATTAACATGTTATCATTTAGCACCATTCACTAAATGGTGGTGGTGGTTGAGGAGAGACCCCCCCCCCCCCAACACATGATTGTGAAGCGCTTTGGGTTTACAGGAATACACAATAAAGCACTATATAAGTGCATCATCATTCATTCACTATATTTTTACAATTTACAACATTTAGGAGATGTTACCAATATATAGTGCAGTAATTTCTGGAGAAATCTGAGGTTATGGGTTTGCTTAAGGGCACTGTGCTTTTACTGAACACTTCTGGTTTCAGAGTCACCCCTACTTGGTTACATCCCATTAACTCCTCAGCTCCTCACAGTGGACTGACAGCAGGGACGTCACCCTGCAGCACCCAGAGGTTAAGCGCTGAAGAAGTGAACACAAACAGCACACCTCATTAACCACCCCAGTCCATGATTACCTCTCCGTGCCACAAAGGGTTAGTGGTGTTGGATATGATGGAGGATCGTCTCTCCTGGCCGTGGTGAGTGAATGTAGGGAAGCTGTTCCTCTTGCCTGGCTGAATGCTCATCTTCAGATAGGGGTCCGGATTAAAAAACATGCCCTTCTTCAGACCCTGAGCCCTGATATCTGCAATAAACACAACACACACAAACAAGCTGAGCTAGCAGCATAAAGAAATGCTATCTATCTATCTATCTATCTATCTATCTATCTATCTACTGCACTAGCAGCTCACTGCCACAAGAGGGCAGATATATAGAGGAGTTTCCATTAAGTCAGATTGTATATTTTGGTTAGAATGAGATGCATTTCAAATCATTGTTAATTTGCCTTAAAATTAAAAACATTAAGTCAAATTATCTATATTACTTGGTCCATTAATTAGTTTTTTTGTTACCAAAAAAGATTACTATTATTATTTACATGTTATGCATCCATTACTGCAGTGTTATAAACAGGAATATACTATTTGAAGTTGTGCATCGCAATGATTTTACCAGGGTTAATGAAGGTTTGGATTATACAAAAATAAATAAATTAATTACACTACTGCCTCTCAAAGGGCTTTTAGCTTACAGAATTAATATATGTAAAAAAAATACAACAAATAAAAAAGTTTCATTAAGAAATCCTCCGTCTCTTTCACTAAAATGAGAGAAGGTGTAGTAAATATCAACCGTTCTTACCTGACAGAGTAAAGCTGACCAATGTCCTGCAGTGTTCGGTGCCCGACTGTCCATCCACCTGCCCCTCTGCCCCGACCTGCAGAGGACAGCATAACACACATTACACTTTATGATATAGAGAATATCTGTTTATCTCAAATATCTAGTTCCACTGAGATATTAATACTATTACAGTTTTAGATATACATATTTGTACTTTTTTATTTCTGTATTTTCTGCTTTCATTTTAGTTTTAGCTTGAGCAATTTTGTTGTGGTTTTATGTCTATATTATTTTCTTTTTATTATTTCAGTTTAACTTTTAGTTATTTTAGTGCATCCATAAATGGAAACCACAAATGTTCCTATGACACATTTTTTCTACTGTATACTATTTTATTTATAAGTTAATTCGTATTTTATTTCAAGTAATAGATATATATATCCTTTTGTTTGTAGGTTTTTTTTTTTTTGGTTTTCTGCTTAGAGTTTATACCGCACGGAGAAAGCAAGCCAGACCAGGATTAATATCTGAAATCATATCAATAAATAGTTTATGCCAAAATATCACACAGAGCTGAAGTGATTACAAGAAAACTGTGGTAATCTTGCATTAACCCAGCGTTTTAATACAATACACAAATAAATCTTGAAGGAGAGCCCATTTATTGAATAGTTATTCACTATACTCACATATGTATTAAATATTTCTTCCATATATGTATTCATTTGAATATATTTTACAGCTGCGTTCTAGTTGAAACTACGGTTATCGTGTTTAATTTTAGAGAGGTTCATGGACATGGTTGTGAATAATTCAATGATGTTATAATATTCCTGCTCATTAACGTGGCAGTGTGTGATTTATGATTACAGACTCTCTCGTTCAAACATGACGACTTCTGAATGATGGTGAGACCGAGACATTATCATTTCCATATGTTAAGCCAATGCACATTTAACTCACATGAAGTCAATAGTTTTTGGGTGTGTATTCACTCAAAAACGTGTTCTGCATCAACACAAACCAAGCAGCAAGAGTAATTTGATCAAAACGTCAGTTCATAACTCAGATATAAGAACATGTCTCCATCCCATCTGTAATCATGGTCATTTGTCTGAGGAACCACAGATGTGTTTTAGCACATCTCAGAACACAGTCACATGATCAGACGTATTCATTCTCTGTTCAATAGCTCAAAGATCAGTTCAGTGATGCTCTGCGAGTGAATCGGTCCGTTATCCTCCAGGGTCTCTATGTCACAGAGGGTGGAATGTGCCCTTTGCACTAGTTCTGTGGCGTCGTGTCGGCAGCCCGGCACTAAGCATATCAAAGAGCGCTCTCTACTTCCTGTGCATTCCCTGCATGCCTGTGAACATGATACGTCTCTGTGGAGTTCAGTCTAACTCCAGCGCCTGATAATGGAGCTTGCAGACACGCAGGCAGAGAACGACTAAGAAACACACGCAGGTGGAGATGATGGGAAAATGTGAAATATATCTACTGAATTTGTCGGTTCGAAGCATTGTAAAATAACCTATATGCACAAACATCAAATCAATTTGATATTAATGCAATAAGTTCATTTGTTCCATAAGAGCCATAAACAGCCTTTAAAATACTGAATGGACTAATTAAGAATATTTATTGGAATTTAATTACACTACTTTTTTTGGAAAGAAATGAATATAAAAAAATTATCAAAAGTGACAGTTAAGCAATTGTAATATTAAAAATATTTTATATTTCAAATAAATGCTGTCCTTTTGAGCTTTCTAACTATGAAAGAATCCATCAAAAATTTGACCACAGTATCTACAAAAATATTAAGAAGCACAAGTGTTTTCAACACTGATGATAATAATTCATATTTTTGAGCTGGAAATCAGCATATTAGAATGATCTCTGAAGGATCGTGTGACACTGAAGTGTGTGTAATGATGCTGAAAATTCAGCTTTACATCACAGAAATAAATTACATTTTAAAATAAATTAAAGTAGAAAACTATTATTTTAAATAATATTTCACAATATTACTATTTTTCCTGCATTTTTTATCAAATAAATGCAGCATTGGTGAGCAGAAGAGACTTCTTTCAAAAACATAAAAAATCTTACTGACTCCAAACTTTTGAACTTTTGCAATTAAATCAACAATTTCTATTTAAAATACAAAATATATAAAAATGCTATTTAAATATGCTTTGTTGCATTGTTTGTTGCTAAACATTTTTACTAATTACATTTTTTAAACATCTATTTATTAGTCAATATTTTTTTTTTTATTAATAATTTGTTCGTGGAGCACCAAGTCCTCCATACTTTCTGTGCTACAACTCTAAAATATTTTAGTTTTGTCCCTTTTTGTTATTTATAACAAAAATAAATATAATGTAAATATAAAAAAGCATGCTTTGAACCTTGGCTCTCCATGTAAGCACCATAGCTAGTGTGTTGGACCCTGTCCATTAACCTCTGGGCCACAGCTTTAACATATAAAACAACTAAAAACTGTTCAAATCTACTGTTATGAAAACATAACATTATGCCATTTCCATGAGTAATGCTTTCATGTGCTTCTCTCAAGTTCATGTGACAAAAATCACTTTTAAAAGATATATTAAGCATAATTAAAGGGTGCCTGATCAACAGGAGCATTTTGCAGCTCAACGACTCAACACTTTAAATCCTAAACTCCACACAGACTTACTGTAGCTCCAGGGTTCTTGACGGTGATGCAGGGTGTCGTGGCCCTCAACGCTCCACTCACTCCATGGTAATATTTGAAACTGATTTTAGTCTCAACTGAGAAATATAAACACAAGATCATGCTTCTCAAATATTTGAAATATAAACAACACATATCTCCATTATTATTCTCATATAATAACATATGTTATCATTGTTTGAGTCTCAGGCAGCATATTCATAGACCATCCATAATTAACACAAAAATGCCAAGAGCTTTCTCAAAAGGCAAGCTGTAATCTGATTGGCTGGCTATATGTAATTCCCAGAAATCAATGTGTGCATGATTTATCAGTCTGCTGAGAAACAACATGGTGTTTTCAAGTTCCTCGGCTGCTACACTGAAAAAAAAATAGTATAGAAACTATTTTCACTCAGAAATTGCTTGTAAATCTTACAATTATTTACAAATAGACGGCAAGGAACCCATTGAATTGAATGTAAAAAGAAAAAAAATAAGCAGAAAAGGGGGGGAATCTCCTCATCCACCACCAATAAAGTAGAATTCGCTTGTAAATTGGTATTTACAACTATGAAAGAAATGGCAGTTTTTCAGCATTTCAAACCAGAAACAATCCAGATTTGTAATGACATTCACGGCATCTAACACATTTAGTGGTAAGTGAATAAGATTAGGGCTGCCACTAATGACTATTTTATTTCGATTAATCTATCGAGTAATTTATCGATTAATCTAAACTTAATTTTACACACACAAAAAAATCAACTATTTTACTTAAGAATATTTTATTACACCAAATGAAATCCAAATTTCTATGAAATCCTTTTTTAAAGCAAAAGTAAAAGTGCAAGAAGCATGTGTCCAAATCACTGAAATCAAAGTTCAGTATCATAGAGTAAGAATGACAACATATCCACGTGTTCTAGTCTACTAATAATACAATTATAATCAAAAACACTTTTTAAGGGAGTATTTAATATTCATTGTATTAAATAATATGAATTTAATATTAATATTTGTCCATTTCTTTAGACAGAAATGCTATAGCAGCTGTAATTAAATGAATATGTGGACATCAAAACGTGTAAACTTAGAGTGAGGGTTTGAGCTTTTATTTTGAAACCGCGCTGCATTCTCCTGTGTTTGTGTAGATTTATAAATGATTTACCTTACAAAGCTGATGAAACGGCACACGTTGTGTTTCCAGATGAACTCACAACAACATGCAGAGATGGAGTTTGAGACGCTCCACATGTAAATGAGAAGTTTCTGTGAACACACGCTGTGTGAAGCACGTACTTAACCTACACGCATGTGAATAATTAAAGCTGCATCACATATAACTATTTAATTCAATCGTAGCATTTGTGAATTCACAGTTGTGCTTAATTATGATTTTTAAATGGGTTTAATATATCATGGAGCCTGGGAAAACAGTCTAATAATGTGTTTTATGGATTCTCATCTGTCAAATGTGCCACTTCCACGCGAGCAAATTGAAGTCGGCGATTTTTAAAAATCGAATAGTCGAATAAAATTTACGAATCGCAGCTGCTCTAAATAAGATCACAACTATTTTGCTTGTTTCTCAATTTTGTATCTGTTTTCAGGTTTACTTGCTCCTAAACATCACAAAAATACAATACAATACAAAAATATAGAAATATATACTGCAGTGCACATACAGGTGTGTTTGTGTCCGTAGCATTCAAACATTGTTTGATTTGTTTTTACATAATGTATAGAAGCAGATTTATCTCAAATTAATACTCAGGCAAAACTCTACATATCTACACAACTGGTCAGAAGTGTGGGGCATTTTATAAAGAAGCCTCTTGATTGTCATCAAGGCTGCACTTCTTTGATCAAAAATACAATAAAAACAGTAATATTGTGAAATATTATTACAATTTAAAAACAATGTTTTCTATTTAAATATATACGTGACCCTGGACCTCAAAACCAGTCATAAGTAGCAAGTGCATATTTGTAGCAATAGCCAACAATACATTGTATGGGGAAAAATTGTTGATTTTTTTTTATGCCAAAAATCATTAGGATATTAAGTAAAGATCATGTTCCATGAAGATATTTTGTAAATGTCCTACTGTAAATATATCAAAACTTAGTTTTTGATTAGTTATATTTAATGCTAAGCACTTCATTTGGAAAACTTTAAAGGTTATTTTCTCAATATTTCGATTTTTTTGCACCCTCAGATTCCAGATTTTCAAATAGTTGTATTTCGGCAAATATTGTCCTATCTAACAACGCATCAATGGAAAGCTTATTTATTCAGCTTTCAGATTATATATTAATCTCAATTTTGAAAAATGGACCCTCATGACTGGTTTTGTGGTCCAGGGTCGCATTTATTAAAATGTAATTTGTTCCTTCCTGTGATGCAAAGATGAATTTTCATTAATCCAGTCTTCAGTGTCACATGATCCTTCAGAAATCATTCTAATATGCTGATTTGCTGCTCAAGAAACATTTCTTATTATTAATCCATGTTGAAAACATTTGTTGTGCCTAATATGTTGTGGAAAACCATGATATATTCTTTATGTGCTGATTTAATATGCTGATTTGATAATCAAGAACATTATATTTATTACTAACTCCAAACTTTTGAACAGTAGTATACCAAACGTTTGATCCCAACGACCTTGCAAACATTGTCAAATCCAAACAGAAGCCCTGCTCCTTGAAATATCTGTCAAAACTCTGACTTACGCTCCATGAAGTACGGTCCGGGCTCCAGCCTCCAGACGATCTGGCCCCTCTGAGTGCCGTTCACCCCCCGGTTCTTCGAATCCCAAACGTTCGTGGGACACGTCTCATCTGTGTCGGCACAAAACCATGCCAATATTTGACTTAATATTAAATAGCATATATAACATACTATATAACATAATACATATATAAATATAATAACATAAATAAATGCCTGTGAGGAAAGGCGTCCACCAGGAGTCAATAGATCTCATTATAAACGTGTGGCTGTGAAACATCATACGGTTGGCTGATCGATTGTGTCACACCTCAGGCCTATTCTCTCGAGGGCTTAAAGCCTTTTCTAAGGGTCTTGAGAACAAACGAATGGTCCTGAAGGTAAGGGACCATGTAGTTGATGTTTCCTGTTCCTTACCTCCTCAACTCAACATGCCCCCGATCACACAAACCTCCTACCTGCTCCCATCTGTTTGGCTCTGTCCAAAATCCTACTCCATACAGAGAAGAGTAATATAGCTTAACATAATCATGCATGCATAATAAATAGAAGCACAATGCACCATAAAATAACTATATACACACACCGACAATTCTAGATGTAGTATTGATGTTATGCATGAATCAGCATTTGCAACTCATTTTAGAATGAATATTATTAATGCTACTGTATGTATAGAGATATTATTAATACTACATATAGTGTTAACAATTAATATGTTAATGCTAATATTAATTATACAAAATACCTATATATTTATATGTGTTGCTTTATATATAAATAATAATAAAATATAATAATAATATATAATAAAAAATACAGTGTTTAAAAGTGCATTATATATTTATATATGAAATCAACATATAGAATCTAGCATTTTCAATAGAGAACATTATTTTAAGTTTAATCAGACGTGGGAAAATGTATATTGATTAATCTTGACTACAAGTTGAGCATCTAGTGGCAAAGTATAAAGAGGGCACTGATGAATTGATCGGCAGTGATTCAAAGCCGACAGGACGTATTGTGGGTGAACTGAGTCCATGAGCATATTAGCTTCAATTTCCAGTCTGAGTCTGTATAATCAATACAGCCACATAAACCAGAGACCCAATGACCCACTGCTGAGTATCTCTCTGTGACACAATCTGTTTCTCCTTTCCGCCCTCTAATTCTGGACAAACAGTCTCAGAACAAAAGAGAGAATAACATCTAATGACACAACTCCCAGTTAAGCAATATGTCCACATGAGGGAGAATTAGGCCGTATTAGGACAAGAAGCAATACATGTGATGACTCAAATATTCTCCAGTTTTTGTAGTGTGACGAATAAAATAAACACATGGAATCTGATTTGTAGGAAATGTGATTCTTACCCCATTGTTTATGCTTTGATACTGGATAAAAATAAATATTATTGGAAAAGTGTTTCAGATTTGATTTCAAGTAGTTTATTCAGGATGTGGCATGCTTTTAACATCAGATATACACAATATACTAGACAGAAAACTCTGTTTGAACAAACAGATCTGATTCTAGCACTTGCAAAATGACAGTCCAGACGGTAAATCCTAGGATAGCAAATCAGAATAGTGTTAGAACAGAATAGGTTCTCTCTAGGTGTGACGGCAGCCAGTGATCAGTAATTGTGGGACACTCTTGATTCTGTCAGACCCTCAGTGAATAGACCAGCCTTGTCTACTGAGATCTACAGCAGCTCATCTGAAACTATATCACAGCGCTGACACTGGGCCTCTGTTACTGAACGTCTACAAGAAACCACAATTCACCGACCGCGTCACATGACTCACGTAAAATCAATCATCTCTGACTCCAGCGCAACGGCGCCTTGCATCATCCAGCTTCCCGGAAAAACCAGCTAAACGCCTTACTGTAAAATCAGGACATATTCTGATTAAATAAACAAAGATAAAGCAGACTAATTAAATGTTAAATGTAATTTGACATACACAGCTGTCTGTGACTCTTTTTGTCAATAATGTTAAAAAGACTTTCTTAACTGCAAATGCATTCATTGACGTAATGGGGAAGATGTTTTATTTTGGAGGTTTTTTTGCAATCCCTATTATTCTTTAAAAAAAATTGTGCTACAAATAAATAAAAAGTACAAAAAAGGAAGTAGAACAAATATTACCATTATAATGATATGATATTTCTATAGATTTATTTGATCATTTTATTTATTTATATATTTTTCTTTTTAAGTAATGTGAAGATGATTTGCTTAATTTTTCACATGACAATAATATCATAATACAAAAAAATGGTAATAGCCATTAAAAACAAGATTTAATTTCTTTATGGAAAATATAATTTTATATTTTTTTCATTTCACTTTGGGTGAGATATAACCAAGTATGCTGTTGTTATAGGTTTTGTGACGAGTTAAATCTTTTCACAAAAAATGTATGAATACATTAAAATGTAATGCAGTACATCTGAAGAGGATATATTACTTTTACTCCCTCAGGCCATCCAAATGTTGATGAGCTGTTTTTTTTCTCTTGAACAGATTTGGTCAAATTTAGCATTACATCACTTGCTCACCAATGGATCCTCTGCAGTGAATGGGTGCCGTCAGAATGAGAAACAATCACAATGTTTTTATAACAGTTTTTGCTTGTAAAATGTGCATATCTCTCTCCTGATTCAGACTGTATGACTTTTTCAATGGGGGAAGCGTTATTATGGATTATGGACTCATATTTTAGTCAGAATCAACAGTAAAAACATCTTAATGATGGATTTGGTTCTTACAAACGCACAGCAAAGATGTTAACTGATGGACTGCAGTCGTGTGGATTACTTGTGGATTATTGTGATGTTTCTATCAGCAGTTTTCTGGTCTCGTTCTGATGGCACCCATTCACTGCAGATGATCCACTGTTGAGCAAGTGACGTAATGATCAATTACTCCTAATCTGTTCAAATGAAGAAGCAACCTCATATACATTTTGATGGCCTGAGGGTGAGTACATTTTCAGCAAATCTTTGCATTTTTGGGTGAACTATTGGTTTAAGGCAGTTGTTCTTTTTGTGTAACACAGGTCATAAATCAGGGCCTGGTCACTCCTGTGGGGAAAATAAGACTGAATGAAACCCCAGAGGATCTGAGTGGATCGATGGCTGGCACAATCCCTCAGCGGAGGCCTTTCTGTGGGACAGACCACAGAGGAATGCCCCAGTCCTGATCGATGGCCCATGAAGCCGGCTATAGTAGTGAGGGATCGGCTTTCACTGACCATTACAGTCAAACAGATCCTGAACCCTGCACTCATACTACTGTACATGACACAGATCACAGCAAGAATGAGAATAAAATCTTGTTTACTGACACTTGTACTATATATAATATACTTTATATTTGAGAAAACAAGCACGTTTTTGTCAACTAATCATGAAATCTTATACAAACAATATTTGTACTATGCCTGAATAATACAAGAGAAATGACTGCATGCTGTTGAGCAGTTTTATAATATTAATATGCAGGTATCTAGATAAGACTCAGGTCTCTTCAAAATACTTTTCACCTGATTTATCATTTGCAAAATGAAAGACAGATCACAAAAAAGTAATAGCACACCGAGATGCTCAACTCAATCATTATCATTGAACGCACCACTAAATTCCCACTTCCAAGAAGACGTTTACATTACAACCACAACAAAAATGCATGGGTTTTCATGGGTGCAATTGCAAAAATAATTTTAAAATGTATTTTCTAAATAAAATTTTGATCCCAAATTGATTAGCCCATCACACATTACTATTTTAATTAATTAAAGATCGTTCAATAGCTATATCACTACATACAGAGGAAATAGGAAGAAATATCAAACACAACAATGTGTCCCACTTTACCTGCAATTACTCTAAATGATGTCTCTGAACATAAGAAATGTGTGTATTATTCACTGCAAGTCAGTGCATGGTTAATTGTATTGCAGTTGCTCTTATAGTCTGTATCTAGGGATACTGGTGGGTTGAGTTTGTTCATGGTTGGTTGGTGTCTCATGGGACACATTTTTCTCATCCTCCCACCTCTCCTCTACAAATCAAAACTACGGCAGTTATTGGCTCTCAAAGCCATCATAAATAGTGCTGAGTAACTAGATTCAACCATTAGTGCAAGTGCGGAGGAGAGGACGAGATAAAATGTAGCTAATGACACGATGCAATTAAGCCAGAGTCAGCAGTTCATCTGTTTTAATTTGCTCATTCACTTGCAATCATTTGCTTCATCAACATATTAAACCCACACAGTAGGTCACAGCTGGGCTGGGTGGTATAACAGTATTTACTGTGCATAGAAATGTCTGGTTTAAATTACTTTGTTGATTATAATAGGAGTGATCAAAATTCATTCAAAACTAAGTAACATTAAGTAAATATACGTTTACCTTCCATTTAAAGGAATTACTTTCAATAGAGAGTTTTTCCAAATCTCAAACATCTTACCAATGTGGTACAGCCCAATCCAGTCAGTGGCATCAACCTCCTCCTTGATGTCCCAAGAGATGACCAGGTTTTGCCCTCGCCCAAGTGTGAACTGGTACGTAGAGGCCGTTAAGGAGGAACGGCTATCCGATGTCACCAGGTCCGTGTCACTGTTGGCCCGCTGCAGGCCCATCGGTTCGGAAGCTCCTCCTCTAGAGCTTCTCCTATTCCCAGAGCCACCCTGCGCCGAAAGGCTGCGGAGGTTTTCCGGGCTCAGCGTGTAGCGCATGTGCGGGGTGCGCCTCCGCACCACCAGGAGATGTTCACGGGCGGTGGTGGCAGTTCCGGTGGCCATGGTGACTTGGGTGGAGGGGTGGGAAGTGTGGTGTGGGGAAGGGGTTGGGTGATGACGAGGGGGAATGTGGGGGCGGGAACGGGGAGGGAGGACTGCCGTGGCCAGCGAGGGGCGAATGGTGGAGGTTGGGATGAGATGGAGGTAAGAAATAGGTGCCAAATGGCCCAAAAAAAGGGGGAAAGGGGGTTGGGATTTGGGTTCAGGACCAATAAGCGCCAACAAGCCCTAGTCGGCGGAAGGTTTCTCCTTCCTTAAGTTCACTGGAAGTGGTGGTGTCATCTGAAATTATGAGTATATATACTTGATTTAGGAAATTCGTAATTATCTTGGGTTTATGATCTCTAGGTATCTTAAACACAACTAATCCAGAAGAATGAAAGTTTTCTGGGCCTCCAAAAAAACCCTCAAAGCACATCTAATCCCGGCCAGATCTCTCAAAGCTTCATTTTTAAAGTCTTTGAAGTCATGCAGAGGTTGTTTCTGGGCGCCAAATGGTCTTAAAACAAGGCTGAGATTTGGGTTGAGTCCAAAGACTGGCCTGTTGGCAAAAGCCCTAGTTAGCAGAAGTTTTCTCCTTCCTTAAGTTCTCTGAAAGTGGCATCTAACATCATGAGTATATATATTTGACTTCTGAAATTCCTAACGAGGTATCTTAAACACAACTAATTCAGAAGATTGTGGGTTTTTTGGGCTTTAAAGAATAGCTAGTATGCGTTAGGTCTCTCAAAAGTTCATATTCAAAGTCTTTATCGTGGAAGTCATGCAGAGGTTGTTTTTGGATTCCAAGTGGCCTTAAATCAAGGTTGAGATTTGGGTTTAGGCCCAAATAGGCTAAGAAAACCCACTCGCAGCACTAGTTGATGAGGTTTTCTCCTTTTCCAAGTTCTCTGGAATTGGGGTTTGGCAACTAAACAGACGATTATATAACCCACTTCTGAAATACCCAACAGCCTTGCGTTTATGCCGTTGAGGTATAAAATTAGCATTCAGTCCAGAAAAGAAAACCCAACTCAAAGGCTGTCGGATACCAGTCAGGACTCTCAAAGTTCCATATTCAGAGTCTCAGAGGGACTAAAGCATTGTAAGACAAAAATGAACTGAATATTTTAAAAATTCTCAGTATCATAACAGTTTCTGTCCAAATCATCTGCTATGGACATTACTGCTTCTTTTTGTTGAATGCAGGCTGGATTGTTCCTGTCCATTTGTAGAAGCCAAGAGTGGAATAAAAATTGGATTTAGGATGCAAGGAATCTGATCTTCACTTTGCCTTCAGGTCCACGAGATTGGTTGAGACAGTGTGGGATTCCACACTGGGTTTTGGTCAATGGTGCAGGGACCAGCAGACAAAAAGGCAGGATGAGTGATACCTAAAAGAAACAGGAAAAAAGGAATGTTGTGAATAGGTAGAAACAGATTTTGTTTATGAATTTACTCAAACCCATTTTGAACCAAATTACAGGGGTGTAAAAATGACGTTAGAAAGCTGGCAGCAACATTATTTTATTTTTACACAGAGATTGGTAGTTCTATTTGTAAAATCTGTTGACTTTAGCCATTTATTTTTCATTATATTCCAACGGTGACACCTCAAAAATGGCAAAAAGCACTTATTTTGCTTCGTTTGCATGCCTGTAACTCAAAAAGTATTAAAGATATCTTCATACCCTTTTAGATTCTGTTTCTTAACAAGCTTTCCTTTTGGTATCTTCATTTTAAAGGCCCTCAATGGTTTAGTCCCAGAGATATGGAGATCTCAATGTGGCTCCATGAGTAAACTGGACAACTGTACACATTTTCAGTGGTCAAAAACCAAATTCGGTCACTCTGCATACAGCTGATACTTTTTTCTTTTAATTAGTAATGTCTGAAGAACAAATAATGTTAAAACTAGAAATGTATCTCGTGATTTTCTATCAATACAATTGCATAGAACATAACTATCTGAGTGCCAAAAATATTATTTTTCTAAAGTTTGCATGTCTCTAAGTCTAAAAATATTAAAGATATTTTAAAAGTCAAACAACAATAAATTAATTGTGCTGAATTAACTTCTGCAACACTACATGGGACAAGCAGTTTGGAGAATGGATGGATGAGTTTGAAAATCATATTAAAATCCAAAGCAACAGCAAAAAAAAGTTTAAATCTCATAATATTCCCCAGGGTGCATCACTGGGTAATCCTTTTTTTATACTTCGCAGATTACACTACCTTTGTCCTCCCATTTCCTCCTCCCTTTATCTCTCTCACAGTCAGTCCTGCTTTCTAAAAGCGTAGATAAGTATGCATCTCCCCAGCGGCTCCTAAATAAGATGTTTCTGCTCGAGTTGTTGGCGCAGATTTCCAAAAGGGTGTGAAACACCGAGCGATGTTGCCTGCCCAGTTTACCTCAGCACGTCCTGGCCAACGACCAAACACAAGAGCCTTCTATACTATGGCCAAAATCATCCACGAGCTGCCTCTCTGTGTCTGTAGGCCAGTCTACAGTCACTGCTTCATCCCAACACCTCATTCTGAAGTAAATACCATTATATGTGAATGTGGTGATAAATCAATACCATGGTATATCAAAGGTATTGCATCTTATACCAAAATACGCAACTGCTTTTTTATTTTTTTTACCGCAAGGGGATTTTATCAGTTAAATGCCGCCTATATAAAGAACCAAAGAAGCTCTGGCTTATTTCTAAACAGTGAAAATGTTTAATTTCTTAATTTTATGTTTTCAAACACACCACAAGTCATTTGTTTTTGACAGTGAAGCCATTGTGATAAATCGCTGTGCACTGGTTTAATATGGATCCAATTACCCAGATCTAGAGAAATGAAGAGAAACAGAGACAGATGGAGCAACTATTAAACAGAAGAGAAAGCGATGCGTCTCGGGAGAGAAAAGTGTGATGGAGATCAGACGGTGCAGTGGAAGTTACATAACTACAGTGGAGACAGAACAAGAGAGAGAGAAAATGAAAACATATATCAGATGTGACATAAGAACACAAGCAAAGCATTAGATCATAAACATCACACTTTAATGACATCTGGAGCCAAATGCTGTTTACACGTGAGGCTGGTGCAGAGAGATAGTTCCCCAGAAAAAAAACGACATTATTTACTCATCATTTACTCATGTTGTTTCAAACCTGTATGACAGTCTTTTTCTGTGAAACACAAAAGGATGTTTGAACATTTTAGATTTAATGAAAGCACACGAGGACTGGCAATGTCAAGATTCAAACATGAAAATTGTCATTATTCTCTGAAAATGTACACACTCCTTTGCTCTCCTTGGTGCATTCATGATTATTCAAGAAAGATGTGATTTGCAAACAAATCATTATTTTAAGACTTGTTCTTGTTGGTAAATTATACATAAAATGTACAGAACTGGTTACCACGATTTGTTCACAAATTGATAACAAAAGATTTTCTGCGAAACAAATATTTGTAATATTGTAGGACACTTCTGTGGTGCTTTTATGTCTTTTTGAAGCTTTAGTCCTGTTATATTTTAATTGTTCGTCAAACGGCATCCAACTAATTATCCTTTTCTTCTTTCGGGTAATAGAAACAAAGAGTCATGAGGGATTGTAAAGGCAAGAGGGTGAGTAAATCATGACAAAAACATGTTATTATTGGCGAACATTACACAGCCATTCTAAATACTCTGGAGAGAAAACGCAAAGCTCGCTGATACTGCAGCATGCCAAAAATAGTCCCATTTCAGATGCCGTACACTAAAATATCTCCTGAGCTCTTTACTCCTTACTCTCATGTGCAGTTGAGCACATATTTCGCTCTTTCAATCTGTACAAATATATAAATAAATACAACTTTTTTGCTTTTATTGTGATAGGACAAGATCAGAGCAGAGAGGAAGCAAGGGGGGGTGAGAGGGCAGGATCGGGAAAGGTCCTCGAGTTGGGATTCGAACACGACACATTCGTACAGCGCTACCCACAACTGCCCACAAGGCTATTGGCACCGACAAATAAAAAGGTTTAAAAAAGTAGTTTTTTTTACACTACTGTTTATTACACTACTGTGTGAAGTTTTAGGGGTCAGTACTTTATATATATATTTTTTTTTTTTTTTAAGAAATTATAATTTTTTTGATTTAGCTAGGATGCATTTATTTGACCAAAAGTTCAAATACATTTATAATGTTACCAAATATTTATTTATGAAATAAATGCTGTTAGTTTGAACTTTCTATTTATCAAAATATCATGAAAAATTGTATTATACATTAATATATATGTATATACTTATTATTATTATATATCACATAAATATTGTAGCACAACTCTCAACTGTTTTCAACATTGATATTAATAAGAAATGGTTTATATGATCATGTGACACTGAAGACTGGAGTAATTATGCTGAAAATGCAGCTTTGAATAACAGGAATAACTTACATTTTAAACTATATATAAAGATAGAAAACAGTTATTTTAAATTGTAATAATATTTCTCAATATTACTATTTTCACTGTATGTTTTGATCAAATAGATCAAGTAAATAAACTTCTTTTAAAAACAGTCAAAATAAATGTGTTAACCATGTGAATACTCTGTTGTAAATGTGACTGAATAAGTGTGAGCAATAAAAAAAGGACAAGTGAGGCTGTTGAGGTCCCACTGGGCGGAACGGTGCTTATATAACTGCCATGCTGTTCACTCACTCTCCCACACATCTCTGCTGCATTGTTTAAAGGTGTGACAGCAAGGAACTTTCCTGGGAAATGTCACTATCAATGAAAACGGGAAGAAGGGAGGTTGAGGGGTGACAGGTGACGTATGTTTACCTTTCAGTGAAGCATGCGTGTTTGTACTCGTACTCTCAAGAGCACAGGATCGCTCATGCTGTCAAACACACAGTCTAAATGTGCTGCAGTACACTTGGCTGGATGTGCTGACATTCAAACAATGGTAAAAGACCTTCAAAATCTCTCTTTTATTTCAATTATATTTTCATGATGATAATCTGTTGCATTCACCTAATCATCAGTCAACAATGATTCACAATGATTAAATTACACATTTCTTGCATCAAAAAAGCAGCAAATTTAATTTTAAACAACATTGTCCACTGTCTCCATGCCTGTATGAGCTTCTTTTATCTGCTGAACACAAAAGAAGATACTTTGAAGAATGATGGAAACCAAACAATTGCTGGTAGCCATTGACTTGAATTATTTTCCATACTATATAAGTCAATGTCTACCGTCAACTGTTTGGTTACCCACAGTCTTCAGTATATATTCCTTTGTGTTCAACAGAAGACAGAAACTCACACAGGTTTAGAACAACTTGAGGGTGTGTTAATAATGAATTAATTAACATTTTTAATGTAGATACAGATTACATTCACCACAGCTTTTCAGACGTCACACTAACACTTGCGATGTGTTGTACTCCCCGACAGCATCAGATATTTCAGTTTTTTTTCTGTTCTCACCTTTTTTGCGGCTAAAATTATCCCTCGTTACAGTTACGCAAAGCTTCCAATGAAACTTTTCATCATTACTTCAACAGCTCATCTGTACGCCGCCGTCAGAGCAAATCCTCAGAGGAATAGCTGCTCTATTTTACCACAGCAACAGCAGACAGTGGAATGCATTGTTACTAGCTCATGCCCATTCAGATGGCATATTAAAGATAAATTAATCAATGTATGGCCGTTGGTTATTTAAACTCTTCGGAAACCAAATATTAGACATGTATGGTTCTGGAAAGCTGGTCTAAACAGCATTTCAGGTCTTGTGAACAGTGGTCAAGAACTGCCCAATTAGATGTCCAGTAAGAGCATGACTAACATCTTAAATGCTCAACACAATCTGAAATCGATGATACCACAACAATATACAACAAAGTGGCAGCTTATTCAAATGGTGAAGCACTCTCTGCAAATCAATGGGAACTACTGTTACCAATACTAACAAAACATATATGCATGAACTTTTTTAATTCAGCAGCTATTTTATTATTTTTTTAAAATGCACATTGGTGCAAGAAGGGATGTGCACTACATTTTTATGAATTTATTAAAAATAACTAAAAAAGTTATTTTCATGCTTAAAATGTTCTTCAATGTTGTTCTTTGGGAAAACTAAATGGTTCTGCTATGGCAGAAAATCTCAAACCAGGGCCTGTTAGCCAAAGTTGGCCGGTGATGACCAAAGATTTGGCCTGCCATGCCAAAGCATGTCATTGAAGCATATTTTCATTTCTAATTTATTTGTAACTTATCTAATTGATGTATTTTAACTTTTTAGTTTATTTTTTGCATTGAAATGTAAAAAAATATTTATTATTATTATTATTTATGTAATACATTTTATTATAATAGAGCTGACTATTATACAACATTTACTTTTGGCCCAGGGCCCTCAAACAAGTTTTATTTTATTTTTAAAGGGGACATTGGATCCACAACATGTTGGTATGACTCTATAGGCCAGGTCTTCATGAAATGTCATTAACATACTTTGGTTAACATTCATAAATAGTCATTTAAAATATTTTTTTACCTTGTCAAAAACCCGTCTGTTCACAGCAAGCCGTTTCGGTGCATGTCTCTTTAAATGATAATGAGCTATTGCTCACCCCGCCTCTCTCTTCCGCAGACATTTCAACACAAGACACGTGCGTTTCTGCCTTGAACTCCATATAAGGCTTGGAGGTAGGCCTGTCGCGATAATTTAATAACTGTCTAATCGGGATTATTTGATCTAACTGCGGTTGTTTCAGACAACCGCGATTATTGTGCTTTTTATACGGCACAAGGGGGAGTCATACACCAAAAGAAACAGAAGAGCACCAGTTTGGTTTTCATGTGAGGGACAGAATTATATTTACATTGTTAAATTTAAGTTTACAGAAACTCATCTTGCTTCTGCTGCAGCTGTCAGTCATTCTCCGCTCAGCATTCAAACAGCACGTCACGTTCAGTTATGACAGTCAGAACTGTAAAACTCTCTCTCCAAGATTATATATGCCCATTATAATACTTGATGTGTAGATAAAGGTCTGGGGATTCGCATAAAATGACTAGATCCTGCTAGAGTTCATTCCTCTCATTTCTCTTCTCTGTGTTTGTATCGTATGGAGTGTAGCGCGCTGTGATTTAAGTTGCTTCAAGCACATCATTCTGCACCCTGGATGTGCAGAAGAGCTTTGAGCCGCTTTGTTTGAAGCGTTTCACATGATCAAAGTTTTGCACACAGAAAAACTATTAAAAGCCTTTCTTTTCTCATGATTTCTATATTATTATAATGAATGTATTTAGTAAGAAAACAAATAGTTAACAGAATAAACTAGTTTACATTTTATAATGTGCACCAAATATTTTCTTTCAAAATAGTTTATGCTCCTAAATTATACAGTCAGCTAGTTTAATTTCATAGCTTATAGATTTTTTTTCAAATGTAGATTTTATCTGTAATGAGGAAGTGAGTATTTAGTGGATTGTGTTTAACATAGGGTTTAAAAAAGAGTGACTATTAGTTCCACAAGCACACTGTTGATATTTTGTAGTGAACTGTAATAAATACTGGCTGTGTGTTTTCTTTTCAGCTTTTCTGAGCTGGAAGACATGCCAGAAACCTAACTAAAGGCAAACAAAGCTAGAAAAGTCTGATGTCCCCTTTAAGAGTGTACTTAATTGGTGGACTGCCTGAAAGACTTGACTATTGGTTATAAGTAAGTCCTGAATAATTAGGCTGGTTTCAGGTTGACCTGACTTTCTAAGAAACCAAGTACCTTCTTGCTTTCAAAGCAGCTAAATGATGCTCTGAAGCATTCATACAGAATGCTGTGGTAATTAAACATTTGACTTTTATTACATTGACACAGGATCGTAATGGGATAATTCACCCAAAACTAAAAATGCTGTCATTAATGAATCACCCTCATGTCGTTGCAAACCTGTAAGACCTGCAATCACCCTTCAATGTCGTTGCAAACCTGTTAAAATAGACTATTTTTTATCTTCGTAACATGAATTAAGATATTTTTTATAAAATCACGTTCAAGGCCCAGAAAGGTAGTAAAGACATTGTTAAAATAGCCCATGTGACATCAGTGGTTCAACCATAATGTTATGAAGCTACAAGAATACTTTTTTTGTGCGTAAAAAAACCCAAAAATAATAACCTTAGGCTATGTTCACACTTGGCGTCTTTTTTGAAGCTGCCAGCGTCTGTTTTACATTATAATCCTATGGAGTAAACCGTGTTTTCAAAAAAGTCCTGAGCGCTTTTTAAAACGCCACTGCCGGCGTCTTTTTCTGCAGCTTAGAGCGTCTTTTCAAGTTGAAAAAAGTTTAACTTTTCTGAAAAAAACGCCCTACGTCAAGCGCCTTTTTGACTGCTGACCAATGATAAGCGAGTAGCGAGATCTGTCGTTTCCATAACAACAAGAAAAAAAATGGAGAAGGTGCCGGTAGATAGACTGATCGTACTAGTTTCGGAGCACAAGGAGCTGTATGATATGTCGTGCACCCACAAACGTCGTTGTGAATCGACATTTTCTTTCCCGTTAACTTCAAAAGCCAACGCAAGGCTGTGCTGTGCCTTGTTTACGTGCAGAGGAAAGCAATGCACATGCACAATAGCGGACATGATGTGGAGAAGAATTGTTGAATAAAGATGTTATGATACTTGTTTTCTCTGCGCACAAAAGGTATTCTCGTAGCTTCACAAAATTGTGGTTAAACCACTGATGTCACATGGGCTATTTTATCGATGTCCTTACTACATTTCTGGACCTGGGAACATTTCAGTTGTGTTGCTGTCTATGGAGCATCAGAAAGATCTTGGATTTCATCAAAATATCTTAATTTGTGTTCTGAATATGAACAAAGGTCTTACGGAATGACATGAGGGTGAGTAATTAATGACAGAATTTTCATTTTTGGGTGACATAACCCTTTAAAGATGCAACTCTAATTTAATTAAATAAACACTTAAATGTGTCATTTGAATGTTTTCTAGTCTGAAAGAAGACGTTAGGGAAGCAAAATATCCATAATATATATATATATATATATATGATACATTATAAAATATCCAATATATGCATTAAAACACAAAAGTACACTTTACAAATACACATACTAATGAGTACTGATGAAATACAGAAAGAGAGCCTTCACAAATTCTGATGCAGTCCCATTATCCCTCGCGTGGTGCCTTTCCTTTCCTCTTAAACTCATCAATTAGTCTCAGATTGCTCTGAGAGCATCACAGTAGGTGTTGGTAACAGGTGAAACTAAATAGGATCAAGAGGAGTTTAACACTATCAGAGGAGCTGACAGGAAGTGTTAGATATCTCATTCGTTATTCTCCTCTGATGTGAGCGCTTTATGTGATGGTCAGCAGGATATCTTCACACGCTGAGATGGCTGGGATACAATCAGAAGGGTGAAGTTTTAAGGGAAAACTAGGTCAGTCTTTTTCCTGATGTCCCACACATACCAAAACTACACAGTGCAGGACTTTGAATCTATTTAAAAACATGCCACATTTACGAAGTCCCTGGATTTGCTTTAAACACGACAGTCTGTCAGTGAAAAACAAGCAGTGCTGCCACAGATATCAAAGCTATTTGATTAACTACATTTCTCAGTCATGAGGTAACAGCACCACTATTTGATCAATTATGTGACTAAACAATGTTGACACTTTACATGCTTTACATTCTAGTTTAACTTTGAATCTTTAAAAAAAAAAAGCTTTGTTTTTAAACAGTTTTTTAAATATTGATTTTTTATTTATTGTTTTTCATTTTACTATGTATCTTAAAGCATAACTACCTACTTTCTCTAAGGATGACTTCAATCTAGCTACTTTTTTTGTATGAGTTAATGAGGTGGTCATCTTGTAAACAAACAGGTAGCAATAGTTTCTAGACACTTTTATCAGCTTCCTTGGTTCCATAAGCATTTTTCCCATTCTTTTTTTATTTGCTTAAGAGTAACAAGCCATGAACCAAACCAACCAGCTACGAGGTGATTCACAGCATTACAAACTTTAGCTGGAAGCAAAAAAGTATAGACAAAGGTACAAGATTGAGTACTTAATGGCTTCAACGAGGGAAAACAACTACAATCCCATGAATCACTGCAAATGACAACAGGGGAAAAAATACAAAACAATATATATATATTGCACAATAAAAAATATATAAATATGCACAAAAGCATATACCATCAATTAACAATGTCAGAGCTCACAACAATTCTATCTTTAACAAGTTATCATAAAAAAACTATTCCCAATGAAGAAAATTATTATTGAATTTTTTTAAATTCTAAAACATCACTGCTGGACTTTTCAAGCCATGCAAATATAATACGGATAGGCCAAAATACATATGCACATAGCATATGCATAATAGGTCTCTGCTATTGGTATCTATGCTTACACCTTACCCCTCCATCCATCTAGTAAGCACAGTCCATACTTTCAATTGGTGGTCACTGGACTGCGCCAACACGCCTAAAGTAATGGGGAGGGCAATATTTGCCTTCAGTAGAAAACAAAAAACCATAAAAGCTATGTTTTTAGTAGTTTGCCCAATAATGCAAACCAGGTCAATCTACCAAAGACTTCAGATAGTTTCTAGTTTCTGATAATCAAATCAGTGTATACATGTCTGCTTCCACATGCGAAGCTATATGCTAGCATGCTAACTGGCACACATACAGTAGGTGTGCGGCTGATCGCTGGGCGAGGATTAGCGGCTGAATGGGTGGATTTAGCGGTGACAGAACTCTTCTATTAATCCCTGTATTACCACAGCAGTCTCATCTCATTTCTGTGGCCTGGTCTGCCCTCCTTCCATCTCTCTTCACAAACACAACTGCACAGACTCTAGTCTGCAGCAATCTCAGATTTGATCTCTGCCTCCTCCACCTGTCCTACTGAGATTTTTCATTACGCTCTAATTTCATCCTAACATGTTTTCCTTGACTACACAGCATAAGTCTCTCTTATCTTTTTGGATTACAATTCACTTTATCTTTCTCGAATAATAACCAGCATATCCTCTTTTTATGCTTTCTATTTTTCATTACTAATGTAAATTTTAGGAGTATGTCTAAATATACCATATGCATCCAAATTCGTTGTAATAGCAATTCGCTGTAAATACAAATTCGTTGTAATAGCGAGTTATAATAGCTATAAATTGCTAAAAATAGTTTTGTAAAAACATGATGAAGCTAGGGGTAGTGTTGTTACTGTTAACTAAAGCAAAAACTATTAAAATAATTTAAGTAATGGAAATTAACCTGAAAGAAAAAATATACATAAATATAAAGATTAATAAAAAATATAAATAAGAGATCATACTGCCATTGCAAGTACCTGAAAAAAGTACTAAAATGACTATAAAATAAAAAATAGGTAAAGCTATACAGAAACACTACTAAAAATATATTTTAAAAACAAAATTAATAAAAATGACAAAAGCTCATGAAACACATACTAAAACTAAAAGGTTTGTGCTAAAACTAAAATGATTAATTACTCAAATTAAACCTGAAAATAATCTAAAAATAAAAGGTAAGTCGAATATTAAAAAAACATATTATTTAGTAGCATATAAATAATACGAAATAATACTAAAATTATCTTTTAATAAGTGTCTGGCCCAAGTCTTAAAGGATTAGTTCACTTTCAAATAAAAATGTCCTGATAATTTACTCACACCCATGTCATCCAAGAAGTTTATGTATTTCTTTCTTCAGTCGAAAAGAAATTAAGGTTTTTGATGAAAACAGTCCATGAATTTTCTCCATATAGGCTACTGAACTTCAATGGACTCCAAACGGTTGAAGGTCCGTATATATATGGATCCCTCCATGAATTTAAGTTGTCATTCACAATGACAAAAGTCCATTGTTTTGTGGTCTGAAGCCCTGCTGAACTAATCCAGATTTGGCTCAAAATCAACCAACAAATCGCTCTCATTCACTGAGTAGAGATTAGTCAAAGATATCAGCTATAAGCAAGCCATTAAGGAATTGGAGAAAGGATGAATACAACAGATCGTTTTCTCTATAAATTCAGTATGAGGTAAAGCCTTTCAAACAACTATGTTTTTTGTTTTTGTCCAGCATCACAAGTGAGTTTTTCCAAATTTGTCTGAGACTAAATACATTTAATACCACATGTATTTACAAGTCGGGAAGTAATTTTAATGTCAGCCAGGTGCACTCAAATCACTTTATTTGGAGCAAGATGGCAATGTACCTTTTCTACAAAATAATTCAAATCATTTTTAAGTTCTACTTCTATAAAATGATAATGTGCATCAGGTGTGTATTTAGTTTTCAGTTTGGTAAGATGCTGTACATTTTATACCTAAATCATTGTAATTGTACAATGCTGTCATATTTTGTTATATGGGAAGTTTTATTTTAAATGAAAAAAATATTTTAACAAACTTACCATTAATACAGACAGACCTTATTTTCACATTGGGCTTAAAAGAAAGTTTAGAGTTTCCAACTCAAAATTACAACATTGTGGTGGCGTTAATGCACATTCAACCCATGGCACTTCTCGTAAAGAGTAGGGGTGTAACCCCGGTGTCCTGGCCAAATTCCCTCCACTGGCCCTTGTCAATCATGGCCTCCTAATAATCCCCATCCACTTGATTGGCTCTATGACTCTCTCTCCTCTCCACCTGTAGCTGGTGTGTGGTGAGCGCATACACTTGATTGGCTCTATGACTCTCTCTCCTCTCCACCTGTAGCTGGTGTGTGGTGAGCGCATACACTTGATTGTCTCTATGACTCTCTCTCCTCTCCACCTGTAGCTGGTGTGTGGTGAGCGCATACACTTGATTGTCTCTATGACTCTCTCTCCTCTCCACCTGTAGCTGGTGTGTGGTGAGCGCATACACTTGATTGTCTCTATGACTCTCTCTCCTCTCCACCTGTAGCTGGTGTGTGGTGAGCGCATACACTTGATTGTCTCTATGACTCTCTCTCCTCTCCACCTGTAGCTGGTGTGTGGTGAGCGCATACACTTGATTGGCTCTATGACTCTCTCTCCTCTCCACCTGTAGCTGGTGTGTGGTGAGCGCATACACTTGATTGTCTCTATGACTCTCTCTCCTCTCCACCTGTAGCTGGTGTGTGGTGAGCGCATACACTTGATTGTCTCTATGACTCTCTCTCCTCTCCACCTGTAGCTGGTGTGTGGTGAGCGCATACACTTGATTGTCTCTATGACTCTCTCTCCTCTCCACCTGTAGCTGGTGTGTGGTGAGCGCATACACTTGATTGGCTCTATGACTCTCTCTCCTCTCCACCTGTAGCTGGTGTGTGGTGAGCGCATACACTTGATTGGCTCTATGACTCTCTCTCCTCTCCACCTGTAGCTGGTGTGTGGTGAGGTCATACACTTGATTGTCTCTATGACTCTCTCTCCTCTCCACCTGTAGCTGGTGTGTGGTGAGCGCATACACTTGATTGGCTCTATGACTCTCTCTCCTCTCCACCTGTAGCTGGTGTGTGGTGAGCGCACGTTGAAGTAAACTAAAGTAACTTGGTTATCAGTTATAATATACAATTGGCTATAAGTTAAAGAAATAGTTAAAAAACAAAAACTAATAAGAATGACAAAAGAATATTATAAAATAGCTAAAACTTAGGCTAAATTTTTATTATAAAGTAAAAACTGAACATCTAAAAAAATTCAAAAATGTAAATATTAATAAATACTATAATGTTATATAAATAATACTAAATAATACTAAAATGACAAAATAATGTTGTCGGTGGTTTCAGAAGAGTCTCTGTCCCAAGTCTTTACGATACTCTGGAAACTAGATGATTATATAAATATATGTAAGTTATGTTGCAAGGTGAAAGTTTATTATTTTATGGTCGCGCACCATTAGAATTCACATTTTCCTGCCTTTAATGCCATAATCCATCAAAATGTAGAAATAAAACCTTTTAAAGGCCAAACAAGCAAATAAACAATTGAACAAGTAACCAAAAACCTTACCCCTCCATCTGTTAGTACAGTCCATACAACTTCCACTGCTGATCACTAGACTACGCCAACATGCCTACAAGTAATGGGGAGGGCGATATCTGTCTGTGGCGCCAACGCCTGTGGCTGTTACTCTGCCAGGAACGCTCACCTAAGATGCATTAGCTAATGATCTTACATCCTGTCCCCTCCTCGGAGCACTTCCTCCCGAAGCCGTTCAGGCAGCGGATGACTGACTCAGCGCTCCCGGTCTGAAGCAGCACGGCTAAATCCTGCCTAATGCCTCCACTGAAAGACCTTACCTTTGAACCTCAGAGCACTCAGCCCAAACGCTGGCCAGATGGGACGACACACGCACCACGTTAAATGATCATCAATATACAGGCTTCATTATATGCATATGTGTTTTACTTTCCTTCAGAAATATTCGCATTTAGGCAGCAGAAAATGGCCAAGTAAACAGATGTTGTGAGTCATTTCAGAAAGATTTTCTCGGAGCGAATGGCCACATAAACTTGTACCATGGTATGGTTACCATACATTGTACACCAACATATTATAGTTAAACAATTTTAACTTAAAGTGCCCCTATTATGCCTTTTCGAATATCACCTTTCATGCAGTGAACGTAAAAGGATGAAACAGCCAAGTATGGTGATACTCAGAATTTGTGCTCTGAATTTAACCCATCCAAAGTGAACACACACAGCAGTGAACACACACCCGGAGCAGTGGGCAGCCATTTATGCTGCGGCGCCCGCGGAGCAGTTGGGGTTCAGTGCCTTGCTCAAGGGCATCTCAATCGTGGTATTGAAGGTGGACAGAGCGCTGGACATTCACTCCCCCCACCTACAATTCCTGCCGGACCGAGACTCGAACCCGCAACCTTTGGATTACGAGTCCGAATCTCTAACCATTAGGCCACGACTTCCCAGTGTGTTATGTAGCAGTATGTGAACATAAACTTTCTGCATAGTTCAGTGCACGATAAATAAAGTTATTGCCTATAAAAAAAGAGTCCGCTCACAATCGCCTAAACGAGTCGTCAGGAATTCAAATCTTATTCTGTTGCGGCTGTACATCACAAAGTATCACATGTGCATAATGTCCGCCCATGGGCTGTCATTCACGCTGTACGCGGTAGACCAATCACAAAGGACTGCACCATCTGACCAATCACAGCAGTGAGGGCTCACAGAAAGGAGTCGTTTAGGAATCATTTAGAAATAAGGTCAAATTAAAGCTATTTTCTGAGAAAACTAAAGTGTTTTTTTTACCTTGCATGCATGTAAATCTGTTTTAGGACACTCATGAAACAATATTAGCAACCTTAAAAATGGCATAATAGAGGCACATTAACTTAACCATGGAGAACATAATTTAAAAAAAATGGGACTTTTGTATTGAAAGTGCACCTGTAGTGGACTTCAAAAAATCTTAAAAGTATATTTAAAAAAAAAACTGTACTTGCAGATAATATAATATTAAGGAAATAAAAGGACCCTTAAGTGTACTTAAAGATGTTCCTTGACACACTTGAGTACGCATTTTAAAAAGTGCATTTTGTAATAATTTTCATTAAAAAATAAAAGTTTTACTTTAGTTTATATCAGTTTCAATAATCTTGTCATGCTTTAAAAAAGTACACATATGTTGATATGTTAAACAACATACATAAGTATTGATTATAATTTGAACTGTAGTCAGTGGAAAGACATTGAAAGTTACAATATTTTAATTGTTCTACATCGCAACTTCATTACAAATGTCTAATTACAACTTTAAATACACAATGTAAAATTTTGAATAGAAATCACATTTAAGTATACTTCAATGTTAATTAGTATTAAGCAGTACACTTTAACCATTTCAATAAAAATAAATGATGAAATTACATATGAAGACGCACTTAAGTCCTACTTATGTGGGTCAAAAACACTCTGAAGTTCATTTGAAAGCATTTAATATAACTTGAAACTATAACACATTTTCATTTAAATGTAGAGAACATACAATTAAGTGACCAAAAACATCACATTTAGTTTGCACTTGAATATGCTGTTAAAAGGACAGCACATTATTTATATAATAATAAGTATACTTTTTTAAAGTATGCTAATGTGTATTTCTTTTTCACAAGGGTTAGGATAAACCTATAGTTTAATTACAACAGATAAAAACAAGGCCTCCAAAATAACTAGATCAATAGAACGTACATGTTTTCACCTGTTATCAAGTCACATTACAGCAATGAGAGCAAGCACTGTCTAGTTATTCAAATAAACTCAGCTTAAAACTACACAGCAAAACAGCTCCTGATGCTTTAGCGTCACATTTCCTGTCTGTATTTATATTTCTCAGGTCAAGTGTAGATAAGCTTCCCTCAAAGCAGACTAGCCCCCGCACTGCAACACCTTCTATCATTTCACTGTTTATTTATACAGCGCTGAGGGTGACGCTATTAATAGATGAGCCAGCACACCCCGGCCACTCAGATGCCAAAGCACTGACCCATATCTGAGACAGCTGGCGTTCACAGCCAAACAATAGGCTAATGTAGCATGTTAACACGCTTCCTAGTGGTACTAATGTCTGTTTATTAATGTATACTGTTATTACGAGTCACCATACAGCATGTTTAGCATGACAGAATGGATTTAACTGGTTTGTAAGATTTCTATCTGCTGCTACAACAAAACCTCAGAGTAACTGTGAATTGGCAAAAGACAGAAAATTAGAAAAGAGGGTAAAAATACACAAATGAGATCTCTTTAATATTTCAGTTGCAGGGTTATTATAGTAAACTAAAACTCAAACCAGTAAATGACTGAAACCATTAAATAAATGAAATAATAAAGTTGAAATGAAGTAAAATGACAGATAAAAACTTATATTTTAGATAGTTGCCAATGCAACATTTATCATTTTTATGTAGTTTAACTTGATGCACTGAAATAACTAAAGCAAAAACTGAAATAAAAAATTTATATAAAATATATTAATTTAATAATAATGACAAAAACACAACAAAACAACTAGAACTAAAATGTAAAATAAAAACAAAATCTAAAAATGAAAACCATTTCAAAATATTATTACAAACTGTAACAGTATCTCAATTATGCTAAAATAACACTGATCAGAAATAGAGAAAACACGAGACTTTTGCTTCTCAGATGCAAATAATCCCACATATTTGTCCACCGTAGTTTCAGAAAAGAGTTATTTTCAGTCAAACATGTCTCAAACTGTGCTCAGATTTGCCAAGAAAAAAATTGCCAATATCAACTCAAACATTTTGATTCTATTTTGCAAATCCAATTATCAAGGAGATGTTATCCACATTGATTTTATAGCTCCATACTTTTACTTTTTGTCCACAGTTGTCTTGTTTGTCTCCCAATAAAAACACCAGATTATGAATTATATCCTATCGTACAGATTATGAATCTTTACCTTTGTAAAGCATTTAAGTCACTTAAAAAAATTATAACCTGAAATTTTAATTGTGGTTTATTTTATAATCAATGACCTATTTTTTTACCCTCTGTAAATCAAATAGATTGTTTGTTTTAAAGTAGAACATATTATTTTGCAAGGCTTAATTAGTTAAGGTCTTAATTAGTTAAAGTCAGAAATTCTCATCAGAAATGTTTTCATGTAAAAAAATATATACGACCTCACGTTGTGTCAATCACGTTTACACACTGCCTCCGAAACTTTCGTCCGTCATAAACAAAATTCTGACCAGGTTCAATTTTCAGCGTTTTCTCAACCGTAGCATGCATTTTGATAGGAAAGGATGACGAATACGAAAAAATGCATACGAAAACTTTTGACTCTTTGATTGTGCAAGGACCTCAGTTCAAGCAGCATGTAAGCCAATCATCTTTTCATATTTACTTAAAGCATGAAATAAACATGAATGAACATCAGGAGGCATTTTATTTCAACCGCAGAAAGACATCAATACACACAAGTTAAGTCCACCGAAGTTAATCTATTCTCCTGTCTAAGTTTGTCTGTCAGACAAGAGAGCAGATTCGGCGTGATGATTGGTCAGATCACCTGTCAATCAAGCTCTTTGTGAAGGGTCAATTGACACATCTGGCAATCTGAGACAAAGCTCATACTTAACTGAAACATCCTAAATCTAAGAGCAACTTCTGAGCAACAACATTTCTCAAAACCGACGTATTGTGCAAAAGCCATCTGGCTTTAGAATAATCTCAAAGGCGTTCTGACTTTTGACTAATAAATCAATAAAGGTCATCTAGGTTTACCACCAGACAAACATTTCAGCCCGTATTGACAAAAAAAGGCTGAGAAATGCCACATCAGTGTGACCGCACTGTTTGGATGAACAATAGGCCATGATGCATTTTCTATTTCGGGTACAGAGTGATGTAAGTTGTGTCCAAGTGTGTGTGCGGGTATGCATTCTGCTCAAGGAAATACCAGGAAAGAGTCTTGACTTCTTCCTGCGATTGCTCTGTGCACAAAAACACACAGTCAAAAATAAAACACACTAATTAAGCGTACATGGTTAGCACAATGACGCAGGAACAATCACATGCGTTCTTCCCAGGATTCCACAGCAAACCGGATCGTGTAAACATACAAGTGCACAACATTAGAAACCATACAAATGCATTTGATGCAAGGAATGTCTAACTTACACACACTTTCGTGGAGATGCAAACAAGACGTCCACCCAGCAAACCAAGCATGCATGTTACTCCCAAATCAATGCTAACACCAGTGTTTAGTATAACTGAGATACTTTTATAGTTTTTATTAATAGTTAGATTTTTTTTAAATGTCTATATAATTTTAGTTTTTTTTTACATTTCAGTTTTAGTTTTTGTGATTTTAGTAAATCAAGCTAAACTAAATGAAAATGAGAAATGTAATTTTTTTGGCAACTAGCTGAAATTACATAAATATGTATAACTTTCAGTTAATGTTTATTTTATATATCTAGTTTTTGTTAACTATAATGTCTTTAGAACAAACTGAAAATAAATAATATAGTTTAAAGGTCCCATATTGTACACCTTTCTGGAATTTTATTTTAGAGGTTTTGATGTCCTTAAGAATATATATTTGCGGTATGGATTTGCCAAGTCAGGTCATGGTAATGAAACTCTGGCAGGCTTGGTCGGTTTCACCTTACATGACTTTGACAAAACACTTGACAAAGAACTGATAGGAGGAAAGATGGAATTAAAATGATGGGAAGTTGTAATGCCTTCATCACATGGTTAGTTTGATCCTTACAGCAACTCTTAATACCTGTGCAATGTGCATGCTATCCCAAAAAAAAAAAATCTTTCATCAAAACATCCTATAAAACAACCTTCCTTTTCCGCTCACTAAGACCTGAAGGATCTTACATTTCATTATTATCATGCTGTTTCAGTTGAAACTTCACCATATTGCTTGCGAATGACTTAACAGAATGTTGACTTCATCTAAAGTGTGTCATCAACTGTAACTTTAAAATACCATTACATAAATTCCTCATCAATGGATGTCAGTCTCTCAGTGGAGGGACACGAAGTAAAACTATGCAAAATACAAATATCTTTGCTAACCTTAGTCAGAATGTAAACACATTATCAGTTCACTTGATCATTACCATCTCGACCACCAAGAGTCGATTTCTCTTGTCCACAGCTAATTGTAGCTACTCAGGCGATACAAAAGTAAACACACCCAATCAAATGATTTGATACGCCAATAAAGTACAATGAACAGAGCCAAACTGATCCCTTTAGACCATTATTGAAAGCTTCTATTGTCCGTTCATCTCTATAGCCCTCTCAAACCATATATTACTGTCCAGTGATGTCAGACTCTATCAGTCTCCACCTTTAGCTTCTGCTATCATCCAAGACTGTCTGATCCGATGTCCAATCACATCCCTACCCACAGAGATGAATCAATACTTAGATGATTTGATCAAACACTGCAAGGCCCAGACAGACTTTTTTGCATTCTAGAGCTAAACTCAATTCAATCTGAAGCGTCCAAAAGAACACTGTGGGAATTTCATGCAAAGCAGACTGTACTTCACAACGCTTGGGCGGCTCTCAGAAATTAATCTGCATGGATATACAACCAATTGAGCCTGTTGAGAGAGGCGAATATTGGACTGAACGAGAACCAGGCCATCCTGAAATTGAGTCTAGGCGAGGCATTAATGACTGAACCACCAGCTTTAACTGTGTCATTTAATCCACAGATCACATAGATGGTCTAAATAGCCCTGAAGTGGGATTTTGGAGCTGCTCTTCAAAGCATAGCTTCGTATGACCTCATTACTTGTGATGAAAACTAGTCTTGGAAACTTTCTGCTAGGCGTGTCTGAATGACTTTTTAAGACATTTTAACCGCAATACAACTAAAACGCATGTTATCTGATTCGACAACCTAAACTCACAATGTAAAACTAAAGGAAAGCCAAACATCTAGGAGAATCCAGACCATGTGGCATTTAAGGTGCACTATCCCTCAGATCTGCAGTACACTTAACCAAATCTGTTTTTTACAGCCAGCTGTGATGAAAGAATCACCAAGCTCTAATGGGAACTTTATATTCTTTAGAAATCTCATACTGGTACTTTATAGAACGCAGAAACCCCACAACTGATCTGAAAACCTACAAATAACCACCAGAAACCGCTGAAGTATTTGTGCATATTGTATAAAATACCAATGTAGATTTGATGTATAAAACAAATTCTGAATTAACAATCTAAATAAATGATGCTGGTTATTTGTGACCTTGGACCACAAAACCAGTCTTAATTCGCCAAAAGTCAAGAATACACTGTAACTGTGCGTTTACACCGCAGGCGGCGAGAGCGTCAAAGTGGCCGGAAGTCATTCATTTTCAATGTGAGCCGGTGTCCTGATATTTTATCCTACCCGTCAGATTTTCCTATCTCTGCTTACTGCGCATGACGCATGCATCAATATTGCATCCTGTTTCTCACGCTGAACAACAATATTTAATGTATCTGCATTATTGTAAGCGTACAGCATTGCTAGCAGGGCGGTCAGGGCGAATTTTGACGCTCTCGCCGGCGGCGGCGGTGAATGCACAGTATGGGTCAAAATTATAGATATTTATTTTATGCCAAAAACCATTAGGATATTAAGTAAAGATCATGTTCCATGAAGATATTTTGTACATTTCCTACTGTAAATATATCAAAACTTAACTTTTGGTTAGTAATATGTATTGCTAAGAACTTCATTTGGACAACTTTAAAGGCAATTTTATCAATATTTAGATTTTTTTGCATCCTCAGATTCCAGATTTTCAAATAGTTGTATCTCAGCCAAATATTGTCCTATACTAACCATACATCAATGGAAAGCTTTTTTATTCAGCTTTTTATTTTGAAAATATGACCCTTATGACTGGTTTTGTGGTCCAGGGTCACATTTGTATATTGGGTTTATGTTTAACCACTACAATGTTCATGCCACTAACAATACATTTTGGCAAAAATCCCAATTTACATTTACATTTAGCAGACGCTTTTATCCAAAACGACTTACAGTGCATTCAGGTTATACATTTCATTGTCAGTACATGTGTTCCCTGGGAATCGAACCCACAACCATTGCGCTACTAACGCAATGCTCTACCACTGAGCCACAGGAATTTAATTCTACATCAATATTGTCAAATGCATCTGATGCTTATATGAGACAGAAATATACTCTACATATGCAAGAAAATAACCAGCTCTCAACCTAACACAATATATGTTGTTACTTTTAGTTGGTTCAAGCACATGAAACCCTGAAACATTTTGAGGGCCAAATTCTCCAACATTGAATTCTAGGCATATTACAGCATTTAAGCAACCGTAAACAACATATTTAAATAGATTATATAATATGCATTCTTTTGTTTCCATATCCTAAGGAATATGTGCTCATTATAATGCATTTACCATTTCATCAAAACAATAGATGTGCTACACTGGTAATTAATATTTTAGTAAACAAGTGCATGAAAAACAACCAGGTAGTAGACAGTTATAGTTCAAACATAAACACGATAAATCTTTGCAGTCTTTTTGTGGCAAATGCATAATAAACAGTATATTTTGATGCACTGGGAAAACTTATATAAATTCACTCCACATATCAGACTTTAACTGTGCTTGAACTGAATGTCAGAGAATGTGTCCCTCACATGCTACAGGTTCTGGGTGTCCTACAGGCTAGTTGGGTTGAAGGATAAACACAAGAGAAAGCCAGAACCTGTGGCATTTGAGGGACCGATTATCTGACATGCAATTCTAGACCTTTAAAGTGGTACATATTGCACAAAATGTTTAAGTAATACATTTAATATTCAAATCACGTAGTTTGGAATTTATTTATTATTCATAAGAACAAATTGTCAATAATAATGTGCGGATTGTAATGCCAGTGTTTTTTTATATTACTACAACATTAATGCATTTACTAATTCTGCAACTAATCCGAATTAAATACACATAACGTTACAGGTAAACACTGTCACTTACCCTCAAATAAAGGTGATGATGAATTGAGAGCTCAAATAAACACACGGAGGATGCTCGGAACAGCTGGTGTGTGCAGCCGAGGGCCTCTGTGAGGGTCCAGTGCGCTTCCTCCTCCTCCCTCCTAAACCACCCGTCTCAGCCCGACCGAACCTCCCCGAACCCAGCCCAGATGATATTTACTGCGCAGTGTCGGTCTGCGTCCAGCCGCGTTCATCTCTTATTCGTTTACAAAGAGCCCCGGATCCGCTCAATTCCACCTCACACACACTGAAAACACTCGCAGCGCAACAAAAACACACGCGTGGCCGGGTGTACAGCTTCATCTGATGCGTCCTGCTCAATGTTGCTTTGCACTTGTCTTGGGTTAATTCCACGGGCTTTGCGTCTTGCTTTTGTTTTGAGCATCCGCGCAGCTCGCGAGAGCGAGGCGTTCACTCACACTGTTGTGATGTTCGATTCGCCAACGAGTCAACCGACTGAACCGGATCTTTTGAATGATGCGTTCTAAACGATTCGGTAGGCGGCTGTTCACACAGAACTGGTTCAAAGTCTTTAGCCGTTACGAATCTTTTCGTATAAGACGGGGAGTTATGCTAAAGTTAAATAAAATAGTCATTAAAAAGTAGTTGAATAACATGTAATGTATTTTAAAAGTTGTGTAGTTCTATTCTATTATGTAGTTCTAACCAGCTTAAAAATACAACACCGTGAAATGCTAAAAAAACAGCAGTGGCCAAAGACCTAAAATAAAATTGTGCAGACAGAATGCAAGAAAACATCCTGAGTGAATAGCACCACATTTAAATTAAATTGTAGAAGGACAGTAAATTCTACTATACATGTATTTTAATTAGAAAAAAAATAAATGTATATTGGGTCTTAATAAACGCGAAAGACACGTCTGTCTGTAATATAAAACCGTGTGGAAACAGTACGTGTGAAGCAACTTGTTGAAATTTTTTGTGAAGGCTCAAAGGATTCATTGAACCGTTTGCTTGGACACGGTTCATAATGAATCACCCAAATGAACCGATTCAATAAGGTGAACTGATTCATTTCACGCAGTGGGGGGTGAACAAGGGTGGAGACGAAGAAAATTAAGCTTAATTTGCTCATTAACAGAATAGGTCATCTAAAAATTAAAACTAGCAGATTTTCACTTCACAAGACATGATAGACGTAATTGATGGACTGGAGTGGTGTGGATTATTGTGATGTCAACTGTTTAGAATCTCATTCTGACGGCACCCATTCACTGCAGAGGTCCCATTGGTGAGTAAGTGATGATTTCTACATTTCTCCAAATCTGTTCCCATTAACAAACAAAATAATCTACTTTTTGAATGGCCTGAGGGCAAATACATTTTCTGCTAATTTTAATTTGGGTAAACTATTGCAAGCACTGTAATAAAATAATTACACTTACAAAAAATTAGCACGCCTAAGGCTGAATTACTTACAAAATGTGTGAACAAAGTCTGTTTGGAGCTGAATTAATTTCCACATAAGGGATTTCTATATAAATCTTACCTTTCCTATCTACGTTACTTAAATGCACATAAACACTCAAACTCTGGCTATAGGATTCTAATAAAATACAACATGTAATAAACTGCAAGTGTGCTTTGTGTCTCCATGAATATTTGACTAAGCTGACAATTGTACGGTGCTATATTAATTTATTTATTTTTTACTTAAAATTTAAAACTCATTCTTCACCTGAACTAACACATAAATCAAACTCAATGCAAAGATATAATAAATGTATTTATTGAAAAAAAATGTACATTAATATAAAAGCAACTATGAACCTTTGAACCTCTGATCACGCACCGAGTCAGACAGTACAGTAAGTATAGATGACATGGCGGGCCATTTCCTTATTACCACTGGACTGGTATATAAGGGACAGGTTGTAGGCAATCTCTCTTCTCAAGTCCACTTGATCATCATCAATCCCCTTCAAACGACAAGAGAAATCATTTACATTTCAGAAAGCATTTAAAACAGCCTATTAATATGTGGATATATACACACACACACAGTACAGAGCTTTTGAATGTGTCTCTTTTTTTTGGGAGGTCTCGGTGATGATGGAAGTCGTGGCCTAGTGGTTAGAGAGTCGGACTCGTAATCCAAAGGTTGCAAGTTCGAGTCTCGGACCAGCAGGAATTGTAGGTGGGGGGAGTGAATGTACAGCGCTCTCTCCACCTACAATACCACGACGAGGTGCCCTTGAGCAAGGCACCAAACCCACAACTGCTCCCCGGGCGCCACAGCATAAATGGCTGCCCACTGCTCCAGGTGTGCAGGCCGGATTGGCTAATCGGTGTGTTGTCATGCCACAGGGTTGAAATATGCTGTCCCTATAGGCTGCCTGCACTCATAGCAGCCCCATTCTTTTTATTTATTACTTTCTCGCAGCCCATATCATTATTTTCACCAGACCATATCAATAACAAATTCTAAATTAATAATCATTCTTTTTGTGCAAATCATTGTTTTTTGTGAACATAACTGTTTGAGGAAGGCTTTAAGACCAAGCGGAATCCTCTGCCGGCTGATCCTGCTTCACAGCGAGCGCACCCGCGGCCGCGCTACGGCAATTTACTTTCACTATCCGCCTTCTGATTCTGCCAGATCAGTTTGGGCAAATGCAACTTATTGATCATTGAGCCCACACTCTCGAAGTTTTCTTTGAAAAGTATGCATTTTCATTAATGCACAGGCTATATGGTTGAAATAATATTTTAGCTCAAAACTTTAAGTGCCATTGTTTAAAAAATGCTTTATTGACTGATGTTTCATTGACCTTCAGTTGTTACGCTTTTAAATTTCATGCCATTTGTAATTTCACAGTATTCACAGTACCTCCTAAATTGCCTACTACACTTGTGAAGTCACAATTCTATAATAGTACAATTTACTCAGGCCGATGACATTTTTTGTATGACAAAAAATATTTTCAGAATAATTGTACATAGGCCTAAAAGGGTTAAGCAAAATGTGATTATTTCTGAGAACTTTTTAACTGCAGGCAGACTTAAGGTACAGTACAAATATTTGGAGCGTCCCTTATTTTCTTAAAGAATAAAAGATAAAGAATCACAAATGTCCCTTATTTTGCATTTCTGAAGTTAATTGCACCGATGACGTGATTATCTTTTGACTCCCCTGACAGCGGCACCTTGCTAAAATAAAATAAATAAATATAAAAAACACCTCAGTTGTTGGAGATATGCGAGCGACAAACAGATAAATAATAAAAACAAGTGGGCCGGTCGGTCTAAAGCATGAAACTCAAGGGCTGAAGAAGAGTCCCCCTCTGGCCCTGATGGTGTGTGTGTGTTCACGGTGTGTGTGTTCACTTTGGATGGGTTAAATGCAGAGCACAAATTCCGAGTATGGGTCCCCATACTTTGCCGTATGTCACGTCACTTTCACTTATGTTGGATCATACAGATATTAAACTGAAAGCATCTTACCTCGAGTTTGAGTGGGGGGAGGGTGAGGGCTTTCTCATAGTAGTGAATGGCTAAATGCCCGAGTCCAAGCTGGTGTAAAGCCCGACCGATATTATACAGAGACTCTTGACAATGACCTCTGAGATCCACATAGCGCCACAGGAAGGAGAAACCCTGACAAACAACCAAAATATGTGGTATATGCGCATACCCACAAATTCATGTATCTATCTAAACAGGGACCTCTGGTTAAAATTACCATTTTTATTAATTGCTTATTTACTATTACTACTAGTCTTAAATTGAAATAACTCCAAACGTCAAGAAAAAAAAAAACTACTAAATTTTGCATAACTAAAATATACTTTAACCATGCCTTTAAGAGTTTTTGCATCGAGCCATAATTTTTATGACAATTAAGCACCTTTGCCCCATAAATTCTAATTACGGCAACATGTCTGGGCAGTTAAATACTCATTAAAAAATGATTACATTTTAATAACATAACCTAAAATAAATGTGTAATACAGTGCTTTTAAATTTTTCATTTAGCAAAGAATTAAAGTGTACAATGTCTTAATATTATAATTAAAAAATACAAATTATAAATGATATACAGAATTTTATCTTTCTTATACATTTTTTTTTTAATTTAAGAATTTTATAGCATGTTCTAATAAAGCTAACTTAAGAGGAAATTTCAGCAACTTTGCTTCTAAAAGTAAGTAGTTTAGAAAAGCGCACATCATACTGTACCTGCACAATAAGTGGATGCCTCTTCATGACAAACTTCTGACAGGCCATATGGAAGAACGTGAGACCAACAACCAAACTATGAAGAGGATGATCGGGCTGGTTTCTGAACGCTTGCATGTACTGACCTAATCAGTGAAGAGATAATAACAATACTAAACTATAGTTAATACATGTTATGACATATATGACAATGCTCAAACACAAATCAGTTATACAGCTACCTATGACACAGTCATGTGCGAAACCTAATAATAAACACCAGAATTGCGGGATAGCAAATGTCTAAACCCAGCGCATGTTTGAAAGTCCCAGAAACCAGCGAGGTGTGTCCATTGAGAAGGTAGAGCGCATGGTTATCGGGGTGTTTGAGCATGAGACGCAGACAGAAACGATGATGTCTGGCATCATGAGAGTACAGGGTAACCTGATTAAACACGTTCCACAGCTGAGTCCGTTCCACATTGTCCATTAACATCAACCTGCAACAGATAGAGTATACATAACGTACTTAAAGACAAGTTCTCTATTGAGAAAGAAGCCCAAATGGTCACTTAAAGCCACTTCTCAATCAAATAAAGAAACTTTTAGCCTCAAACTTGATTTTCAATCCACTATTTCTCAGATATTAGACTCGAGGTTATCTTGAGATTTAAACATGTTGCCCCTTGTGTGCTTGTTTATGCAGTATTCGGCTAATTTGATCATGGTGTTATGCATAAAACTAATAATCCTGCATTTCCACCAAAACTGTATTTATTTTGGTGGTAAATGTAGGATTGTCTGTTTTAAACATTTCTGTATTGTGCTTTTAAAAACTGATTAAATTAATATACATGAAATAAGAATGAATGAGAAGAAAAAAAACTCAAAATCACAAATGCACATTCAATCAGTTAAATAAATCAATGAATATGTAAATTCAAATAAATAATTTAAATAAAATTAAATGAGTAAATTAGTGGACAATGCAGGGTTTTAAAGCATGAATAAAATAAATCAAATTAGCCCAAATACTGCATAAACAAACCAGTTTTGGCTGATTTTATTTAGGAAGCTGAATATATCAACAGATTTATCTGACCTCATATAGTTATAAGCTTTGCGGAAGTTGCGGTCGAGGATGGCGGCGGACAGGCCGAGGTATTCCAGCTCTTTGCGCTTCACGCGGTCGTCGTAGAAGGAATAGTACTCTAAAGTGGAGTCCACTAATAACTCGGCCTCAGCGAAGCGCTTCACCTCGCACAGAACGGCCAAACAGCGCAGTAACAGCATCCACCAATCGTCTCGAGAGAGGACACTCGTCTTACCTTAGAGAGAAAGACACTGAGATACTTACCGTGGAAAAGGTAGGCTGTAAGTAAGTAATTACATCTAGATTTAAGTTTAAAAAGATTTGACTTTAAAAGAACCAGCAACTCTGATTTAGTCCCAGTAAATCTGGTTTAAGTTCAATCGACTGCTGCTGGGTTGTAGCATGTAAATATTATTGATCCTAGAATATGTGATCCTCAAGTCTGAGGACAGTTTGAAGTGAATGGCACAGTGAACGAGTGTTCGATCTGATGTGCTTTACCCGTCACATCCAGATACGCTGCCTCCTGGTCAACAATCTCGGTCAGGTTTTTGCGGGACGCATTTATAAGCTTCAGATGTTTGACTGCAGAGGACGTGTCAGAGACGACACACACCTGAGCCCTCACCATCGCCACCTTCACAAAACAGAAAGCACAACCACATCACAAACTTTAGATGAAGAATCAAGTCCAGTCTAAACCTGGTAGTCAGAGAGCAGGAATGAACTACTAGCTCTTTAAGAGCGGTTGACTACAGATATTAGCTGGGTAATCGATTACACACTGATAAAGGCTGATTCAATTATATACAGGCCGATTCATCAGATATAGTTTGATATAAACGCATTATTCAGGTATAGATAAAATACCATAGCAGACTATTAACAATAGATTTTCTGTGCAATGGTTTTATTCATTTTATTTGTGTATTTTTGGAGCCTAAGGTGTGCCAACTTTGTTCAGATTTTCATTTACAAAATATACCTTACACATAATACCTATATTAAACTGAATCTGACAATATATTATAGTCAGTTAGTTGGTTGATTCAGTTCTATTAATGAAAAATAGTCTGATCAATCAGATATAGACAATGTATATGAGCTACAAATTTACAACCCAATATTGGCCAATTCTATCCGATTCAATTTGATATAGGGTGAACAAGAATACGGTGAATAGAAATATGAACCATTTATCTGAATACAGATGGATAAACGTGTGGATTAATCAGATATGAACTGATATACTGTACCACATATCAGTCAATTTGTGGGAACTTTGAGTAAATATGTCAAATTCAAAAGTTTGAGGTCATTAAGTTTATTTTAATACTTTTATTCAGCAAGGATGTATTAAATCGCTCAAAAGTGGCAGTAAAGACATGTATAATGTTACAAAAGATTTCTATTTCAAATAAATGCTGTTCTTTTGAACTTTCCATTAATAAAATAATCTTAAAATACATGTATCATGGATATTAATCAAAGAAAAATACATTTTAAACATTGATGATAACAATAAGAAATGTTTCTTGAGCAGCAAATCAACATATTATAATTATTTTTTTATGCTGAAAATTCAGCTGTGCATCACAGGTAATAAATTACATTTTGAAATAAATTCAAACAGAAAACTGTTACTTTAATTAGCAATAATATTACAATTTGTATTGTATTTATTATGCTTTGGTGCCCATAAGAGACTTGTTTATAAAAATAAATAATAATATTAGTAAACCCAAATTTTGAATGGCAGTGTGTGCTGGGATTTTTGTACATCTCTGCCGATATTCTATTTTATTTGTTATGGAATTTATATCACCATCAAACATTAAGCATGGTCAGATTCTGACCTTCAGGAGCATGGACAGCATGGTATATACAGTATCAATGTAGTCATCAGTGCGTCCTTGAGAATGCAGAAGAGTCGAGCGATGCAGCAACAGCTTCAGTTCCTGAAAAATATCACACACATGATCATACACAAGCTCAACCGTGTATCTACACCTACAAACACAACACTACAGCATGCACACACCTGCTGGGCAGCAGAAGAGTCCTGTGCAAGGGTTTCAGCATCATACATGGGCTCCAGGGCCTTGAGGGCCATGTTGGGACGTCCCAACTGCTGCTGGAGGGTGGAGAGGGCCAGACGCGCATCTAGATGTTGTGGAGCCATTTCAACAACCTTACTGTAGCTCTTTACTGCAACCTCCAAATGACCAAGTGCCTTTAGACACTCTGCAAACAAGCAATCAAGATCAGATGACATTTTAAATGATTTCAGTATTATAATGACCACATTTAGTGCAATAAAGCATGTAACCTGCATGTCGGAGCCAAACGACCGCTAGGTTGTATCTCTCGGAGCAGACGAGGGCGGAGAGCAGAGGCAGGGCAGAGTTATACTCGCCCTCTTCCATAAAAGCCTCGGCCACGTCCAAATACAAATCGCCCAGCTCCTCTGGGCTCTGCTCCATCAGTGACGTCAGCATGGACTAACGACAAAATGTCACCGGCCAGAAAATTAAATATGGATGAGACATCCATCTCACATTTATTCTATTATTTGGAAGAGGTAATTTGTTCATTTTAAGTGTAAAAATGTTACAATGTTTCGGTTACACCATTTTTAATGTGTCCTTGTTACAGTGTAATTATATACATTTAAGTACTGAGTAATATTAACTACATGCACGTACTATATGGTTAGGATTAGGATTTTGCTTAGGGTTACTTGCATGTAATCATGCATAATTTATTGTTATTATAATAGTACATGCAATATGTGTAACAAGGACACCTTAAAGTAAAGTGTTATCAATGTTTCCTTCTGAATGTTAAAATGGCATTACGCAGATATTTGTGAATATACACAACTTAAACTAAACACAAATATGATGCTTAAAATAGAAGGCACTGGTTTGCAAATGGTATGTTTTCACAAGTGTTTCAGTAGAAAACATGTTTAAAAATGTATTTAATACAAGGTGAGAAAGATGTTTAGAAATCAACAATATTACTCAGAAATCTGTTGTATAAACGAGAGCTTGTGTATGCGTGTAAATGTACTTACATCCAGAGGTTTGATGACGCTCTGGTGGATGAGACACACCATCATCTTCACTCTGATGTCGATCGGAACCTCATCAGGAATCACCACCTCTACAACTTTACCTATGCATTTAAAAACATGTCATCAATGTGATCATAATGCTTTTCTCTGATTAATGTTATTATCAGCCCTGTCCTGCCAAACTAAACTCTGCACTGCAAAGACTGCCTAATATAAAGCACACAATGAATAGAAGAAAACATACTACTATTATTATTATACATGTATTTGTTTTCATTATTATCATCATCATATGTGGTATAGCATTACACATTTGACAGAACATTGATTTTTTGTCTTACGTTTTTCCTCTTGCGAGTCTTTTTTCTTCTCCTCTCCTTCTGTATCTTGTGCAGGCGTCAGGTCAGCCGTCTCCGTCTCCTCCTCTTCTCTTTTCAAAACAATCCCACAAAACTTCACCAGCACCTACAGATGCACACATTTTAGCATTTACATTAAATAGAGGGGGAAGCTGAGCCCCTTAGAACCATCTGCCATCAAGAGTGAATGACCAAAGGATCCACGGTATTTCTTTATTCAGAACCTCTTGAGCAGTTCCCAACTTCATCAAGCAAAATGTAATAATTATACAACTATTTTGTAAACATTGTTAATTTTATTGCAGAAAAAAATCATATTTTAATTATTTAATTTTATTCATAATTTATATTTTATTTTTTACATTATAAACAATTATATTATTCATAATAATAAAACACAAAAAAACATTTACTACAAATGACTAATAATAAAAATCCATGCATTCAAATTATATAAATTGTAAAATATAAATCATAAATTACAGAATTGTATTTTTATGCAAGTGTGCATAGGCATACTACTGTTAATATTTCTTTATTCGTTATATTTAATTACTACAGTCGTTCCAAACTTTAAGCAAAATATAATGAGTCATTTAAAGACTCATTTTTGTATATATCGGATAAAACAAATATTACTATTTTGTAAACATTTTAGCAATTTTATTGTGAAAATGTACATACATTTTTATAAAGGATATAAATAATCATCGTACTCAGAGTTCTGCATGTTTTCATTACGTTTGTCTTTTTTCAACGGTCCTCAATTACAAAGCCAATTTAACTTTGGCTTTAGCTAACTGAGAGTTACATAACGGCATCATGTCTTATCCATACCTTGTTCTGCTCTCTATATTTTCAATACTTGCCACTGAAAAGCCTGCGAGTGTTTTCTGACCTCACCTCCAGAGCTGTATCGTGTTGGTGATTGGCTATGAAGAGTTCAGCAGCCATGTTGACACACTCATGTGAGACCAGTTCAGGATGTCTCTCCAGAGCTTCTTCCATGACTCCTATAGCGGACGGCAACTCGTTGCTCTCATAGTAACTCCTGAAATAAACATGCACAGTTCTGGGGTTACAAACCATACAAGCAGAGATATGTACGGTATGGCTTTCAGAAGCGGTCGTGGCATTAATGGCACAACCATGAGCTCATTAACATGTAAACAACAATATAGATAACAACAGAGGCCACTTACATGAAGTCTTAACGGTACAGTAGCAACAACTGTTTATTTTTAAGGGTCAGCGAAAGAGTGGAATATCATGAAACTAAATTATGGTGCAAAAAAACTTGAATAACAAAAGATGGGAGCATCTCACTTAGCCATGTCTCGTGAGAGCTGCATGAACTGTTCTCCGTCGGAGGCTGGCAGCAGGCTGAGGATGCGGCGATACCCGTCCATGGCCTGCTTGTGCTCTCCGACCTGCTCATAAAGGCTCGAGCGCTCCCACAGGTACTGAACGTTACTGGGGTCGTATTTAATCGCTGGGAACAAAACCGTAGCAGTCATGTCCTTTAAACACATTTTGTGCTTGATATATTCACAAAGGCATCTCAGTACTTTAACATCTGCTGAATTAGAGTCATGTGATGGCCCGTTAGAAAACAGAGATGCACTTCATCTCACTTTATATTTTAATACCCAAACCAAATATTATAAGAAACCATTTCTAAGTGATGTGTAGAAGAGAGAGATTTACAACAAGAGAGATAGACAGAGACATATATTAATATTCTACATTTAGTTCTAAATTAATTATATTCATTTATAAATGAATACATTAATATTGTGTGGAGTCGGTAAGATTTTTTTTTTTTTATAAATTACTACACTTTTTTCAGTAAGGACACGTTAAATTGAACAATAAAGACAGTAAAGATATGCATTTGAATAATTTGAAAAATAAATAAAATTATATTTCACATAAATGCTGTTCTTTTGAAAAAAAATATTATGATTTCCAAAATTATTATAATTGATATGCCACAATATATCAATACAAAGTAATAAATTAATCTACATAAATGAAATAGTTATGTATTTTTTTAAGAATCTAATGCTTTTATTTAGCAAGGAGACATTTTACATTGATTGAAACTTTCAAATAATTTCTGATCTTTTGAAAATGTATCACGGTTTCCAAAAAAATATGAGCAGCACAACTGTTTTCAACAAAAATAAGAAATGTTTCTAGAGCAAATGATCATATTAGACTGATTTCTGAAGGATCAACATGATCTAAGTCTAGAGTAAAGACGCTGAACATACAGGTTTGATCCCAGGAATAAAGAATACATTACATTTACTGTAATAATACAATTACTGTAATAAAAGTTCACACTGTTACCGTTTTACTGAATTTGTAATCAAATAAATGCAGCCTTGGTGAGCAGAAGAGACTCAACACCTTTGAGCGGTAGTGTAGATATGTATACACACCTTTAGTGTAGCAGATGATGGCTTGTTTGACGTTGTCCTGCTCCAGGGACATGTCTGCCAGTTTGACCCACTCCTCACAGTCGCTGGGGTTCAGATGAGCAGCGATCAGTCCGAACTGAAGCGCTTTCTCCATGTCCCCCTGATCCTCATGGATCATAGCCAGCGTGGAGAACGGCTCGTACGCCACAGGAGCTGAGAGAGACGGGTTTATTCAATGACACTACTGAATCATGTGCAGAAACCACTACAATTAAAACACTCTCTTTTTGTTCGAGTGACCAGGTCAACTTCTGTTATTGCACCAAATAACCAAAACATCTCACCTTGGCGAATGATCTCCATGCACATCAGGATGGCATCCTCCTTGTCTCCTCTAGCGTAGCGGATGTTAGCCTCTCCCATGAGTCCTCGGAGAGCCCGCGGTAACTTACTGCGGTGACGTCGCTCCTAGAAAAATAATCAACCTAGTGTGCTTAGAAATAAACTCAACACTTGAGCAATGCTACAACATTATCATGATCAATAACAGTGATTATTGAAACTAATTCTGATATTTCTTTATTTAGAAACTTTTAATATATTACTTGAATAGTTCCTGACTTTATTTAGCTAAATATAATAAAAAATAATTTAACTCATTTTTATATACAATATTAGATTACTTTTTTGTTAAATATTTTCTAATTTTTATTACAAGGAAATACACATTTGTATTTAACTTAATTCATTATTGTTTTTATATATTTCAAATAATAATAAAACTACAAAAAACAAAAGGATTAATCAGATAAAAATAAATGAATTTATCTTATAAAATCATAACTAATCATTACAGAATACTAATATGCATCAAGTATGCATTTATGATATGATATAAATGTAGCACAAAATCAATAAAGAGGATTCTGCTGATACTTCTTTATTAAAAAACTCAAAATATGATAAATAATAAAATCAATTACTAATTTTTGTATAATGTAACTAGATCAAAATGTATAATTAGATCATCCTTTTTAAATATATTTTATTGTTATTGATAATTAATGTGACCTAGCAGGGTCTACCGACCTTCATCATTTTCTTATTCTCACGGTTCAGCTCCATTTCTAAGGCAAACACATCTCCAGGTGTGACTTCATTCCCGTCATTGTCCTCTTCTTCTTCTCATCATCATCATCTTCATCATCATCATCGTCTCCATCCTCTTCTCCAATGTCTTTCCACTCCATCTTTCCATCTTCATCCTCCTCCATTCCCTCTCCGATCATGGAGGCAAAAGCTTTCTGAACAGATGGACTGACTCCTTCTTCTGCCGTCTCTGTCAGAGATCACACAAAATACTTGTGATGTGATGTGTGACGCTGAATATTGATTCCCACCTGCCTCATTCATACGCTCTTGATGTGTTTGCCATACAAGCAAGAATATGGAACTAAAATCTGATCTATCAGCTGTCAGACAACCAATAAACCCTGGGATCAAAAAACACACTATTGTGTTTGATAAGATTGTTTTTTTTTTATTCCATAAGAATGCATTAAATTGATCAAAAGTGAGGGTAAAGACCTTTCTAATGTTACAAAAAAATTATCAAATACATTTTCTTTTGAACTTCTGCTTATCAAAGAATCCTGAAAAATGTATCACAGATTCAACAAAAATATTAGTTTGAACAGTTTTGTTAATAATATGAAAAGTTTCTTGAGCAGCAAATCTGCATATTTAGAGAGATTTCTGAAGAATCGTGTGACACTGAAGACTGGAGCAATTATGAAAATTCAGCTTTGATCACAGCAATAAATTACATTTGAAAACACATTAAATTAGTTATTTAAAATTGTAATAATATTTCAGAATATTACTGTTTACCCCAAACTTTTAAGTGTCAGTGTAATTTACAAAACGTCCAATTTACCACTGATTTAACATGCACAATATTCTGAAAAATGTGTTTAATTTGTTAGTTATATTTTGTTCTCTATGCATTCTACCATACATTTGGCCTAACTTTAATAATTTAGAGGTTTTCAGTTCTTTGCCACATAAATCTCTTATTTCTCTAAACACACCTGAACCAAACATCTCAACTGTGTTATTAAAGATAAAACAATCAATATCATATTTATTCAGTTTGAAATAAGGCATCTATTCCAATCTGCAGCATGCATATTATTTTGACATTTATAAATTAGATTTTTGGTTTCAATATGCATGCAAAATTATCTTTAATTAAATGAATGTCTAATTTTGAGGTTTTGTGGGCCACTTGTAATATAGTTCATATTGAACCGATAGCATAAACAGCTTAGTCTAGTCTTACGAGTAAGTCATCTATTATTAACTGGTCATATCTTTTTCAGAACTGGTCATATTTAAGTTACATTGGTCTAATTTGAATCAGATAAGTAATTCTGATCACTAGTTCTTAAGACAAAACACAGTCTCAACATGGGGTTCTGTTGTTTATACAACTGGTCCATTTTTAAAGATTGTAAAAACTGTGAGGTTCATAAAAATACCTCATTATTACTCTCTATCCCTTTCACCTAGTGAAAGGCCTGGGAATGCACGTGATATATCCACCTGTTTGGCGGGTGCGTGTTTCTTTCGCGCTCGGTTTTGAAGTGGACGGGACAGCGTCCTCCTGATGATGAGCAGCTTCTTCATCATCTGAAACATCTCCCTTCTGCTCCAGAAACACAACACGAGTCACACATGCTGCTCCATACCACGGAGCACGTCCAAATCACATTCCAGAAGAACTGCTTCACAGTACGAGTATATGCACTATAACAGACTCTATGTATTACATACATTCATAGACGCTAGAATAAAAGCGGCATGATATTACCTTATCCTTTGCTTTTCTTTCCTCTCTCCGCCTTTCAAACTCCTCGAAGGTTATCTTACCTTCTAAATAATCATTCAATTCGGACATTGTAGAAAAATAACAAGTTAGTGTATATAAGTTTACTGCTTCATGTCACATACACAACATTACACTGATGCACTGGTGCACGCTTCCTGCGTTTCTGCCTTCAGCCAATCAGAGAGCTCAAATTCTTCTTCGATGGTGAACGAAACAACCACACGTGACGTCATTCAAAATGACCCACATCGCCATCAAGCGTCAAAGGAATATAACGTAATCCAAATTTATCGTGGTACGCTTTGAGGAAAGATAACAAAATATAAATTTTCATAAAATATTTGTGTATATATATATATATATATACAAATTACACACACACATATATATATTAGTGCTGTCAAACAATTCATTGCGATTATCCGCATTCTAAATAAAAGTATTCGTTTACATAATATATGTGTATACTTACACACACACACACAAACTATATATTTTGAAAATATTGACATGTATTTATTTATATACAAATAATTTATACTAGATATAAATAATATATATATATATTAAATATATACATGCATGGGTCTGTGGGTGTGTATTTATATATACATAATAAATATACTTAGTACACACACACATATACTGTGTAAACAAAAACTTATTTTGAATGTGTTTGACAGCACATATATATATATGCACTATTATTTTGCTAAAGTCAAAATAAAACCACTGAAAGTCAAACGTCAGCTTTTTATTATAAAAAAAATTCACTTCATATTTATTCTTTCATTGGTTTCAATCTCTCTGTGTTGGAGGAAGAATACATAACTGTACAATATTTATATTATACATCAATAAACACTATGTATCATGTATGCTCCATGCATGAGGGCAAATGAAACACCACAGATTGCTCCGTTAGGAACAGGGGATTTCACTCGGCTTTTGGACTGTTGTCCGGTATCTCCAGTGTTGCAGTGGATTCTTGTGCTGGAAAAATGAGCTTCTGTAGCATGTTAATCTTCTCTGCCTCGGTTTTAGAGTTGAGCTCAAGGAGAGGAACCTAAACACATGAAATATATGAGGAATATTATTGAGAGTGCTATATTGAAAACCAGAGATTGAATGGTTTGATAACTCTATCTAGTTGTTCATAACACCATATTTCTGATACATAACTAAATACTGCCTATGTATCAGGTTTTGGTGGAATTTTTTAGTGTATGTCTAAGGAATTGGGGGGGGACTTACCAAAACAGGTTTATAACCAAGTTTTTCAAGATGGCGAAGCTTAGTAACCAAGCTGGCTCGAGGATGTGTAGTACCAAAGCAAAATGAAGTATGTGGGGCGCAGACCACCGCAATCCTGAAATAAAGGGTAAAGAAGAGCTGGAAAATGTGCTACTTTCTAGCACTCATTCAACATCTAGATAAGTGAGATCAGCATGTGATTCTTCATCTAAACATCTCCGCTGTCTTGTGTTGGGTTTTACCTGTGGGCACAATCAGGTGACCCAGAATCCTCTGCACTCAGGCCACAGGTTTCCTCTGTTTGACGAGGCAGTGTAATCACACAGTCTAAAGCAAAGACAGACAACCTTTCAAACGATATGCACTCAGTCTACTCCAACATGAAACGCCACAACACATTTAACAGCCACAATGTGACGTGTCTAAGTGAAACTAATTATTCACTGGAAACGTATGCAGGGGCTTGATTGTATTCATCAGCTTTGATTGATTATGCAAAATAAGGTATATTAGCTTATTCATTAATATTATCATTTTATTATATTAATATATAATGTACATTAAAAATCCACTAATTGTTTTATGATTTGTTAGTTATTATATAAATATACCATCAGTATAATTTGTTTCTATTCTGTTTGATCAACATTTCATTGTTGGTCATTCTTATTTTATTCTATTCTTTTAAACATTTAGAACTTGTTTACACTTGTAAAATATTTAGCATTGTATTTGACATCTCAATTGTGCTAAAAAAAATTGTTATGCAAAATATAAGTTCTCATTTTTAATCTTTCGAGTTTGGAGTCAATTTGACTTGGACATGTTTGCTTGAGATTAATTTTTCTCCATCACTTGTAAAGCATTTTAAAATGCATTGGGTTTGTTTGAAAGGTGCAATATAAATAAAGATCGATTGCTTGATTAATATCATACTAATACATATTTTTTAATTATGAAGACTGGAGTAATGGCTGCTGAAATTCAGCTTTGTCATCCAGGAATAAATTACTTTTCAAAATATTTTCAAATAGAAAAAAGTTAATTTAAAATTTGTATGCATTTTTACATTTATGCATTTAGCAGATGCTTTTATCCAAAGTGACTTACAGTGCATTCAGGTTATACATATTTTCATCAGTACATGTGTTTTCCTGGGAATCGAACCCACAACCTTTGTGCTGCTAACGCAATGCTCTACCACTGAGCCACAGGAACACAGAAATTGTTATTATATTTCACAATATTACAGTTTTGTACAGTATTTTTGATCAAATAAATGCAGCCTTGGAGAGCTTAAGAGACTTCTTTCAAAAACATTTACAAATCTTACCAATCCCAAATTTTGCAATTATATTATGCAAATTTCTTATTTTTTATCTTTTAATTTTGGAGTAGATTTGACCTGGACATGTTTTCTCTCAATTTATTACAAAGCACTTTAAAATTGCATTTGATTTGTTTGAAAGGTGTTCTATAAATAAAGTTTGATTAATATTATTAAATTATAATATTATAATGTTCCTGTGGCTCAGTGGTAGAGCATTACGTTAGCAGCGCAAAAGGTTGTGGGTTCAATTCCCAGGGAACACACAATACTGACCAAACAAAAATAATGTATAGCCTGAATGCACTGTAAGTCGCTTTGGATAAAAGCATCTGCTAAATGCATAAATGCATAAATGTAAATTAATATAAAAAGCATTACTTAGTTTGAATCCAACTTCCTTACTGTGGTTTAATTAATTAATATCAATATAACACTAAGCTTGAACTTCTGATAAACAGAAAACTGCACAGTAACATGAGGTTCATCTCACCAATGAAATAAATGCTCTGCTCCAGCACACTGTCCTGAACAGCATCATTTCCCACAATGCTCCTGACTGCACTGAGCACTTCCTGGTTAGCTGTGACCGCAGGAACAGGAACTGAGATGTGCAGGTCAGGGATAGAGGTCAGGGAGGGCGGCAGCTGAGGTTTATCCAGTCGCAAACACAGATCCAGCGTGTGCAGCCACCTCTGAATCTTATCCGAGTGTTTGCCTGTGAGGACACAGGAACCGATCACAGCTGAAGTGTGTTGAAGAAAGAGAAAAAGAGGAGATACTAACCTTTCTCTAGGAGCTGGTCCAGTGTGTCCTTCTGTAGCAGTTTCTCCAGAGGGGTTTGGGGGAAGTGCTCCAGCATTCCCAGACAGTGGATGGCTTTCAGTAGGTCTGTGGGATACATCTTTGGAAGGTAGGACTCCAAGACCATTGTTACACTGGCCAGAAACCTAATTGAGAAGCAGCGAGTGTAACTGATAGAATATGGATTTTAATTGTAAAATGATAAGCAACATTTAGAAATCTTACCAACCCCAAACCTCTGAACGGTGAGTGTAAATGATTAAGAATCAAAACAGCAGCTTACTGTGTTTTGTTCTCTTTCAGGTCGTGATTGAGGAATGAAAAGACTTTTAAAACAGAAAGAAGGTCTTTCAGGGTCAGACTGCCGGACTTCTGGATGACTCTCTCTGCAAATGCATCCAACAGAACCACGGGTCTGAACAAGAGATTCTCAAACGTGACTAGAAAGAGAATCACCTGGAAAACATAAAACGGTTTTATAAAGAACAATCCTGCACGGTTTACTGCACTAAAGCGGATTATGTAATTCCTCATAGACCACTAATAATAAACACACCTTTCTGATCGACACTGCAATGTTAAAGACAGGAATGCACCAGTATTGTCAGGCCAATGATAGCACATCATTTTTATTATGGTCAATAACTGAAATAATGGTTGATAATATACATTCAAAGGTTTGGGGTTGGTAAGATTTGTTTATGTTTTTGTAAAAAGAAGTCTCTTATGCTCACCAAGACTGCATTTATTTAATTAAAAATACAGAAAAAAACTATATTGTGAAATATGATTACAATTTAAAATATCAGTTTTCTATTTTAATATATTTAAAAATATGATATATTTCTGTGATGCAAAGCTGAATTTTCAGCATCATTACTTCAGTCTTCAGTGTCACATGATCCTTCAGAAATCATTCTAATATGCTGCTCAAGAAACATTTCTTATTATTAATATTGAAAACCATTAAAAACTGTTTTTTTTAAGGATCTTTTTGTAACATTAGAAATACTGTCGCTTTTTGAGTTTAAAGCAGTGTACATGTATGCTGCTTTATTTAAAGATACTATTACTACTAAATATACTAAAATAAATCATATATTTCAAGTGAAATTAGGCATTCTTTTTTCATTGTTCCTTTTACAATAACAATACAAATCTATTATATTCTATTCAAAGAAAAGTCAATGTGCAAAAAAAAACCTACCACAGAAAATACTTTGTATTCCTCTTTAAACACACAGTTCATTTTCAGATGGACCAGTTTAACTGAAGGCTTAGATCAGCAGATATCGCACCTGTTTGTTGGACCACATATCAAATGTGTTGGCCATGTACTCCGAGATGGAGCTGAAGAGGGTGTAGTTCCTGTAGTGCAGCTCATGGCAGGACTTCAGAACCGAAAGAAGTCTATTGAAGGGAAATTCATGCACGTTTTCTGCAGGAAGCAACGAGAAGTCTTAATGCACTCGTTCTAATGGTTTACTGTAATTCTGGGAAGATCTGAGAGGATCACGCTCATTCTCACCAGCTATCTTCATGCTGCAGACATCCAGCAGAGGTTTGAAGTTCAGGCCCATGGCAGCCAGGCTGGAGAACATGTACTGGGTGTTGGGTGGACTGAACTCATCTGCCAATGACAGCGCTTTGGTCTGAGGGAGAATAGATAAGACACTACTTCATTCTGACATCTGTATATGTGGATTTAGAATCTAGTGTGAATTAAAATACTATGAATATAAAATTATATAACAATAAATAAATACACATTTATAAAGTTAATTCAAATGTAAAATTATTAATAAGAATTGTAACAAGAATATATACAGTTGATAAGGAAAACAAGTAATCTCAATTATGCAAAAAAAAAAAACTACAATGATGCAAAATATAATTTCTTGTTTTTACACTTTGGATTTGCCAGTGAACTTGACCTGGGCATGTTTTTATGAGCTTTAAATAAAGAAAATGAACTGAGAATCCATCACTTTGTACATTGGATACATTTTAGGTAATAATAAATTGACTGTAATCTAACCGCCAGCTCTTTCTTCAGAAGTATCGGAGCGTTTCTTCCCACCGTGCGCATCATGCTCTGTAGAACAGCCACATTCTGGATCTCAGGAATACGATCCTTCAGCAACAGCCTTCCGAAACCAGAACACAAACGGATGAAAACATACACACAGATGAATCATTTCATATGTGTGCGCTAATCGTTTTCAAACCTTAAAGCCTCTCTCAGGGCCTGAACGTTCCTACTGTCCTCCATCTCCCGAATACAGGAAGCCAGCACCGAAAGAGACCTTGTATCAAACTGATTCAGCTGCTCCTGGATGGGGCAAACAGAACAAAACAAGGTCAGCTCAGTGAATACATGAGCTTAAATACAAGTAGCAATATTAGCGCTTCTATTAGAAGAATTACTTGAAAATGGATACTCTTAAGGATAAACTAAACACAGACACAGAATTGTGATGTAAGCCATGACAGAAACAGCGCACGGTTACTGCCTCACAATAGTTACGCGTGTAGTATCACGTGGTTTCCACAATGTCCTTTTTAAAAATAACATAAAAATAGTTAAATAAACACCAGTATAACTTGTATAATTCGTGTTATATGTAAAATTGTAATATTGAAGTATATAAATGTTTGTATGATATGTAAAATATATGAAGAGTTCAGATGCTAAAGCCACTAAGTGCCATTTGTAATTTTCTTCTAAAATGAGCAATTTTTACCAGTAGTTTAATTAATTTCACTTTAATGGCCATGAATCAGTTCTAAACTCAACGATTGTATCGTAAAAAGCGCTATACAAATAATCTTAAATTTAATTTAATTATTATCAATGTTGAAAAGTGTTGTGCTGAATATTTTTGTGGAAACATTATTATTCAAACCTTTGGGGTAAATACTTTAAAAAATATAATATATATTTAATTCAGCACAGACTCATTAAATGTATCTGTTTATTATTTTACAAAATATGTATATTTCCAGTCCTTTTGAACTATCTATTCATCAAAGATCCAGACAAAAACACAGTTTAAACTCAAATTAATTGGCAAAAATGTTTCAACTTTGATAACAGCCTAATAAGAACCATTTTAACTGAGCACCAATAATAACTGATAATAATAGAGCAGCAAATCAGATTAAAAAATCTTTTATAAATCTACTTATACAATCAGATATTTTGTTAACTATTACAGCATCCATGATTGAGATTTACTGTGTGAATGAAGATTGGTATTTTCAGCAGAAGACAAAGCCTCTAATGTGATCCGGTTCTCAGGACGTCTCTCACCTGTGTGACACGCAGCAGCGTCTGCACCACACGTGTGTTTTGTGCAACTCCCAGGTTGACGATGGCCAGCAGACTGTAGGCCAGATCGGCGCTCCTCATGCGGTAGGCGTCAGTCACGGCGCGCTCACAGACCTCCTCAAACACCGGGTGCTCAAACATCAGCTGCAGCTCACAGCGCCGCTGCTCGTCCGTCATCTTCTTGGAGCTCTCCCACATGCGCGAGAAGATGCTGCTGATGTGCTGCTGCGACGCTGGGAACCGCTTCAACGTGTCCAGCACATCCGTGGGGCACGAGCAGTCCTGCAAATGTGTGTAGAACGGAGTACTTTCTGCTTTATCTGAGAGTCCGCTGGTCTCTGGAGAGGCAGCAGCTCGTTTAATCTGAACATTAAGAACATCTTCTCCACTCTGACAGTAATACCGGACCGGTTTTAATGTGTGTCCTGGTGTGCTTTTTCTGCCCAGCTGAGATGACACAGCAAAGCTTCTGCTTATATGACACAAAGACGTCTGTGTTCTTAGAAAAGAGTCACATTTCCACAGCGGCGTGGATCTCAGAGCACATCTGAGCATGGTCAAGCCGGATTTATACATGCTCACACAGGGCACAGGGGATTCTCCAAAGCTTCAGACACAGTTTAACCTGTTAAAGAAGTCAAATAGAAACCTCTGTACTTACTACAGTTTGTGTTACTACTGTAAAATCACTACGCGGTTCTTTGGCTCAAGAGTAGTGTATTTTGGCTGACCGTTCATTTGTTGTATGTGCTCTCGTTTCCTGCTAATGCATTCGACAGGGTCACAGGTTGGATGCAAGATATTGATATTTTCCTAGAATCAGAAAAACCCAGAATTAAATACATATTTGTATGCACTTATCTGTAAGCCCTACTGCAAAGAAAATACATTTCCTTATATATTAAATTATTGATAATACACAGAATTATATATTGTGTTAATATATAACAATATATTAAAAAATACATAATAATAATAATACATAAATAATACATACTTTGCAGCTTTTCATATACTTAAAATATGTGATATATGTGAATATATTTACATATATCCTAATGTATGCCATTTTATATGGAGTAACACTTCACAAAAATAAATGTTTATTATATAAAATATGGTGCTGTGTGTGTGTGTGTGTGTGTGTGTGTGTGTGTGTGTGTGTGTGTGTGTGTGTGTGTGTGTGTGTGTGTGTGTGTGTGTGTGTAACTTTATTTGAACATACTGTACACTATTTCTATGACTTATTGTATATTTTCAGCATGTTTCCGTATATTATTGTTTCGTAAGGGCGATAGTCACAATGCGTTTTTGACCATAATAAACAAACGCATTTACACATTGAATTTAAACTAAACATTTTCAAATTAGCTTAAGACATATAATAATCAATACATAGATTTACTCATGAAGAGGGCATCTTTGTGAGTGTCTGCATGTCCTTGTACAGAAACCTTGAAGAAATGCGCCACTATAGCTGTATAACCCGTGATGTTTACACGTTTGCGGTTAAGTATGGCACAGGCATACATTTTAAGGATCTTGTAAACTTTAATGATCTCAATGTATGGATCTTACCCTTCATTTGCTGTCTTCGCGTGTGTACAGCTCTCAGCGCGAGCGCGGCCATGACAGAAACCAAGTTCCGCTTGTAGTATCACGTGATTTCCACAATGTCATTTTTTTAAATACCATACAAATAGTTAAATAAACACCAGTATAACTTGTATAATTTATGTAATATGTACAATTTTGTTTTTGGACAATTTATAAAAATACAAATTCAAAAATGAAAGCGAAATCCTCTGATCCTCTAACACACGGTTACCTAGCAACTGCACACGCGCTTGTGAACGGAAAAACATGGCAAAATTTGTTCTTGCAGGTCTGTTTGGAAACAGTAAGCTGCATTTGAGCAGTTTTTGTATTTTCTTCTAGCAAAGCCCAACGGTATTTAGATGTGTGTGGTCTATCATGTCAGAGTCAACATCATTGTAATGCTGTAACCTTGTTTGTCAGGAAAGGCTGATTGTCCTTATTATGCGAAGGCTGAGCTTCTGTCTGATGTGCTGCAAAGAGACCTGCCTGATTTCCACATTCACAAGATCTGTGTGCACCCCAGGGACTGGGAGGTAAAGCTGAACAGCTCATGAAGCTCTGTAATCATCTGCACACCGTTCACAAGCTGTATGTTTGGTTCCTGCATGTATTTGATTCACACTGAAGCATTGTTTGTGTGCAGAAATGGTTGGAGGACACCTGTGCATCAAACGGCTGGGAGCATTGCAGCTCTCCTATCGTGTGGAGAGAGCTGATTGATCGTGGAGGGAAAGGCCTGCTGCTCGGAGGCTTCAGTCATTTCCTTGAACATGCTCAGGTTTGCACAGGATGCTAAAATAAAACAGAGGAGTCAATTTGTCTAAAAAGTCAACATATATGAGTTTACCTACATAAAAATCATCCATCTGTAGAAAATCGACAAACTAAATGAGGGTTTTTCTCACTTGCTTTGCAATGTAGGATTTAATTTAGATATTGCATGTGAAGATTATTACTTTTGTCCTCTCCTGCAGGGTTACTATGGCATCACTTCAGATATGAACTCTGATCTGATGCTAAACATTTCAGCAGAGAATCGACAAACTAAAGAGCTGTGCATAGAGGAGGAAATCCACCGACGAACGTCTCTCAGACCTCTGCACATCTGGATCAGCAGGTGTTTTATCAGAACCTTGTCTCAATATTGTCTTATTCCTTAGATGCATGTGTAACGGATGTATGCCAGTAAGGGCTGTGTGTAAACCTCCCGGGAATCCCGGGTTCGAGACCCGCTCGGTGTGATGGTGCGGACCCGGGGGGTTACATTGGTGCCGTGACCAGGACGGGAGTGAGGTTTAGGGGGGTGAGTGTAACGGATGTATGCCAGTAAGGGCTGTGTGTAAACCTCACTCTCCTGGCCTCAAAAAGAGGCGCTCTAGTGACTGACGCTAGAGGCTGTAGCCTTTAGCCTCCTTGGTAGAGCGCCCGCCTCCCGCGCTGGAATCCCGGGTTCGAGACCCGCTCGGTGTGATGGTGTGGACCCGGGGGGGTTACACATGCCATTTAACCTGACAAAACTCTCTTTCAGTGCTCTGAACCCCATCTGCTACAGCCTCATTCCTCAGCTGTTCTCCCCGGGGCTGTTTCCAGGTCTCCACCCCTACAGTCTTCACCTCATGGATGCTGACGCCGGCTCTGAGGAAATGCTACAAGGTCTCAAGATGGAAACAGAAGACCTTGCCCTACATCGGCTACATGAAGTCACTGTCCATTCAGACCAGACACAGGCATTTCAGGAAGCCCACTTCATCATTTTTCTGGATGACCTGCAGCCTGTGTGTGGAAGTAATGATGAGCAGGATGACAAGGACCACACGGTGAGCCGGGTGGCAGAACGTTTCCGTTGCTTTGGGCAACTCATCGAGGCGAATGCACAGAAAGACGTGCGAGTGATAGTAGCAGGAGACTCCTTTGTTAATCTGAAGTGCTCACTGTTAATTGAGAACGCACCCTCTGTTGACCCACACAACTTTGTGGCGATGACAACACAACTAGAATACGAGGCGAAAACTCAGCTTGCGCAGAAGCTGTCAGTGAAAACAGCAGGTAAAATAGTTTTTTGTGTCCGTGTATAGTTTAGTTCTAATATTCAATTGCAATAAAATTATACATTAGAAATTCAGTTCAGTTTGAAATATTTTGAAATTATTCATAATTATTTTCTATATATATAATCTGCTATTATTATTTTATATTATATATTTTTATTTTATATTATTTTTATAATTTAATATTATATTTGTATTGTTTTAATTATTTAATTATTGATAAAAATTATTATAATAATACTATAATAATAATAATAGTCATTGTATGGGTAAATTATTAAATAATTTATTCAAATACTTTTAAAAATAATTGAATACATTTTTGAATCAAATATTTATTTGCTTTATTGATTATCGTCCTGTCTTTGATGTCTATGCTTAGATTTTCCCTTTCATTATTTTTGCAGACATCACTAATGTCATTGTTTGGGGAAACATCAGCGGCAGTTTCCATATCGACCTACAGAGGGCGAAGGTCTTCAGATATGATGGCGCAATTTGGGGACCAGATGGCTTTTCTCAGCAAGTCATGGACATGATTTACGACTGGTAAATATCATTGTGGTGCATGAATCATAAAAAACATATGGCTCTTTCATTTATGAATCATTATAAAGGGTATCAGTAAATAACATTGTTAAACTAAACTGGCATCTTCAATAACATCACAAATGCATGTTCCAAACATATAATACATAGTCTAAATACATGTTTTATGTGCTACTCGTGTAATTATTATTGTTGTTTTTTATAAGGAAATGGCTGAAGACAGATTTTATGAGTTTAGTACATAAACACCATTCTACAATTTCATCAAAGACCAACAAAGCCACAGCGATATCCACAACAAATGGAATAATGACCATTTTGAAGGCCTGGAATAATGATGGATCTCCAGACGACGTCTTCTCGTTGGGTGTAATTAGTACAGGCAAGGCTATCTGAATCATTCAAACATGAAACAGATATGGCTATATATGATGTGTATGTTATAGTTAATGTGCATGCCATGTGACTGAGCTTTGTAAATCTGCAGGGCAGTTTGGGATTCCAGCAGGTTTGGTGTTTTCTATGCCTGTGAGCTTCAGGGACGGCTGCTGGTCAGTGCGCTCGGATGTTACTGTGACCGATGAGTTGAGGCAAAAACTTAACGCTTGTGCTGATCAACTTGAAATGGTAAGTATATAAAGTGAAAAAACATTGAAATGACAATGTTACATTATTTTGTCAGAATACAAACTTTTTCAAAACAATCAGAAAACATCGGCTTTGCTAAGATTGCAGTGGTTACAGTTGTTTAATGCATTTATTTGCTTTAGGAGAGAGACATTGCTGCTGGAAAACTGAAGATGCATGACTCACTGCTTCAGTAGCACGACACGTTATTCTAATCAGAACACTTTTTAAAGCTATATCTGTGTTAGTTAGCATCTGAATGCTTCAGATGACCTTGGCATATAAAAATGTTCAGCTCAATTCACGAAAGACTGTTAGGCTTCAATTCACGTCATGAAGTTTCACAGAATGTGGGAATATTGGATGGTAAACATAATTCTTGAAAAAATGTTTGTTTGTTTTTTTGTTAACATATTGCTAAATGCATAAATGTAAGCATACATTCTCAGAAAAAAAGGTACAAAATCTGTCACATGGGGCCGTATACCTTTTCAAAAGGTATATGTACCATTAAGGTACTAATATGTCCCTTTAAAGGTCTTATATGCACACTTTAGGGGTAAATATGGTACAACATGTGTACCTTTTGAAAAGGTACTGCCCCAGTGACAGCTTTTGTACCTTTTTTTCTGAGTGTATGAGAGGACTTCGTCAAAAATGTTGAAAACCTCTGGAATACAGGAATAGACTTAAACTTAATTTTTTGTGTTTTAAGTGTTTATCTGTGCAAACATTGCCGCTACCCACTGGAAGAAAAAAAATCAGTAGAGAAACAGAAAAGTGCTGGTAATTTTCAAATTTTTAGTTCACAGATATTTCCATTAATTCTAAAATACAACATAATACAAAGCATAATTCAAAATAAGGAGAAAAAGCTGAAGTTCTTCGTATTGGAACCTATTTTAGTCTTTTTTGTTCACAATGCCAGGGCATTGCTGTGCTGTTTCTAAGGCTTTCTGAGAGTTTTAGTGTGTTGCTATGGGGTTGCTAGGGTCACCTAGGTGGTTGCCCAAGTAAAATGGACCCAGAAATCTGAATCTTCTAAATGCAGCCTGAAATCACCTTTTAAAAAGCTTTTGGCAAGAACATTTACATGCAATTTTCCATTAGTATCTTAGACCTGTGTAATGTTTCCATCCTCAGAGATTTATCGAGATTACGGTCACCTCTGACTATAAGCAGTGCGACCATCTGCCTTGGCTTCTGCTGCCAGCTCACCACAGGCCTTCACATGACTGTCGATATACCTTCGTCAAGCCTGGCTTTCTCTCTCGCTGTTCTCGGAGCACAGTCAGCAGATATTTACTGCAAAACATAAGAAAACTGTAGTCTACATCATCCTGTTTCTTCCCCCAATGTCCACCGAATCTGAACGTGGTAAAGAACCCTTGTTAATTTGCATATTGGATCCTGTTAAAATAGCATTAATAGTCATGATTGAAGTTATCTTTCTAGTTATCATTCTGGCCTTAAAGGAACAGTTCACCCAAAAGCTTGTTTTATTAATGGGAGCAAATCTGGAGAAATCTAGCATCACATCACTTTGGATCCTCTGTAGCAGGGGTGTCAAACTTAATTCCTGGAGGGCCACAGCCAGCACAGTTTAGATCCAACCCTGATTAAACACACCTGATCCAGCTAATCAAGTCCTTCAGGCTCAATTGAAAGCTACATGGTTTGTGTAGGGCAGGAACTGAGTTTGACACCCCTGCTCTGTAGTGAATGGGTGCCATCAGAATGAGAGTCCAAACAGCTGATAAAAATATCACAATAATCCACACAACTCCAGTCCATCAGTTAACATCTTGTGAAGCGAAAAGCTGCATGTTTGTAAGAAAACAAATCCATCAGCTGTTCTAACTTTAAACCGTCACTTTTGTGTCGAAAAAAATCCATGTTTCCTCCAGTGAAAAAGTCCATCGTCTGTTGTCCTCTCACATCAAAACTGTTTTGGACTATTAACTTGCAAACGGTGCTTGATCTGTGCATATTTCTCTCCTGATTCAGACAAGATGACATTATTCACTAGAGGAAGCAATATTAATAGAGGACTCATATTTTAGCTGCAAACAAGTTTAAAACATCTTAATAATGGATTGATTACAAACGCACAGCTTTTGTTAACTGATGGACTGGATTGTGATGTTTTAATCAGCTGTTTGGACTCTCATTCTGACGACACGCCGGCACCCATTCACTGCAGAGGATCCACTGGTGAGCAAATGATTGAGTAAAGGAACTAGTAATGTAAAGTAAAAGTGAGTAAATTCTCCAGATCTGTTCTGAAACAAACTCATCTACATCTACGATGACCCGAGGGTGAACTGTTCCTTTACACCAGGAGTGTCTAATGATCTCTATCTCCCCAGAGTTCACAATTTACAAATCAGTTCAATTCAGTGAAAACAATCCGTTTAAATGAACACGAAGCATTTGAAGTTGAAAACCAGTTATGGGTGTATATTAGCGAGTAAAAAAATGACATTCAACAATACATTTTGTAGTTAAAAGCTCCAAGTGCTTTTTTATAGATCATAAAGCAGTAACAGCATGAGCAAAACACAATCACTATTACACAAAGATAACCTCTCTGTAAATATCTGAAAACACAAATCTCTGCGGTCTGGATCAGATGTGTCAGTATCTACAGGAGAAGGGGTAAAACGCAAAGCCAAAAAACACTCCAAACCAAACAACTGAGATGAAACAAACAGTTTGTTTTTCCACATTGAAATTAAAAACACAATCACAGCAACGCAGAACATATTTGCAACTATGTGGTGCAGGATTTTAGACCAATCAGATTTTACAGTGGGCGGGGCTAGAACACTTTTTCACATTTTGACTGGTTAGGATAACTTTGAATTTAAAGTAATCTCCACCTGCCTCCAATCAATCAACAGATCTGTAAAACATCCCATGTCACAGGCCTTTGAATATATACATTGTTTTTACATACACATTTCCAGTTTAAAAGATATTTTCCATTAGTATGATTAATAATTGAAATATATATATATTGGATCATAAAATCTTATATTCTTTAAGTGTCACATTAGAAGTTACTGAGACCTTTGACACTGACATGAAAAGAAATGAATAACCAAATACTTTAAAAATAGTCCAATATGCCAATTCTAGAAATACCTCTCTGACTATCTTGCAAAGATACATACAAATAAGGCTCAATCGTTCACTCAGGATCCACCTCTTAGAAATGTTCATTCCAATTAAAAAAGGGAAATAATTCAGTCAAGCCCATGCACAAAATCTACCCAACTTCATACAGTTCAGTATTAGTGTATCATGTAAATTGTATTTCAGTCAATCTGTGAGCTCTTGATGTAATTTGTACAATGAAACTTCGTTCAAGAGTTTGGAGCTTGTAGGATTTTAAAATGCTTTTTTATTACTCTACAGTGTCACATGATCCTTCAGAAGTTATTCCAATTTGTGGATTTGCTGCTCAAAAAGCATTTATTAATATTTTAATGTTGAAAACTGTTTGTGCGGATTCATATTTTGTGGAAATAGTAATAATTTTTTCACAATTATTTAACTAGAAAGTTCAAAAGGACAGCATTTATTTGAAAGAGATAACTTAATCACATTTTATTTTGTCTAATTCTTGCTGCATAAAAGTATTCATTCCTTTAAAAAAAATAATCTTACTGACCTCAAACTCTTGAACTGCAATATATTTGGCATGGTTATGAACATCCAGAAGTCCTGCAAATGTGCACACAAACAATATTTAAAAAGTGCAACCAATTACATCATATATTGAGCCTGAATATGAGTTCAACTTCTATTTTTTACATGAACATGGGGGGGGGGGGGGTCAAGCACTAACAACGGGGAATTTGTCCGATAGCTAAGGTGCACTCACGATCTCCTTTGTGCGACAAAAGTACTTTCTAGATTACATCCTCAAAAATAAGTAAATGACACAATCCAATATTGATTCCTCAAATGATTTTCAGTTTTTGCATTACAATGTGCTAAACCTTTTAACTTCTGTCTCCCGGAATATAAATCTTGCAGCTTTATTATTTATTTGAGACGTATTTAATAGTAAACTATTCTTCACTCTAACCAATATGAATAAATAAAACCATCCACTTCCCAGGAATATATTAGTTAAGCTATATGATTATGAAAAGAAATCTTTAACTTAACCACTTTTTCACTGAGAATTGGCAGTGATATCCTGCTCATCCTCTCCTTCCACACAAAACCTCCCAGCCCTATAACAAATAAAACTTCTTCCCATGACCCGATGCATTAAAGCTTATGACAACGGTCAGCGTGGGATCGATAAACCAGAGGGCTGTGTCGCAGACATGTGGTCTTTGTCAAAATATATACTTTGTCAGTGGCGGGATTTGAGGCTGAAGGCCATTTGGATCGGTCAAAAAAACTCATTACCGTCGCGTTTAGGATTTGCGTTGAACGTTTTGGACATTCACCTGCTCAGGAAACAAAAGCCCACCAACAATCACAGTGATCTCACTCCCGAAAACAACAAAATAAAGGCATAGCTGACCGCAACATTCCCTTTCACGAATCATTTGTGTCAGTATATGGTATCTACAAGGACTATAATTAAAATAAACAGTTTAGATGACGTGAAGCTAGGAATCCTGCTGACTGCTTGGGGGCGTGTCTGTGGAAGCCCCGCCCACTTCCTGTCCATCAACATCAAGGCCCAACCCCTCATCCATTTGTTCCAGTTCGCTTTGGTCCAGAAGCTCAAAGTCCTCTTCCTCGGCGGGTACGAGCGTGACATCCGGTTGCTCTTCTGTGCTTGCTTCGGTGACGTCGACGTCCTCTTCTTCTGCGCTGGCTTGCTGGGTGGGAGGCGACTCGAGGGGCGATTCCATCGGGCAAGGAGGCGTTTCAGTGGGAAGAAACGAAGCCATTGTCGAGCCCTCGCTGGCCTCGGTAGACCGCAACAGGGCTGAGAGAGTGTTCTGTACTACGGTAGAGATGGCCGTGCTCACTATCTCCTCGCTGAGGGCTTCCAGGGACCGAGCGGGTCTCGAAACGCCCGCGCCCAATCCCCCTCCCTCTTTTTCAGTACCCACAATGCTTTGGCCCGCCCCCGCTGCTTGTCTGTGTCCGTTGAAGTGCGTGTTGACAAAGTGGAGCGGAGATGCTAGGTGCTGGATGAGGAGGCTGGCCGGAGACAGCGGCTCCTCCTGGAGCTCGGATCTGGACGCTCCTGTCTGCTCTGACCCGAGAACGCCCAGCGGGAAATGAAACAGACCCGGTTCAATAGAAGGCAGCTCGTCCACCGATGGGAACTCTGCTAGGTCTCTAGAGAACGCCTCCTCCGGTTCACTGTGCACGCTCTGCTGATCCAGGTCTGCTGAGGAAAACCATTAATAAAGTAGAAAGTAAAGGCTTTTTCAATTATAAAATAATTAGTAAGACATTCTTGGTTGAAAGTGTTAAAGTGAAATTCTTTATCAATTATTTACTCAAATTTAAATTACACCAATTATGCAATTCATGCACATAAAAAGCACCGAGTACCTTCAGAGACGTCTGTGAGCTGTGGTGTGGTGGCTCTGGACACAGAGAATCCTCCACTCTCCAGTATAGATGCCTCCTCATCAGACAGCTCCGAGTCTGTGATGGACATCGCCAGAGCCGTAGTCTTCACATCCACCTGATCCCAGAAGCAACCAATCAGAGACCGGAATTACACTACTGTTCAGCAAGCGGTTTTCAACAAGGATCTATTCAAATATCTATATATAATATAAATAAATACATAGAAATCTTTTCAAAATATATACTGTATGCGTGTGTATTTATATATACATAGTAAATGTACACTGTATACACATTATGTAAACAATAACTTTTATTTTGGATGTGATTAATCGTTTGACAGCACTAGCTTGAGCAGCAAATTAGAATGATTTCTGAAGGATCATGTGACACTGAAGACTGGAGTAATGGCTCCAGATTTTTTTTTAAAGGTTTAATTATAGAATACGGCCCCTTTAAGATGGGATACACCACCTCACCACCAAACATGAAACTAACCCCCCTGTATCAGGACACTCACAGTAGGGGCGAAGCATGACAGCTCCTCCTCGCTCTCGCTCTCCGTCTCTGCCCTCGGCTCATCCCCCTCTCCCTGCTCCTTCTTCAGCTCTGCACACACACACACACACACACACACACACACACATCTCCTGAGCGCAGTCTAACAGGAAGTGACACACTAACAACCTGGTTTGCAAAGAGTCTATAACTGATCTCAGCAGAAAGAGTGCATAATATATTGGCACTAATATTCAACAGTTTTATTGTTATTATTAGTCCGATATTGGATGCAGATAATATTAGGGATTATTTATTCAGGTTCAATGCCAGATTTATGTAATTTTTTTACAGTATCTAAAATGTCTTGATGCCTGATTTCACTTTAAGCATGAACATAGTGGCAAAAAAATATGACATCAGCCATTATATTACTGTCTATAAAGCAAAATGACTGGTATAAATTATGTATATATAGGATTATATTTACCACTAATGTAAAACAACATTATTGTGTTTATTTTGGTTTTGAAAAAGTGAAGTTAGCAGCCTAGGTCGGTAAATAAAGGCAACGCTCTCACTTCTCTTGTCGTATTTGCGGCGCTGTGTGTCTCCTTTCATGCTGTAGTCGAGTTTCATCAGTATGGGCTCCAGTCCGGTGTACATCTTCTGGATCAGCTCATGGTAAACCACCAGCGGCCACAGCAGCACGCTCAGCACTAATGCAGCACAGAGAAAACACTTAACCTCTGCATACAGTACTGTTCAGAAGTGTGGGGTCAGTAAGAGTTACTGTTATAAGAAATTATACCTTTACCCAACATTCAATTGATCAAAGGTGACACAATGTTACAAAAGACGTCTATTTCAAATAAATGCTGTTCTTTTGAACTTCATATTTTTTTAAGAATCCTGGAAAATAAAATGTATCGACAGTTTTGAACACTGATAATAATAAGAAATGTTTCTTGAGCAGCAAACAGCATATAATGATTTCTGAAGGATCTTGTGACGCTGAAGTAATGATGCTGAAAATTCATCTCTTCATCACAGGAATAAATTACATTTTAAAATATATATTAATGAAGAAAAATTGTTATTTTAAATTGTAATAATATTTCACAGTATTACTGTTTTTACTGTATATTAGATCCAATAAATGTATCCTTGGTGAACATGGGAAGCTTTAAAAAAAACACTAAAATAACTCTTATTGACCCCAAAATATATATTTTGTTAAAAAAACACAAGACATTTTAATAATCCTAAAGTAGCCCTTTTTCTTCATTCAAATTTTCTTTTTCAAAATATGACCTGGACATGTTCCATTTCTTTTTTATTAAATTCACTCAAAAGGACAACAGAAAATGCATTACTGACATATATTTTTGACAGCAGTTTGAATTGTTGTAGTATTTATTAAAAATACATTTCATTATTTAAATGTGCCTGTGTTTTTTAACCCAGCCAAACATAAATGCTGTTAATATATGTTTCCTGTCTCGAGTGATATATTCATCTTTATGTGAAATACAGCCGCAGTGTTATGTAAGAGCAGAGGTGGACGTGAATAGCTGTGTGTTGTGCATTTGTGTAGCTGGTGCTAAAGGGCAGCAGTGTGTGTAAAAAGAATATATGGAAATAAACAAGTTTGCTCACATATGATGTAGGAGATCATTATCCCAGGAATGTAATGTCCAACCATGGCCAGGATGAAACATCCTGAACACATCATGATGCAGAACTGAAGAGGAGAAACAGAACCGTTGATCACTAAACACTTTCTGGACATACAACTTTTGGGTCAGTGAGATTTTTTTATTGAAGTCTCTTTGAGCTCATCAAGGCTGCATTTATTTGATCAAAAATACAGTAAAAACAGTAATATTGTTACAATATTACATCATTGTTTTCCCGTGAGGAAAAAGCTGAATTTTCTGCATCGTCACATGATCCTTCAAAAATCATTCTAATATGTGACCCTGGACCACAAAAAATATCGCTGGGCTATATTTGTAGCAATAGCCAAAAATACACTATATGGGTCAAAATTATAGATTTTATTTATGCCAAAAATCATTAGAATATTAAGTAAAGATCATGTTCCATGAATGTAAATTTCCTACTGTAAATATTTCAAAACTTAATTTTTGATTAGTAATGTGTATTGCTAAGAACTTCATGTGGACAACTTTAAAGGTGATTTTCCCAATATTTCGATTTTTTTTTGCACCCTCAGATTCCAGATTTTCAAATAGTTGTATCTCAGCCAAATATTGTTTAGAAACCAATCATAACAAACCATACATCAATGGAAAGCTCATTTATGCAGCTTTCAGATGATACATACATCTCAATTTGGAAAAATGACCCTTATGACTGGTTTTGTGGTCCAGGGTCACATATACTGATTTGCTCAAGAAACACTTATTATTAATAATTTTGAAAACAGATGTGCTGCTTCATATTACTGTGAAAACATGATTTGTTTTTTTCTTTCAGGATTCTTTAATAAATAGAAAGTTTGAAAGAACTACATTTATATGAAATAGAAATCTTATAAAACATTTTCAATGATTTTACTGTCAGATTTTGATCAATTAATGCATCCTTGCTGAACAAAAGTATTAATTTCATAAAAGTACAAATAAAATCTTACTGACTCCAAACTTTTAAACGGTGAAGACTTTTGAGAAATAGAAAACATTTCAATTCCAAATATACAGATTTTTTTCAGACCAAAAGAAAAAGAAAGTCATACAGGTTTTGAATGGCATGAGGTTGAATATTTGTGTGTTATTTCAAATAGAAAGAATCTCTCTCCTCACTCACCTTGCCGTGGTTTTGCTGTTTGTACTGAAGCGTTTCTTGGATGTAAAGAATGAAGGTGAGGTAACTCTCGGCGAGATGATGGCTGAGCTCCTCGATGCTTAACAGATGTGGCTGATCAGTCAGCGCTTCTCTGTAACAGTCAGGACAGATTTAAACGAATTTCATAAGGAAACAAACTTAGGATACAGCATAGGACACGATCATGAAAGAGAGCAGTGCGGACACATACCGCTCAATGACAGACGCCTCAGGATGACACACTGTAGAGAACACGAGCAAACAGTGAGCGAGAGCAAATTAAAGAGGCTCCTGCAATAAACTATGAATGCATGAGCCTCTGAATGGTACAATGGTCAAGAAATTCTCAGAAAATACAAAAATACATTATGATGGTAAAATGAAGCTGAATCATAAATCGATCCCTTCTTGTTTTGTGACAACACAGACATGTTTTACAACAACGGTGTCTTTATTTTGAACTTTAGTTCTTTAGGGTTTTTTATGTTTTTGAAAGAAGTCTCTTCTGCTCACCAAAGCTACATTTATTTAATGAAAAACAATAAAAACAGTAATATTGTGAAATATTAGAATAATAATTTAATCTAACTACTTTCTACTGTACTATTTTTTTTAATTCCTGTGACGCAAAGCTGAATTTTCAGCAGATTTTATATTATCAGTAATGGAAACAAAAGGAAATAAATATTTGAAATAAATTTTAAATATATTTGAAATCAATCTATTTTGCAGCATTATAAATGTCTTTGTTACTTTCAGTTCATTTAATGTCCCTTTGCTCAATAAATGTAATTTCGTTCAAAAAAAATAATAATATGTTTTTTAATTGGATGCATACAGTTGTGTACTACTATTGTTATATTAGGGCATATGAATACAAATAAAATATCATAATTTTATGTACGTTTAGTGGAAAATGGTGTGCGAAACATGACTTAAAGTCCACGTGAACCGTGAGTTTGCGACCGTTTTTACTTCCGTATTGTGACGTACTTCAGAGAGAAACAGAATATTGAATGAGGGAAATAGAGGGCTTGTTTTTTCTACTGTGAATTGATTGGATATCATTATTAGTGAAGTAGGTGTTTCATTCAGAAATGAACACTGACAGTTGGAGGGGCGTGGTTAAGGATGTCACGCTCGTGCCCAAGCTGTCAAAACTGATGTCATCAGAGAAGGCCCATCGTTTTAGAGGGGAGGAGCATTTTCAGATTGGGATTAAAGTTTATGAAGGCAATTTTTTTTTGTGGATTGACTTGCATGAATTAATTCTTCACCACAAAAATAGCAATGTGCACTAACAAAATAAATATAGTCAATTTTGATTTCACAAGGACTTTAATTGTATCTAGATTTGTGCTGCTTTTTAGTTCTTATATTAAACCTTTTAAATCTACTTAAACAACAACCATGACTAGATTCATTTCAGAGCTAATACGTTTGAGGAACATATGAAGTACCCTCAACATACTGCAAAACACACAATACGTTATATAAGCTATACATCTGCTGCATTGCCCAGTCCTACGGTGTATATATGTGTTGCTATGAATCAAAAGCACAAAGCAGTATATAGTCTGCGCATGCATTACCAGTGATCTGTGGCAGCTTGTCTTTCCATCTCTCCAGTAAAGTCAGTCCAAGGAGAGACACACTCAGGAGGAACAAGGGTCTCAAAGATGAGGATGACAGGAGCCTAAAACACACACACATCTGTTCAAACATCACAATCTGCATCTAGTTCATGTTATAGAAACAACCTAGGACTCATTCATATTACAGAAATAAGTCATGTTTGTCACATCCATGTGGATATTTACCACAGTTCCTGCATACTAACCATGAACTGTGAAGTGTAACTGGAATTATTTGTAAACAAAGGTAATGATTTTGGGATATTATGGAAATATGTTTTATATACTGTATATTTAAATCTGTGTATACTGTTCATATACACTGCTGATCAAAAGTTTGGGATCAGTATTTTTTTTTATTTCTTTAAGAAATTAATAATTTTATTCTGAAGGGATGTGTTAAATTAATAAATGTCATAGTAAAGACTTATATTGTTAGAAAATATAAATATTTTGAATATTAGACCAATATTAGAAATTGCAATAAGATTTCATAATATAACTGTTTTTTCTGTATTTTTGATCGAATAAATACAGCCTTGATGAGCAGAAGAGACTCCCTTAAAAAACATTAAAAAAATGACTGATCCCAAACTTTAGAGCGGCAGTGTACACTCACCGGCCACTTTATTAGGTACACTAGGTTCAATTGCTTGGAAACACAAATTGCTAATCAGCCAATCACGTGGCAACAACTCAATGCATTTCGGCATCTAGATGTGGTGAAGACGACTTGCTGAAGTTCAAACCGAGCATCAGAACGGGGAAGAAAGGGGATTTAAGGGACTTTGAACGTGGAATGGTTGTTGGTGCCAGACGGGCTGGTCTGAGTATTTCAGAAACTGCTGATCTACTGGGATTTTCACACACAACCATCTCTAGGGTTTACAGAGAATGGTCTGAAAAAGAGAAAATATCCAGTGAGCGGCAGTTGTGTGGACGAAAATGCCTTGTTGATGTCAGAGGTCAGAGGAGAATGGACAGACTGGTTAGAGATGATAGAAAGACAACAGTAACTCAAATAACCACTCGTTACAACCAAGGTATGCAGAATACCATCTCTGAACACACAACACGTCGAACCCTGAAGCAGATGGACTCCAGCAGCAGAAGACCACACCGGGTGCCGCTCCTGTCAGATAAGAACAGGAAACGTAGACTACAATTCAAACAGGCTCACCAAAATTGGACAATAGAAGATTAGAAAAACATTGCCTGGTCTGATGAGTCTCGATTTCTGCTGCGACATTCAGATGGTAGGGTCAGAATTTGGATATAATTATGGTGTGGGGGATATTTTCTTGGCACACTTTGGGTCCCTTAGTACCAATTGAGCATCGTTTAAACGCCACAGCCTACCTGAGTATTGTTGCTGACCATGTCCATCCCTTTATGACTACAGTGTACCCATCTTCTGATGCTACTTCCAGCAGGATAATGCACCATGTCACAAAGCTCAAATCATCTCAGACTGGTTTCTTGAACATGACAATGAGTTCACTTTACTCAAATGGCCTCCACAGTCACCAGATCTCAATCCAATAGAGCACCTTTGGGATGTGGTGGAACGGGAGATTCGCATCATGGATGTGCAGCCGACAAATCTGCAGCAACTGCGTGATGCTATCATGTCAATATGAACCAAAATCTCTGAGGAATGTTTCCAACACATTGTTGAATCTATGCCACGAAGAATTAAGGCAGTTCTGAAGGCAAAAGGGGGTCCAACCCGGTACTAGCAAGGTGTACCTAATAAAATGGCCAGTGAGAGTGTGTACGTACACACACACACACACACACACACACACACACACACACACACACACTGTGGCAGTTCCACAATACAGTGATTTTTAGACCGTAATACTATGGTAAAATAATTACACGTGCTAATTCAAGAACTGTTTGTAAAATTTCACGGGAATACCACAGTAAATTTTCAAAGCAAAGATGGTTTTACCCTGGTACTTGTCCAATAGCATAGCATACCATGTTTTTTGGACATGACGCTCTGATAGGTTTTTAAACCTAGTGTACGTTATTCTTAAATCATAGACTAGTACTATGGTATATATCAAAGTACCATGGTATTTCTGTCTGATACTATGACTGTACTTGCCATGGTATGGCACAGTAATCAAATGGTAGTATTATGGTATGTAACCGTTACGTCCAAAAACCCATAGTAATACCATGGTATTTCGATGTGTATAACGGTAAAGTATCATTACCATGGTATTTACATGGTCGCCCAAGAATACCATGGTAGTATCCAAAACCATTGCACATGTCCGAAAAACAGTAACGGTAACAGTAATATTCAGTATTAAAACAGTTATTATTCGCTAAGAGTAACGTTAGCGAAGCTGCCACAGCAACGCAGGGGAACTTCGACCTGAAGCGGTTACTAACGAGCAGATTAACCAGATTACTAACTAACAACTGGTCCGGATTAACACCGTCGTTTCCAAACGAACAGCTTTATTCGCTCGTGTCTCACCAGAACAGCGTGTTGAGCGCCAGCGCGGCGATGATGCTGTGCAGCGGCCTCTCCCACACCAGCAGCCGCTGCGCGCAGAACACCGCGGGCTCACAGTGCGCCAGCCAGCCGCGCAGACGCTCCCGCAGCCGCCGCAGCTCCGGCTCGTCCTCGCTGCCGCCGGGCGCGGGGAACCAGGCCTCCAGACCCGCCGAGGACACCGAGTCCCGTCTGCTCGCCATTCTCACTTGTCCAGCGTTGTTTGTGTGTGTTGATGACGAGGGTTGGTCAGGAGGAGAGGCTCGTCAAGGATTGTTAGGAAAAGCAGAAACAGCGGATCTTACAGGCTCTCAGTCACATGCTCGGTGTTTACTCCGCGCTTGGGGGACATCTGCTGGCTGCACCACAAACACGCTTATGCAATTACACTTGACATTTATTTGATTTGACAAAATATGATTTATTTGTATTGACATTTATATTAACAATTAATATTAGTGCTGGACAACGATTCATTTCATCCAAAATAACAGTTTTTGTTTTTATAATATATGTGGGTGTACTGTGTTTATGTATTAAAGACACACATACAGAGCTAAATATATTTAAAATATTTACATGTATACATGTTATATATCCTCCTGACGACCAGAGGAAAAAAGTTTTGTGAATTTATCTCTTTTAAGTCATTACATTGTTTAGAGCTTAAATAAGTTTAGAGCTGTGGAATAAAACATTATATTCATATAGATTTAATATATAAACACAACATATTTTTCTTAAATATATACATACATGTGTTTATTTACTGTGTATATATATACATAATAAATATACACCGTACACATTATATAAACACAAACTTTTATTTTGGATGTGACTAATCATTGCCCAGCACTAATTAATGTTATAATTTTTAGCAGAGAGAACTGAATATTAGCCTTACTGGGTTTCAGTAGATGTGTAAAAATAGAAATATTTATATTAAGATCTATTTCAACGTAGCTATATTTAATAACATTAAATATAATGCAGTTTTGTATTATTTTATTAAGATTTAAATAAAATATATGTAATTGAATATGCATTTATTTGAATACATTTAAATGGGATTAAAGGTAAAATATGTAATGCAATATTAAAAAACAATGATTAAAATAGAATAAATATTCAATTAATAAACAAAAATTCATTAAAATATGTATTTTTTATATATATATACATACATATTTATCTAAAAATAAAATTTAATTGTATTCATTAAACAATATTTGTGTGTGTAATATATATATACACACACACACACACACACACACACACATAATCACCTTTTTTAAACTTATGTATAAGGTTATTTGTTGAGTAGGCATTCAGACAAAGAACGAGCACAAGGAATTGTTTATTAGAAAAACAAAATGATAATCTGACAATACATTTCATAACACAGCACAAAGGGCAAACTAGATGATCAATTTGATCAAAACCCAAGCCCATGTGCTCACTCATACATGAAAACAAAACGCAACAGTTTCCGGTCAGTACTCTTTTATCATAAACAATCTCTTAAATGAGAAATGTGTTTCTTAATATATTATACACTATGTAATCCAAACTGAACATCTTTTACTATATGAATGTATAATGTAAAAAAGAGCTCCTTTCTTCATTCTTGATCGCAGTCATATTTTATATGCTTTAAAAACCTGAAACGGGGTAAGAGAATACACTTACAAAAAGAAGCATGGTATTACCATGCTTTTTTAAACTAGATAATACCATGGTATTCCTACTTTGAAGTACAACAACAACATCAGCACCGAGAGAACAGGACAGGACAGTGGCTGTGCTTCCAACCACACTGGTGTTAAATGACTATAACAAAGGGCCCCGGGTCCCGTCCCTGACCCCCCCAGTGTATTCTCAAACATTCAAATACTCATACAACCAACAAACAGATCACACACATGCTCAAACATGCAGGAAGAACTCTATTCATCAGCTATTTTATATCATTAGCATTGAATATAAGTGTTTTCAGTTATTGCACACTGGTTATGAATACCTAAAAGTAGAGAGAAAATGCATCCGCACTGTGGAGACCAAAGGTACATCTCAAAAAATTAGAATATCATGAAAAAGGTCAATATTTTTTGTCACTCATTTCAGAAAGTGAAACCCATATATTATATACATTCATTGAACATAGAGTGAAATATTTCAAGCCTTTATTTCTAGAAATTTTGATGATTATGGCTTACAGATAATGAAAACCCAAAATTCAGTGTCTCAGAAAATTAGAATATTACATAAGATCAATAAAAAAAGGATATTTTAAACAGAAATGTCAGGCTTCTGAAAAGTATGTTCATTTCTATGCACTCAATACTTGGTTGAATCCTTTTGCATGAATTACTGCATCAATGCGGCGTGGCATGGAGGTGATCAGCCCGTAGCACTGCTCAGGTGTAATGAAGCCCAGGCTGCTTTGATCGCAGCCTTCAGGTCATCTGTATTGTTGAGTCTGGTGTCTCTCATCTTCCTCTTGACAATACCACATAGATTCTCTATGGGGTTCAGGTCAGGTGAGTTTGCTGGACAATCAAGCTTTCCAAATGAATTACAAATGCAATGCAAAATGTACGTTCATCTGACAATAGGACTTTGGACCACTGAGCAACTGTCCAGTTATTTTCTCCTTAGCCCAGGTAAGATGCTTCTGACGATGTTTCTGTTTCAGAAGTGGCTTGGTAGCTCTTTTCCTGAAGATGTCTTGAGCCGGTGACTCTTGATGCACTGACTCCAGCTTCAGTTCACTCCTTGTGAAGCTCTCCCAAGTGTTTGAACCGGCTTTGCTTGACAGTATTCTCAAGCTTGCGTTCATCCCTGTTGCTTGTGCACCTTTTCCTACCCAATTTCTTCTTCCAGTCAACTTTGCATTGAATATGCTTTGATACAGCACTCTGTGAACAGCTACACCTTTCAGTTATGACCCTCTGTGACTTACTCTCTTTGTGGAGGGTGTCAATGATTGTCTTCCGGACCATTGCCAAGTCAGCAGTGTTCCCCATTATTGTGGTTTCAAAGAACAAGAGATACCCGTAATTTATACTGTAGGGATGGTCATTTATTGAAACTCAAATGTAAATATTCTAATATTCTGAGAAACTCGATTTTTGACTTTCATGAGCTGTAAGCTCTAATCATCAAAATTAAAACAAAAAATCTTTTGAAGTGTTTTACTTTACATGTAATGAATCTAAAATATATGAAAGTGTCATATATCTAGTGATCTAGTGATTCATGGCTGCTGGAGCTTTACATAACAGAAGACATAGCACGATGTCATCAAATGATGTAATATACAATAATGACTGTACTGATTGCATTAATAAAGACACATAATACTGTGGGGTAATTTACAGTGCTAGTGAAATGTTTAAACACACCTGACTGAATCTGTTTCTCCTGATTAAATGCTGGAAATGTGTTTTTTTAGACAAATATAAATGATTTTCAGATTTTCAGATTTTTTTAAACAATACATAATTATAACACTTCCATTAATGTTATTTTATAGATTAACAAAATAATAATAATACAAATAAATAAAAAGCAAAAATGAATGACATGAACAAATGACATTATAAAAATGACAAGCAAAAAAATCTGATTAAAAATAAAATAATAAAATAGAATAACATTTCAAATAAAAATACAAAACAGAAAAATTAAATAAATAATAAAATATTGTGTAAAACATCCCATGATGCACTTTTTTTTGGTCACTACATAATTCCATTCCATTTCTCTTATTTGATAGTTTTGATGATTTGAGTTTTGTTCTGAGTTTGGTGTGTCCAAACGTTTGACTAGTACTCTGTGCAGTAGCAGTGCATGTGTTGGCAAAGCTGAGTACAGCCTACCTGCATACTAGTGCTGGTTAGATGAGGTAACAGCAGAAAACATCCTCTCAGGTCAGGAAAACAGAGCATCGATACCTGCTGGAGATAAAACTATGGCCTGCAGCAGGTCTGAGAGAGAGATTATTCCCCGAACCACATCTTCTCTGTCCACGAGCACCAGCCTATGAACCTGCACACAGAAACAAGATCAGAAAAACTGCACACAGAACATCTCAGAAAAACACTAATCTAATGCAAAACAATCAAATAGAATAACATTTGCCAACAAAAAACACGACAAAACAATTAAATAGAATAACATTTGCCACAAAAAAACATGACAAAAAATTAAATAGAATAACATTTGCCACAAAAAAACATGACAAAAAATTAAATAGAATAACATTTGCCACAAAAAACATGACAAAACAATTAAATAGAATAACATTTGCCACAAAAAACATGACAAAAAATTAAATAGAATAACATTTGCCACAAAAAACACGACAAAACAATTAAATAGAATAACATTTGCCACAAAAAAACATGACAAAAAATTAAATAGAATAACATTTGCCACAAAAAAACATGACAAAAAATTAAATAGAATAACATTTGCCACAAAAAACATGACAAAACAATTAAATAGAATAACATTTGCCACAAAAAACACGACAAAAAAATTAATGCTACAGTTTTTGTCAGTACTAATTTCTTATAAACTACAGTAAAAAAAATATTATTTAAATTGTATACATTTTATTTTTAATATAAATGTATCATGTAAAACAGAGATCCTTACTAGCCTGCCATTTTCCTTCCATCTTAAATACCAAACAAAACAATAAAACATAATAACATCTAGAATATAATATAAAATAAAATATAGCAAAACTACATTGAGATATGCAAAGGATCAATTTATATACATTTATAATTTGTAACTAATAAGATCAACACACTTCCTTACCTCTGCCTTGACTATTCTGTCAATGACAGTTTCCAAAGTCTCGTCAGGGTAACATTTAATGACTCCTTCCACATAACAGCGTCTCCTCCGCACGGCCTCCTGCATGCTCATGCTCAGGTTATTGTAGGTTTTCTGCGCTGCAAGATTCTGCCAAAAGAAACGCTGGCAGTCAACTAAAATATCACCGAACAAGATACTGCTTACAAGTTCCTTCAATAAACCAGTTCTGCCTTTAATGTCTGAAATTAAAAAAGAGATTCTCACAATCACGTCAAATCTGGAATACAGGGCGACCACCTTGCCTAGAGAAAAAACAGAAGAAAGTAAAATATTCAGTTTTTGTCCTGTAACATGACTTACTTGACTAGTTTAAGAACTGTGTTAAGTACCATTGTCATCCACCACTGGGAGAGCAGACACACGTCGCTCAACGAACACAGAAAGTGCATCGTACACAGAGGCCGTCTGGGAGATAGTCGCCACGTCTGTGAAAGTTCCTATTCCTGCATCTTTAACCTGCATCTTCAAGAAGCATGGCTTGGGCACCGAGGCTCCCTAAAGACCAAGAGAAAATCAGATGGATACACATTTATAAACACGCTGAACTATAAAATCACGAGTTCAAATCAAACTAACAATTGCATTTATTGGTCTTACAAATATATGAAGGAACTTGAGGATTCTCTTATGGGTCAGAATGTGAAGGACATTTCCAGACTCTGGGTCAATGACCGGCAGCCTGTGGATTTTGTGTTTCAGTAAAGAATAGACGGCATCAAAGAGGCTGTGTACAGACAGAAAAAGATATATAAATACATATTATACATTATTAATAATATATACACTCACTGGCCACTTTATTAGGTACACCTTGTTAGTACCGGGTTGGACCCACTTTTGCCTTCAGAACTGCCTTAATTCTTCGTGGCATAGATTCAACAAGGTGTTGGAAACATTCCTCAGAGATTTTGGTCCATATTGACATGATAGCATCACGCAGTTGCTGCAGATTTGTCGGCTGCACATCCATGATGCGAATCTCCCGTCCCCCCACATCCCAAAGGTGCTCTATTGAATTGAGATCTGGTGACTGTGGAGGCCATTTGAGTAAAGTGAACTCATTGTCATGTTCAAGAAACCAGTCTGAGATGATTTGTGACATGGTGCATTATCCTGCTGGAAGTAGCATCAGAAGATGGTACACTGTAGTCATAAAGTAATGAGCATGGTCAGCAACAATACTCAGGTAGGCTGTGGCGTTTAAATGATGCTCAATTGGTACTAAAGGGACCCAAAGTGTGCAAATAAAAAAAACCACACCATTACACCACCAGCAGCAGCCTGAACCATTGAGACAAGGCAGGATGGATCCATGCTTTCATGTTCTTTACACTAAATTCTGACCCTACCATCTGAATGTCGCAGCAGAAATCGAGACTCATCAGACCAGGCAATGTTTTTCTAATCTTCTATTGTCCAATTTTGGTGAGCCTGTGTGAATTGTATCCTCCGTGTCCTGTTCTTATCTGACAGGAGCGGCACCCGGTGTGGTCTTCTGCTGCTGGAGCCCATCTGCTTCAGGGTTCGACGTGTTGTGTGTTCAGAGATGGTATTCTGCATACCTTGGTTGTAACGAGTGGTTATTTGAGTTACTGTTGACTTTCTATCATCTCTAACCAGTCTGCCCATTCTCCTCTGACCTCTGACATCAACAAGGATTTTTTGTTCACACAACTGCCGCTTACTGGTCATTTTCTCTTTTTCAGACCATTCTCTGTAAACCCTAGAGATGGTTGTGTGTGAAAATCCCAGTAGATCAGCAGTTTCTGAAATACTCAGACCAGCCTGTCTGGCACCAACAACCATTCCACGTTCAAAGTCACTTAAATCCCTTTCTTCCCCGTTCTGATGCTCGGTTTGATCTTCAGAAAGTCCTCTTCACCACATCTAGATGCCTAAATGCATTGAGTTACTGCCATGTGATTGGCTGATTAGCAATTTGTGTTAACCAAGCAATTGAACAGGTGTACCTAATAAAGTGTCCGGTGAGTGTACACTACTGCTCGTGTTTGGGCTGAAAAATATTTTTTTTATTTTAAGAAATCAATACTTTTTTTTCAGCAAGGATGCATAATATTTACCAAAAGTGACAGTAAAGACTTACTGTATAATGTTTCAAAAGTTTTCTATTTCAAATAAATGCTCTCTTTTGAATTTTCTATTCATTAATGAATCCTGAAAAAAAAATGTTTCTTGAGGACAAATCAGCAAATCAGAATGATTTCTGCACTGAAGACTGGAGTAATGATGCTGAAAAATCAGCTTTGCATCACAGGAATAAATTACATTTTAAAATATATTACACTAGAAAATGGGTGTTTTAAATTGTAATAATATTTCACAATTTTACTCATTTTTTGATCAAATAAATGCAGTATTTTCTTCCAAAAACATTTAAAAAATCTTACCAACCTCAAACTTTTGAATGGTAATGTAAATAGGAAAATGTATGTAGCATCTTACATTCATAATGATTACTGTATAATTATTCTTATGTATAACAATCATACATGGTTCCAGCAACCATGCCAACCACCCAGAAACTCGACTGCGCCAGTAAGTTTAGCATAAGCAATATTTTCCATACCTCGCATCTGGTGTGATACTGATGAGACATTGATCGTGATATTTCAGATAGATATCTACAGAAAGAGAGAGCAACAGAGAAACATGGGAAAAATCAAATCGAAGTCGTTCATCTCAAGAAACACTATAATCACACAACGACAGCTGCGTGAGATATATTGAGCCCTGTGGATACTGTTTCAGTACTAAATATGTCAAGCTAACATCTGTAATGTAAAGAATGCTTATTAAAAAAGTAAATAGTCCATTTTAAGGAGCATTGCTATCATCTTTTTTCTCTTTCACAAAGAAAACACTATCACATTTGTCAAGGTCTTAAGCACTTCTTTTTTTGATTCAGCGAAACACTTGACATATTGCATGCTTTAGTAAGTCTTGTAGGACTTTTATCATTTGATCAAACTGGCAGTGGCTGTATACGATAGCTGCGTATGACATGCCAACATCATCTGTGTAGTTATTTACTTTGAAATGAATCACCTCTCCATGTCTCGATCTTGTGTTCCTCCAATTCATAGATCTGAACCTACAAGAGGAAGAAAGCAACAACAAAATATATAATAATTATACAGTTTAATGTATATATATATATATATAAATATAGACTTCTGTTCAAAAGTTTGGGTCAGTCATATTGTTTTAAGTTTTTGAATAAAGTCTCACTAAAGCTGCATTTATTTGATCGAAGATACAGTCAAATTTCAATTTAAAATACAAAATGTTCATTTGAATATATTTTTTAATGTAATTTATTCCTGTGATGCATAACTCCCGTCTTCAGTGTCGCATGATCTTTCAGAAATCATTATCATATTTGCTGCTCAAGAAACATTTCTTATTATTATCAATGCTGAACAGTTGTTCTGCTTAATATTTTTGTGGAAACATGTTTATGATACATTTTTCAGTTGCACTTTATTTTACACTACGTGTACCTGCACGTACTTACCTAAGAAAGTACTGGTAATATAAGGTTACTACATGGAGTAAGGGAAGGTTCAGGGTTATTACCTAGTTATTGTAATTACTATAATATGTACTTGAAAAACAGGACAGTAAAATAAAGTGCTACCCATTTTTCTTTAAGATTCTTTGATGAATAGAAAGTTTTAAAGAACAGCATTTATTTGAAATAGAAATATTTGTAACATTATAAATGTCTTTACTTGATCAATTTAATGTATCATTGCTGAAAAGAGTATTAAATGAAAAAAAGTTAAAAATCTCAGTGACCCCACAGTTTGTATATACAAAATATATTTAAAATTCTATTTTTTTTATCTAAAACTCACAGTTAATTGGGATTTTTTAAATAATTATTTTAATTGTTGCAGAGTTGACTGATTTACATTTAAAAGGCTCAAAATATCAGGTTGAAGAAATCATTTGCATGAAAAGACTGAGGCCGAATACTATTTCAAGTCACTTTGTTATCATCTACCAAAGAAACAATATCGGTCTCATGCAGCATTATGTGGACAGTCAATGCAAAATCAATATGATTCAAACCACGAAGGACAACACAAGGTGATCATTAGAGAAGAGATCGCAACCCACCAGGGGTGACCTGTAATACCGGTGAAGAATATTGATGAAATCTGTGATCGTCAGCATACCTGGAGAAAAAGGCAAGGGAATGAAGGAAACAAGAGAACAATTGATACAGATAAAACTAACAAGCACACACTCTGATCCGACTTACCCACAAATCTCTGCAGTTTGTTGTCCCATAAAGGGGCCGCTCTCAGGCCATTCGCAACCAACGCAAAGAAGGCCTTCTTCACCTGTATCGACACAATAGATGTGTTCACCTCTTCTAAACAAATATTGAATTATTGTGGTCATTTATTTTATCATATTACGGTAAATTAAATCATTTTTGTTAATGAAATATTACCACATCCCAACCTGCAGTGTGGTGTCAAAAACGACTAGTTTGCAGCTGGTGGGAATTGCATCATAACAACAGTGTTTCTTCATGAAGGCCATATAAGCTTCTGCATTTGGATCGGGGTCTGGAGACATGATGAAACACACCAAACAACATTGAATACTGAAGATACCGTGTGTAAAAGAATACCCATCGTCTAACAGACTTTATGAAATGTTCATCGACCTACCTATGCTGTTCATTATACAGTCCTCATGGCAATCGTCCTGTCGGGAACAAAAAAAGTACAACATTACATTTTCTTTTGAGGACTAATGTGCTCCAAAATTACAATTCTTAAATTTAAATTACCAAATGCAAATCAGGTAGCAATTTTGATAAGCATTATCTTATCAAACCATAGTTCTCATCACATGTCTGTCTTAAGACGGTAGTTGGACTAAAATCCAAATGCAGAAGCTTATATGGCCTTCATGAAGAAACACTGTTGTTATGATGCAATTCCCACCAGCTGCAAACTAGTCATTTTTGACACCACACTGCAGGTTGAGATGCAGTCATTTTCCTTTGTGTAACAGAATATGTTTTTATTTAATATAATTAAACACGTAATTCTCATTAACCACAATAATAATAAAATATAAAGACATAGTAAAAGTACTGTATACATGCATGGACATGTAATGAAAACTACTGTTTCTCTGTTATTATATAACTATTATTTGCATTTAGATATTTTTGGTTAGATAAGTATCTATATGAATTGTTGTTTTCATTCCAAAATAAGGAATGAAAAGTGATCTTACCTTTTTTTTGTAATTAATTAATATTTTATTCCCCAGGTATGCTGACAGTACATCGCGCATATATATCTATCTCATTGGACTTCCAAACCACTATGGTTTTATTATATTACATTTCCCAGATTGACAAGGTAATACCACAGCAGTACCATGGTAGTTTTGTAAACAACGGTAAAAAAACATTGCATCACCACTTCTACAAATTGGTTTAACTCCGTGTCTTGCCTAATTCGTTCCTTCAAGCTTTTATTTTTAACGCATGCATTTGCTTCACACCCCTGAGAGAAGCTTTACTCTATTACCTGCCGTCTCTTACCTGCGTGCCAGCGTCCATTTGTGCGCGTGCACTACAGTCCAGCTTCTCCGCGTGCCGCGCGTCCCCGCTTCCTGCGCATGCTCATGGATCCTGCTATATTAGGATCAACTGAGGTCGATTATTTAAGACGCGACGCTCCCTCTAAGCGCAGTCCGACTGGTGGACAGACAAAGCGAAGGCGCAGTAAAGAGAAGACCACCTATTTTAGGATATTGCTGTACGAGTCCGGTTAAAAGCGGTGTAAAGGTGTCTTGTTTGACACTGACGGCCCGCGCGAGAGCAGGCACGCGGGAGCGCGCGCAGCTTGTTCCAAATATAGCGCGTGGCCTGTGTGAAATGTGCGCGACCGTCCATTCCTTCATGAAGGGTCCAAAATTAACTAACGCCACACCTTCCAAAGGTCAGCTAAGAAATGTATTCAATATTGCTCTAAATATGTAGTTATTTAACCAGTTTTAATATATATTTAATATTATTATTATTTCGTTAAAATAAAATGTTAAACAAAAAAGTTCAGTGCAGCTATTGTTAACTGAACATACATACATATACATATATAACACACACACACATGTACACACACACACACACACATTATCTCCAGAGCTGATCCTCTCTATACGCAGAATACGCAAGCTGCGTAGGGCCCCCGAAACACCAGGGGCCTCCTTGCTCTCAAAGATGATTTAATTTTAGTTTCGTTTTCTGGAATTTGGCCAGCGGCTATGAAAACATGAATGCTAATTTATTGTAATGCGGTGCTGTCGCTCCTTTCAACGTAAAAATCATGTAACGTGAATGTCGTAAAGTCTCTTGCTCGAAGACTAAAAAAAAAAAAAGAGTTGAAAAAGCATAACGAGCCGCGGAAGAGACACTGTTCCGCTTTCCGCAAGCGCGTTTCGAGACGGAGTGTAACACGGACAAATGAGTTTAATTCATAACCACTCTTCTAAAGATGATGCACAAGAAAGCCCACAAACAGTTTGCTGAAGACAAGCAGACTAAAGACATGGATTACTAGAACCATGTCCTGTGGTCTGATGAGACCAAGATAAACTTATTTGGTTCAGATGGTGTCAAGCTTGTGTGGCGGCAACCAGGTGAGGAGTACAAAGACAAGTGTGTCTTGCCTACAGTCAAGCATGGTGGTGGGAGGGTCATGGTCTGGTGCTGCATGAGTGCTGCCGGCACTGGGGAGCTACAGTTCATTGAGGGAACCATGAATGCCAACATACTGTGACATACTGAAGCAGACCATCTCTATCCACCAGCTCCCTTTGGAGACTGGGACACAGGGCAGTAAGAGGACTTCCAACATAACGACCCCAAACACACCTCCAAGACGACCACTGCCTTGCTAAAGAAGCTGAGGGTAAAGGTAATCTGTGGGGCATCCTCAAACAGAAGGTGGAGGAGAGCAAGGTCTCTAACATCCACCAGCTCCGTGATGTCATCATGGAGGAGAGGAAGAGGACTCCAGTGGCAACCTGTGAAGCTCTGGTGAACTCCATGCCTAAGAGGGTTAAGGCAGTGCTGGAAAATAATGGTGGCTACACAAAATATTGACACTTGGGGCCCAATTTGGACATTTTCACTTAAGGGTGTACTAAAATATATAATAAAATATTTACAAAAATGTGGCCAGGGGTGTACTTTACCTCTGTGACATTAATGGCTGTGTGTTGAGTTATTTTGAGGGGACAACAAATTAACACTGTTATACAAGCTGTACACTCACTACTTTACATTGTCATTTCTTCAGTGTAAAATATATAATAAAATATTTACAAAAATGTGAGGGGTGTACTCACTTCTGTGAGATACTGTATATAATATTTTACTGAAGCCAAAGCAAGGACGTTATAGTACTAAAATAATCGACATCAATTTACTAAGGTGTCCTTGTTACTCAAGTAATTACTATTATAATAACAATAAATTATGCATAATTACATGCAAGTAACCCTAAGAAAAACCCTAATCCTATTCCTAACCATAACCACATAAGTGTATGTAGTTAATTAATATTACTGCGTACTTAAATATATAATTACACTGTAACAAGGACACCTTAAAATAAAGTGTAGCCAAAGAATTAAAAATAAAAATTAAGAAAACATAGAAAAATGTGAAAATTACTGAAGTTAAAATGAATAAAAATAAAATTAAACAAATTAACAAAACTGTAATAGTTTATCAGTGACAGCAAAATAACTCTGGTTTAAGGCAATATTCAATCTGCATGCTTAAAACATTTTATATTGCATCATACTATAAAAACCATCAATATAAAAAAAATACAAATAATGAGATTAATATGTTTTAATTCTTTTCATTGTTGCAGCTGTATGTTCTTTTATTATTTCTATACAAAATGTACAAAATTGGGACAGAAAAAAATAGTTAACAGACTTTGGAAGCCATTAAACAAATAATGGTGGATATGAAAGCGATCATTACATCAGGTATCAAAGGGTACTTTTATGTCCAAGTCTTAATAATAATACCATTTGCTTAATTACATTGTTTAAAGAACATAAAATAAAGCCAAAATTAAATTCATTAAAGCCAAGCAATGAACCCAAATCTATTAAATTAGCCCGTTCTGCAATATTTTACTACTTGAGGATATCAAGATATTGAGGTTTGTTACTACAAACTAAAGCAATCTACGATGAACGCTTTGTGGATGAGGTATGGCATCAACTATCTGGCCATTACAAATTTGAACTAAATTGTATAACTGACATTGTAAAACTGATCCCTTTCTGTTTTTCTCCTTTCTGAACCAAAGTGAACAAAACCAGGCTTAAATTTAAACTATTTCCCAACTTGAAAATAAAGGCTTTCACAGGAAGGACCTTCAAAACAAAATCGTCCTCCTCAGGACATTGGCATGTTGTGCAAAACCATGCGAACTATTCAAAACAAGAACACACACTTCCGTGAATATCAACAGAGCCTTTTGTTAACTTACGTAACTACTTCCCATTATTTTTGCTTGGATGCTTTGGAGGTTTCACGTAACATCTAAAACCAACCAAACTAACCCATCCGGAAAGCGAAAGAAAAGAAAGCCTGTTCGTTCATACTGCATAAGCACACATTGCATCACACATCAAAACTCAAACTGTCAATCAGCATATGCCACTTATGTAATAAACCTCCTTCCAAACATACTGATATTCCACCACAACCCGGTTATAACCAAGCATTCGGCTGGTTCGTATACAACATTAAAGAAAACCGAGAGAGCTGACTGCATATGTAAACTTTGCTGGTTTTATTTTACTTTAAGACTCATCTAGCCGGGCATGAGAAGAGATGGCGATTTCCCAAATGGCAGAGTCGTCTCTGGGCAACATCTTTGAAATGGTGGCATGGAGGTAAGATGGGGGTCTGAAAATATTAGGCTTTCACTAAATGGAGCAAACCCAAGCCAAAGTGCTGTAAGACGATAAAACCACGGAGATGAAAGAGGCGCCGAGCCATTGCGAGCTATTGCACACTGAGGGAAACTGCCCATGTGACTGTGACAGATTACTTCAGACACCAAACAGTCTTGTGGCTGGATGTCTGACGAGGGGTTTGAGTAGGAAAGAGCAGAGATGATGGAGCCCCGGAGACAAAGCACCATATTCTGATGGGATGAAGAGGTAGAACCCAGCTGATCTGGCACAGCGGTGGGCCGCGGCTTCAAGCTGTCATTGGTCAGGACGCAGCAGTGGAGGTTTGAGGTTGGGCGCGACATGAGCTCGTGGAAAAGTGCTGGTGTCTGAATGGATGTTTGCTTCATCGGGTCCAAGTAAATGTGGCTGGTATTGGGAAGACGGCCGAGCTGGTGGATGACGGTGGAAGAAGCGATGAGACCGGCTACGCTAGTCAAGTACAGGAGACCCAATATACAGCTAACCTGCAGGGGAGGTAAAGAACACAACAAACGGATAAAGATAGCACTGCACGGTTAACTGAAATAAAACTGAAGATCGCAATAGGGCTTAGTGTGATTATTAGATCGCAAACGCTTTGATTCAGGTAAATACATAGCAGCTGTTTCTGGTGAAGCATGTTCATTTACATGCAAGCGGCTCATAATTTGTGTTTTCTGTGTAAAAAAAAAACCTTAACGGCTTAAAATTACTTTTTATATGATTTAATAAAGTAAAGCTCAAGACATACCTATTATCTCTGGCTTTTATTCATAGCAGATGTATTGAATATTTGTTGGTCTTGTTTTAGGTCTGAAATCTGTTATTCTGAATATGACATTTATTGACTATCTTTGGACTTATTGTTCAGCACATTAGTCAACAATTTTTTTATTTTAAATGGCGCTATATAAATTAAGTTTGAAATTTAAGAAACTATGGCAGCCATAAACATTACTACTGTAAATTTACAGCCGTACTCTATTTTTTTTTTATTTGAGTGGAATTACAATAGTAATATTTATTTTAATAACTGAATTTAGTAATAATAAAATTGTGTCATTATTACAATGTGACTATAAAATATAATTACTATTATTTTATATTGGTACATAACCACAATTTTGCCAAAATCTTAACTTTAAAAAAAAAAATATTAAAAAAATGCTTGTGTGTGTATATTATATACATTCCTCTTATTTTTTTCAAATTTCAGATTTACTGTTTTTGTGACGATGTCTACTGCGAGATGTCAAAACAGGCGTCTGTCATGGCATACTTGCATAAAATAATATTTAAGAACAGCAAATAGGGAAATATGGATTTAACTGTGATTATTGACCTTGGTAAAGTGCTGGTAGATAGCCGATAGAGCTTCCCTCCAATTGGTTTGCTCCAACAGGACGCAGAGGTCTGTGTAGGTGAACCAGCCTCGCTTCATTCCTTGTCGCTCCGCAATGCTACAAGGACAACAATATTGATATTTTTACACTGGAACATAAACAAACAACAAAACGAGTATGTGTAAGGGTCTTGAACTTTGTCACATGACACAATTTAAGAGAAATGTACTGGTTAGTGATGCACCGATCATGATTTTTCATGGCTGATACCGATTTCCGATTTTATTTTTATTTTTTTAACCAGCAAACAAGAAAGAAAGAAAGAATGAAGTATACATAAAGAAGATGTTTATTTGGTATTTAACATGCCAAACTGGCTTTTGGCTATTGAAGACAATAACTGTAACCATCTTAAAATAAAGGCAGTAACTGCGTTCAATACAAACATAGACATCAGCATTTAGTTTTTGTTTTTAAATTGGGTTGAAACTACATAAAACTGGCCTTAAATTAAAACATGAACCTTAACCATGTGAAATTAAAGGCAACAACTGCATAGTTACAATCTTAACAACACAATCAACACACATTCAACAGTCCAAACAAAGATGTTACTTAATCAGCATTTGTTTTCATTTTAAGTTTGTGTAAAGAAAAAAGGTCTTTATCCAATGAAGCTAAACAAAACCAAAGTAGGCTATGTAAATACATTTTTCCAAAATGTTATATCAAATAATGTTTAGTGCAACGAGTAAAACAAAGATGCTACAGCAGGGGCTTTTTAAATCAAATTAAGTCAATGTAATTTTAAGGTAAAATAAAAGCAATCATCCTGTACAGAACTGACGTTTACTTCTGGCTTTTCAAAAGTGCATGCAAGTGTTTTTTTTTTTTATTCTTTACAAAAAGAAGCATTTCAGCTTTGTCACAAGTTGGTCTGTTTCATTTCTCACATCCAACACGTGAGAAGCTGCGCTAAACAACCGTTCACTGTCTACTAGGGGTGGCAAGGTACACCGATGTCACGGTTCGGTACGTACTCGGTTCGGGGGTCACGGTTCGATACGATTTCGGTACAACAGAAAAAAAATATATATACTATGCTCGGGTTCATTTCATTTATTTTGAACCGACAGTAACTTAGTGCAAATAAAAAAAATCCACTTAGATGCGAAAATACTAATACTATTACATTGTTATATTATGTATAAAATCTGTTTTGTTTTCATTGTGAGTGTACACAAATAAAAGCAGACCTCCAATTAATAAGACAATAAGTGTTTAAAGTTGACTCTGCTGGTATAACAGTTGAAGTGATCGCGCGCTGGAGCACACACACTCTTTTTTTATTAATTGTATATTGAATATTTAACAAACATTCAAAATTATTACACAAACATGATCACATTTCCTAACATACACAAAACACATCAGTTCCAGCATTGATAAAGTTGGTAGGCGCGCACCGCCTCTCTGAACGCGACTGAATTAACATAACTTCCAAAGACTATAATTTACATAATAAATAATAGTTTAGCATTCAGATAAGTCACATCGCAAACATGGAAATATGATGGAATATTTGGATTTGTGCCGGTATGAGAGAGGTAGGATACACGAGCACAAAGCTCTTGTCAGTCCATGTGAGAGACATGTTCAGAACCCGCACATGGTCACTGTTTTGAGTCAAGTGTGCAACTCACAGCATTCGCTGTTCTTCTGCTGGCGCTGGCGGTAATCAAACAGCGCTGTAGTACGCTTGCGCAACTTCAGCGAGTGCTGGAAAGCGGCTCTTATTTGTGCGCCAGTAACGTTACACTAACGGCTGTTCGCTTCTTGGTATCTGTTTTTCTGAGTTTGTTGTGCTTGTGCCGACTGTCTTCCACACAAATTACATGTTCGTGAATGATTGCAATGTAGTGTGCATGCGGGAACACTTCCGGAAATAATCGGCTGAAAAAAGACCAAACCCAAAACAAGCAAAAACCATCCAGTTCTGATTTATGGCCGGTCAACCGGTGCGTCCCTACTGCTAATCCAACTCACTCTGATAAACAGATTAGACTGCAAAGTGAGTCACTGCCCAGTAGACTCCTATAACAGTTCATTACATAAAAAAATCATTCTTGATTTTTTGAAAAGAAGAACAAAGATTTATGCTGTGACCCCTTAAAGGCCAGTAGGAATGTTCACTTAAACCAGAGGTTCTCAATTCAGTCCTCGTGCCCCCCCACTCTTTATATTTTGCATGTCTCTCTCAGTTAACACACCTGATTCAGATAATCAGCTCGTTAGAAGTAAGCTCCGTGCATGAACTGTGTTCCGATTGACATGCTCCCTACACAGTGTCCATTGCTCCCTACTCCCTGAGCAGGGGAAATCCGTTGAAGTCTATTTCACTTTGGAACATTCATTCATGGACGTCTTCACACACGGACGAGTGTGACATCATATACCTCTGTAAATATATACAATTTAAATTTACGTCTCGCACACTTCAATGCACTTTAAATTTAACATATCCATTCGCTTCGAACTGGAATCATGGCGGAATATCCTGTGATGTCCACTTCGCAGGGCACTTACGTTGGAATAGAACAAACGTCTGAAGCGATAAGAGAAACATACAAAACGTGTGGGAGGGGTGGTGGGGGGTTGGGGGGGGGCTGGGGAGTTCAGGGACTGGAATTGAGAACCGCTGACTTAAACCATATGACTCAGTATAATTTGAGATGTACTGTTACGACACAGTAGTGCATGTTAACCAACCTGCTTTCCACCTGACTGAGGACTTTAAAGAAGTCACTGGGCTCGGTGAAGAGGTTCCAGTCCTGGAAATGAGAAAGATCTTGTTTCAAATCAAATTCTGTGGAAAACTCACAACCAGAAATGCAACCTAATCTATTAATGCTTTAATAAGCGTGTATAAAAGGACAAAACAAGTCGAACTACTGTAAAAGGCCATAGTTCCTTGGAAAGAGAGAGAGTCACGCTTACGATCGCATTGAGGAAGCTCATCTCCAAAGTGTTGACAGTCTGAACATCCAGCTTGGCCGCAGTGCCCCATTCATCGTTGAAAACCTCCTCCTCTTCTCCCTCATCATACAAATACTTACTGGCAACCATCTAAAGATAACATTAGAAATTCAGAGAAGCAAATAAGGGTAATAAAAGGTTAGTAAAAATGAAAATCCATGAATGTGCATACCATGGATATCAAAAAGAGGTCTGAGGAGGAGATCTGTTGCAGGTATTCAGGATTTCTGTGTCGCAGTCTTTCAATGTATATCAAGGCCAACATCATAGCGCAGGGAGATATACATGCTTCCCTGTAACAAAAAACTATTTTAGATTAATTCAGTGACAATACATCATGCACAATATTTATTAATGAGATTATATTTCGAAATCAAAGATTTAAGGCGATCCTACCTGGCTACGTGTGCAGCGTATTTCTTGTGGAGTTTCCTAATGGGACTTGGGGCAGATTTCTGGAGCAGTTCCACAGCAATATCTAGAGGAAATGCAATGATGAGTGATCAAACAATACTGAACAACACAACAAAAAACTTTTATATGAATAGAAATATGTATGATGAAACCAAATATACCCAAACATGGCCCTATCTGGGAATTCATTGATATAGAAACTTTGCATGACCCAAAAAATTATGCTATGACAAAGTGTTAATATGAGCAATATATCTCCCCTGTATTTAATTTTAGATTTTAAACTGAATTCTAATCATTGTAAATAACATGTGACCCTAGACCACAAAAGCAGTCATAAGTAGCACGGGTATATTTGTAGCAATAGCCAACAACACATTGTATGGAGCAAAATTATCCATTTTTCTTTCATGGCAAAAAACATTAGGATATCAAGTAAAGATCATGTTCCATGAAAATATTTTGTACATTTCCTACCGCAAAAATATAAAATTTTTGAAAATTTTTATATTGAAAATATAAAAAATTTAGTTCAGTAATATGCATTGCTAAGAACTTTTCTCAATATTTTTTTTTTGCACCCTCAGATTCAAGATTATCAAATAGTTGTCCAAATATTGTCCTATCCTAACAAACCATACTTCAATGTAAATCTTTCAGATGATGTATAAATCTCAATTTCAAAAAATTGTTTGTTTTGTGTTTTCACATATGACCCTGGTGGCTGAGAGAGCTCAACGTGCTGCAACTTCAGAAAACACATGCAAATAGAAAAAGCACCAGCAAATCAAGAAAACATCTTCATCAGTTTGACAACACATGCGCTGCAAATACTCACAACACAAACAAATAAAGAAACACACTGCAAACAGAAAAAAACACCTGCAAATTAAGAAAAACGGCTTCAATTTGACAACACACGTGCTACAAATGCTCACACACAACACAACCAAATAAATAATTTTATTTGCAGCGCGTTTCTTTGTTTGTGTTGCGAGTATTTTTTGCAGCACATGTTGTCAAATTGATGAAGTTGTTTTCTTCAAATGTCTGGGCAATGAGGTAGGGTGGCAAGAAAAGCATCCAAGCCTGGCTAGATTTAGCAAAAACACATTATAAGTCCCCCAAAAGAATGTGGGAAAATGTGTTATGGTCTGATGAAACCAAGATTGAACTTTTTGGCCATAATCCTAAAAGATATGTTCGGCACAAAAACAACACGCGCATCACCAAAGGAGCACCCTACCCACAGTGAAGCAGGGTGGTGGCAGCATCACGTTTTTTTTCTTCAGCTGGAACTGGGGACTTAGTCAAGGTGGAGGGAATTATGAACAGTTTCAAATACCAGTCAATACTGGCACAAAACCTTCAGGCTTCTGCTAGAAAGCGGAAGATGAAGAGGCACTTCATCTCTCAGCACGATAACAACCCAAAGCATGCATCCAAATCAACAAAAGAATGGCTTCACCAGAAGATGATAATGTTTTTGTATGTCCCAGCCAGAGTCCAGATCTGAATCCGATTGAAAATCTGTGGGGTGATCTGAAGAGGGCTGTGCACAGGAGATGCCCTCGCAATCTGACAGATTTGGAGTATTTTTGCAAAGAAGAGTGGTAAAATATTGCGAAGTCAAGATGTGCCATGCTTATAGACTCATATACCCAAAAAGACTGAGTGGTGTAATCAAATCAAAAGGTGCTTCAACAACGTATTCGTTTAAGGGTGTGCACACTTATGCAACCACATTATTTTAATTTTATAGTTTTACTCCACCTTTCCTAAAAGATTTCGGTTAGTTTTTTTATTTAGTTGTACAGGTTATAGTTTACATTAAAGGTGTAAAAAGGTCTGAAATTATTTATCTTGGTCTTATTTTTTTACATCACAGAAACCTGCCATTTTAACAGGGGTGTGTAGACTTTTTATATTCACTGTATTTTTATAAATAATAATATATGACCCATTTATCAAAATAATACTTAACGTGCAACTATATATATATATATATGTGTGTGTGTGTGTGTGTGTGTGTGTGTGTGTGTATATATTAAATACGGGCAGAAATCAAGCAGTTTGGTGAAGATAGTTTTACTTGTTCACTCACCTGTCATGGGGCATGATAGAGCATCCAACGGGCTGTCAGAATCAAGACCATAATACAGTCGTTTCCTCACTGTCTCTGACCACTGCTCGTGTCCAGGCAGAAACTGATCATGATCACACAATACAAAAACACATGGTTTAAGTGTCAAATATCTTAGCAATAATTGTAAAGGATATCTATTAAGACTACGTAATATCAGTAAAGCAGCAACATCACTATGGTATGTGTTTTTCTTATCACATCCAAACACTGGGCCTCTGAGTGAGCCTCGAACTAACGTAGTTTAATACTCACAACAAATAGTTACTGTCTTGCAAACTGAAATACAGAAGCTATATGCTGTTTTTTAAGAATAATTCGTTTCTTTCACGTCTAATATTCTGGGCTTTAAATGAAAGAAGACATTAAAACATATTTAAAGTTTTTACATAAGTCAGTTTCGCGTGAGTTTCTCAGTCACGCGCCAAAACAGCGCAACTAGAACAAAAACACAAGCGATACTGACCGTAAACTCCTGGAAGTCAGAAAAGGTGAACGTTCGCTCGTCAAACAAATCCCCAAAATCCATGTTGGGCCTCCGGCATTAATTTAAAAGGACTGAAAACACAAACAGTCCGAATGAAGGCGTCGTGGAGTCACTCTCTCTCTTCCGTGACAGCTGCGTCACGGCGTATTCACAATCACCGTTACGTAAGGCAATGCGCTCAGTTGCGTAGGCCGGGACTACTGGATCGACCTTAGGTCAAACATTTTTATGGTGTAATTTAAACATATACATTTTTTTAAATAACTATATAGTTTTATGTCTCACCTAATCTCTGTGTATTTCTACGCCAATGTATGCTATTAAAGTTTCCCAATATCTCGAACCAACATCACAACGTTGTACATGTTACTTTTCTCACCGCTATTTTTGATGGACCAATCTAAGTAGTTTATGATTACTCACTATGACGTTTTTCAAATTAATTTATTTGAAATTACGCAAGAAAATATTTGTATTTATATGCCAAGTACTTCGCAGTAATAGAGCAGCAGATTTAAACGATTACATGTCAGGTGTGTAAAAATATCTCCAATAACACAAACAAATTTTTGAATGAGCCCCCTAGTGTAAAAAAAATACAGTCTCTTTCAGTGCAAGTTACTCCAAGTACTCACTGAACATTCTAACACAAACAATACAACAGTAATAAACAAAATATAGTTTTTTTAAATTTCATTTATTTTTATTTCTAAACAAAATATAAAGGAAGTAATTATGGCATTTGAATGTACATACAATATTTGACGCAAAGAACAATGTGATCAAAGAGCATATTAATAAACATATTCCCTTTGTTGCCTTTATTGCACAATAAAATACATACAAAAAAAATCTTCACAGACCTTATACATCCTATTACGACTGTCAAATTCTGTCAGTTGCTATTTCTCCACCCGTTATTTGAATAATCACAAAAAACGACTAAAACGCTTCTTTGTCTAGAAATCTACACAGTACAGCAAAAACACGCACCAGTGGCTCATTTCAACCTTGTCCCCTGAGTTTAGTGTCAGTTCTATAACGTGAGCAAGCTCCTATGTCCCTTAAATTGAACGTAAGATGTACAGTATTGCATATAAGCAATAAATACCACTCCACACACACACACACACACAGCATGACGAGATTATCTTTATGTGCACAAATGATCATAAAGTAAAAAAGTCAGACAAATGTGCACATATCAGAAATTAACATGAAAATTGATTGAGGAAATTACCCCCCCCCACCCCTGCCTATAACCTAGTCCTAAATTTAAACTTAATCTTAGTCTGTATAGAAAGAAATATATTGGTATTTACGGTTATACAATGGCACCAGAAATATAATTATTCATTTTAAAATTACAATGTGTTCTGATGTAGATCATACAGACAATTACAATCAGTTGCCGAATGTTCAGCAGAGCATCAGAAATCAATGCAACCACAGACATTCACTGACTGATTCAAATAAAACACCCCCCTTAATTATTCAACATAATCAAGTTATAGTAGTGGAAGGAGCCATAATTGTCAGAGCATTATTTTATTCTCTGTCAGTCTTCTCTCTTATTAATAAGCATCATAAATGCAATGAGTGAAAAGTAATGGCAAAAGGAATATAAAAAAAGACAAATATCTCATAAATAAATAAATCCTGAGGCAACATGGATCACTTCTAAGAACTGGCGAAAACAATCTGATACTAAATAATTATTGTTCGGATCAAAACAGCATTGGACGAGGTTATAATGCACAGATTTGATTGCACGTCTCTTGTGCCTAATGTCCCTTATGTCCTGCAGTGGATGACTGTGGCTGTAGTTTCTCAGATTTCCTATCTTTGGTCTCGGTGTCAGAGGCCGAGTCTAAATCCTGCGCCTGCTGCTGTTTGAGCCACATGTCACAGTACAGGCCTCCCTTTGCCAACAGCTCATCATGCCTACCACAAACAACAATACCGGACGTTAAACCACATAGTTCATGCATCAACTTTGCCTAGATTTGTGTTCAGTATATCAGTAAATAAACCCACCGTCCTCTCTCCACGATCTGTCCATCACGAAGTACAAGAATCACATCGGCTCCAATCACAGTCGACAATCTACAACATGCACATCAGTGATGGTGTTATACAATAAGACTTGTTTAATCACTATAGTTTAATCACTATAGTAATTGATGGAAGATGATTCGAGTAAAACATCTTTTAATTGATTTAATGATGTGTTTACCTGTGTGCCACCACAATGGTGGTTCTGTTGGCGCAGACTTTAGCCAGCGAGGCCTGAATATTTCGCTCCGTCTGTGTGTCTAGAGCAGATGTGGCCTATGGGTAGAGTAGAAGATGAGTAATAGTCTATCAAGAAAAGTACTTGTGAATCAGAAATGTTGTGTTCTAATCACAACGAGACAATTGCTTGCTTGTTTTCTGTTTCTGTCCAGTAGAGGAATCCCATTAGTCTAAACCCATCATCACATTTAAAGACGGGGTCAGTAAGACTTTATTTTTTAGTTATTAGAAGTCTCTTATGCTCATCAAAGCTACAATTAATTGAACAAAACTAAAAACAGTAACATTGTGAAATATTATTACAATTTAATATAACTTTCACAAGTGATATTTATTCAGGATTTTTCCATAAACAGAAAGTTCAAAAGAACAGCATTTATTTGAAAGAAAATCGTTTAGATTTTAAATGCATATTTATGTTTTTATTATCAAAGTATTAATTTCTGCAATTTTCCTAAATCTAACAGACTCCAAACTCTTGAACAGCATTATCTAATTTTGTGAAAACTATTTTAAAACAACTTCTCAACAAGAAATCATAAAAACAAAAGGCAAAAGCGGGATAGTTCCCACATTGCGTATGCATTCTCCCATAATGCACTGGTGATGTCGTACCTCGTCGAGGAGGATGATCTGTGGCGCTTTGAGGATGGTGCGAGCGATGGCGACTCTCTGCTTCTCTCCTCCGCTCAACTTTAGCCCCCTCTCACCCACCGGAGTGTCATAGCCTACAAATAAACATTCATTATGAATATCAGCTATATTATGGCATACTAGTGTTATTTTAGAATCACTGAGATACCATTATAGTATCCATTTTAATTTTATATCCATTTAAGTTTTAAGTGTGTTTTTGCCTTTTTATCTTTTTTATTTCAGTTTTAGTTATTTTAGTAAATCAAGTTAAACTAAATGATTTTTAAAAATGTTATATAAGCACATTTTATGTATTCATTGACTGCAGTTTAAATATGATTCAATGCTGCAAAGTTGTAGATTTTGTATACATGGTTCTCACCCTCCGGGAAGGTTATGATTTTGTCATGGATGTCAGCGGCGGTGGCAGCCTCCTCCACCTCCTGGTCAGAAGCAGTAACTCGACCGTAGCGGATGTTATCTCGAATGTTGTCATTAAACAGGACGGTATCCTGAGGTACGACGCCAATGTGAGCTCGCAGAGAGGACTGCTTCACCTGAGACACAACCAGACATGCCACATTTAGTGCAAATTAAATTGCTGTGACAGGAATTTAAAGGGGTCATATGATGCTTTTTTAAAAATCATTATTTTGTGTATTTGGTGTAACGATATGCTGACATGCTTTAATGTTAAAAAAACATTATTTTTCAAATACTGTGCATTATTGTAGGTCCTCTATGCCCCGCCTCGTTTTCTACAAAGTCCCTCCTTCCAACAAGCACAGTCTGCTCTGATTGGCCAACTGACCCAGTGGATTGTGATTGGCCGAACACCACAAGCACTTGTCGGAAATGTAGCACCCCTTTCCATAATCGCGAGCTTCAGCTTTCAAAGTTAGTTTCATCAGTTCAAGCCGAGAGGGGAACAGAGTCACATGACAGACACAGTGATGATGCTCGTATGTATTTGCAGTACACAAGCCGCCATTAAGACGATTTCTGACGGGCTGTACACTCCGCTGTGATGTGACCCTGTTCCCCTCACACACACACACGACGCGTTACACGCAAAACTTCGAAATTGAACAGTCAATAGCAAATACTTGAACTAATAACAAAACATACTTACAGTCACTGATTCAGAAGCGCCAGAAACTGACGCTTTTTTTAGAAATAGCCTTTGTGCACAGCCAGCCTAGCACTGTCCTAGGTTCACAAAACAGTCATCCATAAAATGCGTTGCACAAATTCGAACATTTGGGTTGTTCCTAAATGAATCTACCTGCGGAAGGCCAAATAAAGTGCTTTTGCTTTCGTCTAGAAACACACAGCGTCTCCCTGACACGGCTGCTTCAACACTACTGCGGTTACTGAAACCACGCCATACACAAATATTTCCACATCGTGATCTAGACGTGTGGGGGCGTGTTTGAATGAGCCGTTTTAGGTGGCGTGGCAGAGTCTTAACTTTGATAATGAATATCTCTTTGGTTTTGAGACTTTAGTCTTTGCATCTTCAGGGATTGTATCTATGCACAATCAGCTTGTAACTCTCCAAAGAGAAAGAAAACTTGAAACCGCATCATGTGACCCCTTTAAAGGTCATGTTTGGGTGCCCTTTGTTCTTGTATCAATGGCAGGTTCACCTTTGAGATGTCTTGGCCATCTATTTTTACACACCCGCCCTGAACGTCATAAAAACGGAAAAGCAGACGGATGATGGTGCTCTTTCCTGATCCAGACTGTCCGACCTGAAATACACCAAAAATGTGATTACACATACACTAGTGGTCAAAAGTTTGGAATATTTTTTATTTTTTTATATAATATGCTAATTTGGTGGTTAGTTATTAATAATGGTTCTTATTATTATTATCATCAGTGTTTTGCTGTTTTTTTCTTCTTTTGTGGAAACTGCAATAATGTTTTTTAGGATTTTTGATGAATAGAAATATATATATAAAAAGCAAAAATACTAAATCGTCTTTTTTATTATAATTGTCTTTACTGTCACTTTAATTCAATTGTATGCCTCTTTATTGAATAAAACTATTAATATCTTTGAACCCAAGCTCTTGAATGGTAGTATATCATGATTTGCATAAAAATATTAAGCAGCACAACTGTTTTAAACATTGATAATAGGAAATGTTTCTTGAGCAGCAGAGAATAGAATAGAATAGACTTACAAGTGCAACTGTTTGTCCAGGGAGAACGGTAAAAGAGATGTCCTTTAGAATGTCATTTCTGCAAAAATATCCCATTCGGAATATTGCTTATTTGTGACACAAATTACTCTACTAATAATAATAAAATAAAAACAACAGAAATGAATATGACTGAAGCTGCTCACCCTTGTATGTAGCTGAAGAAGACGTTCTCAAACTCGACTTTTCCCTGGCTGTAGTTGAGGTTTCCTGCGTTGACATCATCCTTCACCTAAATCAAATCATCATGTCTTTAATTATCCCAAAGCTTCAGCGAAGTAAACTTCACTGAAAAACCTTCCACTCACCTCCTCTTCCTCAGTGAAGAGCTTGAACATGCTTTCCATATCAATAAAGGAATTCTGGATCATTCTGTTAGAGGAAAGATACACGTTTACTCTCTGTTCTTTTTCCAAAATATAGTTATCTATACACAGATGACAAAAGCGTCATGCCTGTAGTATGTTCCAAACCAGTTGAGAGGAGTGTAGAGCTGGATGATGTACGTCCCAAACAGCACATAATCTCCGACCTGGAAGACCACGATGAGTTACATGAAGGTCATGTCACGTGACAAACAAACTCTGCTTGGTCACTGCTCATTGAAATAATAGATTTATATTGTTGTTTTACTACATTTCACTTTGAAAGATATTACAATGATATGATTTTTTTTGTTAAATTCTGTATTGGTTTGATTGTTATGTACCGCCTGAATGAATTAACCACCACAATCCAATAATATATGAGCCAGTGAACTGTGACCGTGAACTCTCACAAGTAAACAATAGTAAAACCTCAGTCTGGAGTGCAAATATGACTGGCATTTTAATCATAATCTCATAAATCCCTGGTTGGAAAAGTAATGTAGTGCATTAGCCAACATCTAGGCTGTTTATGAAGCGACACTGAAACTTTAGAAAGAAGCAACATGTAATTTAACTGATGTGCTGTTACAGGTGCGCATTTATTGGCTGTTTTACAATGACTTTGAATGTGGCTCATCCAATCAAACTGTCCACTGTATACATATACACTACTGTTCAAACATTTGGAGTCAGTAAGAGTTTGTTGTTTTGCAAGGCTGCATTTATTTGATTAGAAATACAGTAAAACAGTAACATTGTGCAATAATATTTGAGTTAAAGCTTTTTTATTGTAACTTTGTAATCTTTGCTGAATATTTTAAAAATAAATCTTTTGAACACTAGTGTACATTTATGTTCCTTCTTTCTATTTAATAAAAGAATGTTCCTGCTGTAAACCATAGATTATTTGATGGCTCCAGAATGATCAGGCACTGGTCTGATATCTGAGGAGTCCTGGCTGTTCGTACCTGAAACTTTCCCTCGGTCACGAAGTATGCACAGAGCAGAGACCCGGTCAGAAGACCCAAGCCGATGATGAGGTTTTGTGTTTGGTTTAAGAGCGCCAGAGATGCGCTGGTCTTCCACTCCGATACCTGAGCCAGAGAAACAGTGGCATGTTTTCAACAAATCTTGAGTGGAGAGCAGTCTAAAAATATTCTTAACAAATGTTACCTGATATTTCAAGATGGCATCCTCAAAGCGACCCACTTCATAACTCTCAGCATTGTAATATTTCACCTACAGACAATATCATAATTTAATCACAGCATATGCATAGCACAAGTTTAATATTTCTTGTAACACACATTCTGATGCCTTAGTCAAACAAACCGAAGCCATACCGTCTCAAAGTTCAATAAAGAGTCCACAGCTTTCGATTTGGCATTGTTATCTTGTGTGTTCATATCTCGTCTGTATTTGGTTCTCCATTCAGTGATAACAATAGTGAGAGCTGACAGAGACACGGATAACAGCAATCAATCAATAAATCAAATGCTGATCAATATATTTCCATTCTTCTTTCTTTAGTGACTCTTGAGATGAATGAATCATAAACAATACTGCAATCCATTTTCCTGAGTTTAGGTATATTCAGAACTACTGTACACACTATTTGTGCAGCATGCAGTATACTGCTCACATTTTGTGAATTAACTGTAAATAAAATCATTTGCTATTTTAAAATAATCACTTTTATTTATAAAATCATAAAGTGACACCAAACAAGCAAGCTGCATAATGAGAGTTACTGACAGTGCAATTTTGGTATTATGTATATACTACCTAAGTATTTTTTATATTAGCTTGGATTTATACTGAATTCATATTTTCATTACAGTTTTAGTTAACATTTTAGTATTTTGTTATATGCATTTGTATATCTTTTTTCCACATCTATTTAGCTTTATTTTAATTTCAGTAATTTAGTACTTCAACTTTAGTTGTGAAGGTAACATTTCTAATGTGTTCATATATGTTTTTTAAGTTTTTCAGCTAATATTTATATTTTATGTCATTTTAGCTTTATTTCAATAGCTCAAAATTATTTTGAATTGTTTTTAGTTAACAAACATTATTCAAAAATATAGCAGAAATGTTTGCATACTGCTTTCTGTTTCAGATGCTACACTTACAGAAGGCAGTATATATTATGTTCAGCATAATATGCTATCATACTACCTAGCCATTATCCCAACTCCCTACATTTCACTACTGATTATACCCCGTATGATTGTGTATGTGACAAATAATAAAGAACCTTGACTTACACACCCAAACCAGCTAGACGAGATATTCAAACTGAATTTGCCGTTTAAGCGTAAACAAGACTTTGGTTACAAGACAATAATTAAATGTACATAGTTATTCCATTACTTAGAGTTATATTCACTTAACCAGAAAACACAAACAAACAAAAGAAAGCAGAAAAGAAGCAACTACAGTCTCTTCAGATATGTGTGTGTTCATGTATTCACATTCAGAAATGACCATTGTTAGATACTTACTGAGGTAGAGGGTCATGCAAACGAAGATTATGAGGCCAAACCAGGCATTGAAATTGGATATGAAATAGACAATGGCGATGACAATGTCAGCAATAGTGGGGAAGATGCTGAACACGATGTAGCTGTCGGATTAAACAAAAAATAATACATATATATTTCAAGATAATACAAACTGAGATCACTTTTACTGCACAAGCATACTATCTGTACTTAAGTTTCATATGCATGAATGCTAGTGCATTCAAGATTAATATTGCACAGTGACCTAGTTAATATTTGTATTCCAGTGCTTGAGATAAGAAGGTCTGTGGTATCAAGATGCAGTATAATCTAAAGCTAATGCTCATTTTAAAATACTTAACCTCAGCAGGCTGTTGATGGATGAAGTTCCTCTGTCGATGCTTCTCAGGACGTCCCCTGTGCGGCGGCCCAGGTGCCAGCGCAGAGACAGAGCGTGCAGATGAGCAAAGAGACGCACCTGGACCACGCGGTTAGTGTACTGCTGCACTCGAATCCACAGGAACGAACGCATGTTACTTACAAACCCAGACGCTCCTGCAGATGGAGATCAGATTGAAGTCAGATTCTAAAGGATATTCCACGTTACACTACAAAGAGATTAAACTGGGAGATGTGCGTATCCCTCACCAGCTCCACCTCCCTGCAGGAACTTCAGGAACGCATAAACACACACTGTCGTCGCCAGAGTCTTCCAGGAGCTCCCATCTGTCAGCTGGTTCACTGTGACAGGAGCAAATCATTGTGTTAGCACATCAAAAAAATTACATATATATATATATATATATATATAAAAAATGACAGGAACTCCGAGTTAAAGTCTGTCAGAACAAATTAATCTTGATAATTTTAGATTACTTTGATAGAAAGATATGTAATGGATTAGGTTGAATAGCTGTCAGCTGTTAAATTAAAGTACACAATTAGATAATATTACCAATTTAGATCAACCCAATTACCACGCAATGCTTAATTTTGTTCAGTCTGTGGTGTAAAAAGGTCGCATTAGCAATTATTCGCATTAGTTCACTTTATCTTGCTATCCTCACTTACATAAGTGAACTATAGTGTCCTGCACCCACTAGCAAAAAATAAATAATCAAAAATGATATCTGGTGTCTGACATTTATTTGGGGTTTGACTAATATATATATTTAAATATTAAGATTTTAATATCTTTATTTGACCCACTAACTCTAGCACATTATATTCTAATTATATTCTTTAAAAAAAACGTGTCCCTTTTAGACTTGCACTCTATTAATTTACTGCTTGTTTTCTTAAACACTAGCTTTTCTAATCTTTTTGTATTCTATCTATTCATTTTCTTTTTATTTATTATAAAATTAACAAAAGCCAAAAGGCCTCTAACACTAGCTTGCTCTATTCTTTTTCTATTATATCAGTTTTATTTGTATTTATTATATAATAAATAAAAAACCTTGCAACGTGTACCGTGTTAAGCTAACTGAGATTTGTTATAGCACTTGCATGTTGCTCTATTGTTGATTTTGATTGCTTCTATTGTCCTCCTTTGTAAGTCACTTCGGATAAAAGTGTCTGCTAAATGACTAAACGTAATGTAAATATAGCATGGATAATTGATTCTTGACTAAATAAGAGTCTTATTCTGTACCTATGTTCTTGTAGTAGATGGGCACAAACACATTAATGACGCGCTCCACTCCCAGCATCCCGAGACAAAGCAGGACCAGCAGCTGGAGCAGGGCGTTGCCTTTAGGCCACATGTACGGCACCAACAGACGCACCTTCTTCCCAAAATCTTTCCATGCAGACTGATTCTCATTAGAATCACCCAAAAGAGGCTGAAAACATGCAAGAGATGCATTAATAAGATCAATTATTATTACAGAAGTAAGATTTGAGAGTGAATGTAATGTCTTACTACTCCGTGCTCCACATCTCGCTCGTCTTCATTGACCAGAAGCATGTACGGTCGGCGTGGCAAGCCTGGGGCTTTGAGGCCTAACAGGAACAGCAAACCTGAGCTGAAGTACCGCACCAGCCAGAAAGCAAACTCCGTCTGCAGACAAGGAATATTATTTACTGAATGATAATGATTTGCTATTGTTTGTATCTGCTTGAATCATACATCTCTTGATATCATCTAAAGAGTGACATTAATATAGTGTATCTCACCTTTTTGTTTTAGTCATCAGCTTGTTTTAAAAAAGGTCTTCAAAGTTATTTTTAAATGAAAATATTATTATGTAGCATGGATTTGATTATCCAGTGTAGCTGACTGAATTTGTCTTCTGTAATTAGTGATGTACAAATTAAAACAGCTGTAGCATTAATATGAGGTGTTTAACCTATTTAAAACAAAGCAAACATACAAAACAAACTGTTTTAAATAAGAAATGTTTTGATTTAAATAAAATACAAAAATTGGAGTTATAAATAAAAAAGACTGAATTTTAGATTTCAGTTATACTTAACATTTATAATTATATATTTGTTATAATTACATATTTATAATTATAATTGAAAAAATATTTATAATTATTGATAATGTATTAAAGGTTAATTAATAATATAATATTTAATTATAATACACACACAGCTATTTGATTGTCCTGAGCTAATAACAATGGTAAATGAAATAATAATAAGCTGGATACAAAGTAGTACAAATTAACTGTGCTGAAAAAAATAAAGCTCAATTATTTCTATTTAATTGTATTATATATACGAACATTTGCAAAGCTTTTTTATTTGAAGACTTGAATATGTTTGTAAAAGCTTTTTTAGGAAAATCTTTACAACACGCACTCAACATTCAATGTTTACAGCAAGACTAGAAAGAGCAGAGTGAACTTCCACGTCAGGAAGTGTCAGAACATCTGTTATCTGATTGGTCAATCTTGAACAGCGGGGGTGTGGCTAATGCAGGCAGGAAGGGATGCAGCTAGAACTAACCATGACTCAACAATATTTCCACATGTCTCGGTCTAGTACTTAAAGACACATAATGACTCAACAATATTTCCACACGTCTCGGTCTACTACTTAAAGACACAATGACTCAACAATAGTGTTTTTCTATGACCATCAAACTTGACAGAACTGCTGAGTCATTGCGGAGTTGTTAAACCTCATCTGCTGGATCCTGAAACTTTATTGTAAATAAATATTAGTTTCACACGATTACCATAATACTGAGTCATGGTGTGTGAGCAGGATTCCTACATCTGTCATCACTTTCTAACACTTCAGAACAATGGCATCAGTGCAAAAGGTTATGGTACAGGGATAGATGATAATACAATGCACAATACATAAAAAAATAATTTAAAAAAGTACAACAATCCAGGTGCGTAACTTAACAAATGTAATATAAATGATGTTAAAGAGAGGTAAGCCATTACCTTCCACTTGGTGGATGATAAACAGGCAAAAAATAAAATCCCCTATTCTTACATTAATGCAACATATTACCATATGCAAATTTCCATAACATAAACAAATCACACACACACTTACCTGTTGATCGGATGTTTCCAGAGTCCACCACCACTGAGGGCTCATCCACGACACAAACGCCAGGTTTTCGGCTGCAAACGCTACAGCCCAGTACAGCAACAGTACCGTACTGTGTCCTCTGGTTCTGTCCCGCACCAGAACCCTCCTCCTCTCCAGACACAGCAGAGCCACGGCCCATATCCAGCCCAGCATGGAGAGACAGCCGTACACAACCACATACCCCGGCAGCTCTCCGCTCCGAGCGATTCGAAACACCATCCAGCCCAGAGCCAGCAGGACGAGCAGCACCGACAGGCCCAGCCTGGAGCCGGTAGAGTCGAGAGCGAGGGATGAACTTGGGCTCCATGACTGTGCCGTAACGGCTGTAGCATACGCACAGAAACGTGCCGAAGAGGAAGGAGAGGGTGAGGAGGACGGATGGCACCAGGGTGAAGTAGAAGCAAAGAGTCAGACCGCCCTCCACCCAGACCTGCTGCATGGAGACCCCCGCTTCACAGTAACTCTTCATCTCCACCATGATGATGATGGTGGACCCACACAAAGAATATCTGGAAAAAAAATAATATGGTGAGGAAACCTGATCAACTTTTATTTCCAACAACCCAAACAATTTCTATGGTACTGTATGGATTCCACATTCACGAACTATTGTGTTTACTCCAAGGTATTTACTAAAAGGTACAAATAATACCACAGTAATGTCATGATCAAGTGGAAAAGTTTGTATTTTCATAGCACATGTGCAAAAAAATAAGTATTTTATGGTACATGCCCAAAAAACAGTATACTACCACAGTATAAAGTACTGTGTCTGTAACAGTGTTATTATAGTTAAACTAAAAATCATAAAGAAAAATCATTACTTAATATAAAAAATAGCAACAAGCATTTCCCATTTCAGTTTAATTTGATGTACTTAAAAATAATGTAGACATAAAAAAATAACTAATAAAAATAAGGGTTAAACAATGCTGAAGTTTTCTTGTAAAATTTGTATTTTTCTCAGGCTCCTATGTTTATGTTAAGTTATTTCACTTTAATGGTAATGAAAAGAACATATTCAATGCAACTAAAGTGAAATTACTAAATTAGGAGCCTGCTAAAAATGCTAATTTTATAAGAAATTTAAAACAGCACTTAGATTTTGCATCTTAACTCTTCATATATAAAAGACCAACTTACTAACACACCACCATGGTAACGTTGCATTGCATGCATAACATGGTATTACCACGCTATGTCCGAATCTGACTGTTCTTCTTTGTAAGTGTCATTTATTACAATGTATATCAAAGTACCATAGTATTGCGATGTGATACCACGCGCATATAAACTTGTGTTAGGCTAATAAGATTATGAACTAACCTGTTTCAAATGTCACTGAGATCCTTCTAGTCTTTCGCGTGCGTCCTTGAATAATGATCCCCTCAGATGAACGTTGGTGCTGCTAAATCAATAAAAGTCTGCGTGTGCTGTAACGTTATGTCCTTGCAGCCATAAACGCATACCGTTCAACTCCACCGTCCATGACTTACACAATAACACCGGGACAGACCGACGTCACTGGTTTGGTAAGACCTGTGGCCTTCTCATGTTCCTAGCGCACTAAGCAACAAACCTCTTAAATCTACCAGGCAAAGCGCTGTCATGGGCAGTGTTACTTTTCTCAGCGCTGATAAGAATAGTCCAATCACAGTTCGTTTTGATTAATACAATACTTAAATCTACCAGGCAAAGCGCTGTAATAGGCAGTGTTACTTTTCTCAGCGCTGATAAGAATAGTCCAATCACAGTTCGTTGTGATTAATGAATGATCTTAAAAAAAAAATCAGTTTATTAATAGCGGCTGCAGTGGATTCAGTGGCGGAGCCAGGATGTTTTCATAGGGGTGTCCAGGGAGGGGCCAGCAACAAGCCTGGGGTGGCACAGAAATCTTCATTAATTCAGTATAAAAACGTGGTTGTCTATAAAGTACTAGACTATTTTAGAGCCTAAAACACAGTTGAATACATTTAATTTCTACTTGATTTTAATTTAGATATTTGTGAATTGTTATATAAAGCAATACTGAGTGAATATGATCATTTTTGTATTATTCCTCACCTCCAGGTATTTTAATAAAGGGGCTCACAATAGCTTTATTGCTCTGTTTGGTTCTGGTTCTAATTTTTGGTAATTTCATGTCTTAACTGACGACAGAACTGCGTCGTATGCTCATAGTTACTTGTGCGCTCATTTATGATGACGCGATCAGAGCATGCGCCGTGAGTTCAGTGACAGCTGACAGGAAAGTTTGTTTTACTGACATACAGCCTAACAGCATATCATTGTTCTACTAAAGCTCATTTGGCTGGTGTACCTTGTGCGCGCTCATTTGACTCGTGTACCTGAAGACGTCTTAATAAAGGCATTTATTGTCAAGAAAAAGGGGACAAAAACCGCAGTTTTGAGCAGGGTGGCCAAAGAGGTGGTCAAGCATAGATCAGTGGTGGCTAGAAGTGGATTTACACTGGCTAGGTCCACCCCTGCATTACGTATTGCTGAGTTTTACACTGTATGTTTACTAGTTACACGTGTTGAACAAATTATACTTTTTTATTTAATGGATAAAAAAAACAAAAAACTATTAAGATTTGAATTGGATAATAAGATTTGAATTCATTTGAATTTGTAAATATTTGTATTTTATTATTGCAAAAAAAAACACACAATGACATTGGGAGAAAAAGAAAAGGGGGACATACAGACATCACAAAAGCTTATAAGAGCAATACAAAGGTTAACAAAATATAACACATCATACAATATTAATGATTCATGTTATCTTATATTTTGTCTTAGATTTTATCGTTTAACTTACACTTTATTTATTTATTTGTACTCCAAACTGGAAATGTACCAGCAGAGAGCAGCATTACAGGCTTGAACGATTATACTTTTTATACGTAAATGTCTACGGTAAAACTCCTAAGATTTGAATTGCAGTACAGACATTACAGACATCACAAAAGCTACACAAAGGTTACACCAGATTCATGGTCTTACACTTTATTTATGCTCCAAACTGGAAATGTACCAGCAGAGAGCAGCATTATACAGGCTATGTTTGTCTTACTGAACGTATGCAGTACAGGCCACTTACACTACACCAGGGGTCTCCAACCCTGCTCCTGGAGAGCTACCGTCCTACAGATTTCAGCTCCAACCCCAATCAAACACACCTGAACCAGCCAATCAAGCTCTTCAAGGCTACTTGTTATTTTCAGACAGGTGTGTTGGAGCAGAGTTGGAACTGAAAGCTGCAGGACTGTAGCTCTCCAGGAGCAGGGTTGAATATCCCTCTACACACTGCTACCTTGTATTTTTGGTAGTATGTGCAACAGTATAAATAAAATGCATTCACAGGTGCATCTCAATAAATTAGAATGTCGTGGAAAAGTTCATTTCTTTCAGTAATTCAACTCAAATTGTGAAACTCGGATATTAAATAAACACGGTTTACACTGTAAAATTGGTGGGTTTTTGTTAAATGTGAGCCAAAATCATCACAATTAAAAGAACCAAAGACTTAAACTACTTCAGTCTGTGTACATTGAATTTATTTAATACACGAGTTTCACAATTTGAATTGAATTACTGAAATAAATGAATTTTCCAAGACATTCTAATTTATTGAGATGCACCTGTATATTTGTCTGTCTAATCAAGTAATGAGTAAACATAATTTCTGTCATTACTTATAGGTTCATTCATCCTGGAAATGGAAGGTCAAGTTGTCGCGTTGCATTGTCATCCAGATATTCCATGTATACAAAACAGTCAGAGATTGTGCATACTATACTGCAATACTACTGCATACTGTAACAATAGTAATATAGCACAGCAGTGTGCTTTTGTGAATACAAGCTGTGTCTTTGTTTTGCATTGTGCTGAGGGTAACATTTTTACCTACTCCACACTTCTGCACACATGGACAAAAAAAAAAAAAAACTTTGCTACTCATTTTATTTAATTCCTTCACGTGGTTTTGAATGTGCATGTGTGTTTCTAGTTAAACTACACAGGTTAATATAAAAAAAAACGAATTAATCAACGAAGTTGCACAATTTTTGTTTCACAAAATCAAAACCAAGACATGAGGGACATGTGAGACTAGGATTGTGTGTCCTTACTAGAATAAAGAAAAACAAGATATGCTCACACGGAGCATTTTTGAAAGCTGTGGGGAATTATAGTGTGTGTGTGTGTGTGTGTGTGTGTCTTGTTTCTGTTCTTGTTAATTCAGCACTGGAACATGTAGGGTACACATTTGTCCTTTGCAGCAGAAGAATGGTAAATATTACACAGGTACAAGGTAAAGACATTTGTTAGTTTGAATTTATGCTTTAAGATAAAGAAAACAGTCAAATAGAATTATAGGGTCAAATATAAGAGTCAAAAGTCATCATCCATGGTGGTTTGGCAACAACACAACCTGAATGGCAAAAAGTCTTCTAAAGATTTGTCCATGTAGTAGACAACAAGCATCACAAGTTAAATGGTATAAATGTGAACACTTCAAAATGTAAAAGTGCCTGACTAATAATAATAATAATAATAATAAGTCATCACCACAGAATCCAGAATTAGCTTTTGAAATGACCTCTGTGTTCCTTCATTTTACTAAGACAATTGGCTCACCATTTCCTGAAAACACTGAAGTGAAGTCTGTGATCTGAAGACATGTATGAGTTATTAATGGAGGAGGTCAGTGAAGCCCAGACTCCGGGCCATTACACAGACTAACAGGAACTTAATTGTTTCCTGAGTGTCTGGAACTAGGGCTGCAAAAGAAAGGTAATTAAATCTCCTCCTCCATTATGAACATTTCATTGTTGACGGTGGAGTTAATTATGAGCTCTGACAGGGTTCGTCTCGCTTCATGACAGCAGGCCTTTGTCATCTTTATCTGGGTTGGTCTTCCTCATTCATATACTAGAGGAACAGGGTCATTTGCAGAGAGACTACAGTAACTGAAGCTCTTTATTAGAAGACAGTAGGCTTCTCACAAACAATGCAGAAAGGAAATTAGACCGTGCAAATCTAGAATGACATCATTTACAAATGGCCAGAAACATGAATGAATAATAAGTGTCAAAATTGTGCATGTTTATGCATTAACACGTTTAAACAAATTCTAAATTAATAATATATTTATATAATGAAACAAAAAGGCTGTTAGAAAAAACAATCAAACAATGAAGCGGTTATACTTATAAAAAACAGCCAATGAAAGAAAAATACACATTCAAGAAAATATGATTTTTTTTATATGAAAAATAATGGCTTTAAAAAAATTATATTATAGATACATTGTTTGTCATTAACAAATACAAAACTATATTTGATATATAGTTACAACAAAAATCTAGTGTACATATAGTATCAAAATACACATATTCAAAATGCATTATCTTAAAAGGTAATATGTGAAGTTTTGACTCCGTTAAATTGATCTTATTCTAAGGACGTTTAGACTTTTTACATGATTTTGTTTTACATATATCTATATTTTTGCAGACACGGTTTACTATTTTATAACCGTTTTTGTCAATTTTTGTTATTGCATTTTATTGTACAGCTGTGCATCAATCCATAATGTTAATATGCCTGCCTGAAAAAGCACCAGCAAATCAAGCAGGTGCACGATGGCATGTGCTGCAAACGCTCACAACACAACCAAATATACTTTTATTTGGTTGTGTTGTGAGTATTAGCAGCGCGTGTGTTTTCACACACACGAGAACAAAGAAAAAGTGATATATTTGCTTGCCTTTATGGCTAGTTAATGTATTACTCTATTGTAATTTTGATTCCTTTTCAAACATTTATTTTGCACACAAACATTGTGATTTGACTGACATATTTTATTTCACAACAACATTTAGTAATTTATCATAACTGCACTGAATTATAATAATTTCCACATGAGCATTGCCAGCATCTCGTTCTGGGCATTTTGGAGGACAGCAAACTGCAGCATCATAAAACATGTGGTTTATTACTCATTACTGGGTCACTGCGAGTTAATGGATGTGTTTGTAAAACACACAAAAATAACACGACACCAAACACCATTATACCCCACTTCATATTAATAAATATTTATATTGCTTTTATGGCCATTTTAATTACGTCTATTTGTCTTCCTGTTCCCATGAGCCCGGTGTACAGATGCAGTCAGTTTAAGATGCAAGACATGGACCATAAAACTCAGTCACCAAAATATCACATTGGATTTGTATGCAAGGGTCTCACTGCTCCATGTTCTCTAAAGAGACAAATAAAGCTAGGAACATAAATATACAGCTTAGAAGCAATCTCAAATCTTTTATTCAGAGGTCAAACAAGGTTTAGATGACCAATTTAGGGTACATGTGGGATTAAGATATATAAAATGTACTTATGCGCAACTATTCCAGTTTAAAATAGGCATTTTCTATTCGAATAATGTGATTAGAGCTGAATTGAACATCTTTACTCTTCAGTGTCACACGATGCGTCAGAAATCATTCTAATATGCAGATTTGCTGCTCAAGAAACATGTTGTTGTGCTCCCAGATATTTTAGATCCAGATTATTCTGGATTTTTAATAGAAAAATAAATCAATCATATCCCAGTGACACCTAACTCTTCAACAGTAGCATACAGTCAAACTCAGTTTTATTTTATTGCACATTCAATATTTTCTTAATAAAAAGTGGTTGAACAATCTTATCAGCCAGAAGAACTATTAATTTGAATTGAACTTGTTTTCCCTCTAAAAGCATACAAACACACTCAGACACGTACACAAGTGTATTTGTCACTTTTACAGAAAAGAGCACTGAAAAACCATGAACAGAAAATGGTTACCGTGCTCCAAACTGGTAAACCGTGCTGCAGGAGTAAGGGTCACTTACTACAAATGGGATCCCCTGAACAGAAACAAGAAGCTAATGGGCTTCAACCAACTAACTGCAGGCAACACCGGACCAAAGAAGCAAACACACCCATTTAGATAAAACAGCTTTTATTATCCTTCACAAGTCAATGCAAGCCGTTTCTGCCGCCTTTGGTAAAACAACGTTCCAAGGATTATGACACACAATAGTCCAACTGCAACCACCAAACCAGCTATGAGCACCAACTCAATGGAAAACTCTAGAAAAGAAGGTGAGAAGTAAGGCCTACGACATGGATGCTTGACCGAGTCCTACATCTTTGTATTTACAGTGGCCCCAAAATATATTTCGATTTTAAGTTACTCTTAAGCGGTCTCAAGGTGTTTTACAGATGTAAATACATCAATAAACAATACTGCAATATTTTTGCAGTAGTTCAATATAATATGTTCCAGAAAGCTTGACAATTACAAAGGGCCCAGCACTCGCCTTATTTTCGAGTAAAATGCATTGCCATGAGGATCCAGGGCATGTAAGATTTCAGAAATGAATGCTTTTATTCAGCACAGATGCATTAAGTTGACCAAAACTGACCATAAAGACATTAACACTGCTACAAATGATTTTCATTTCAAAAGAAATGCTGTTTTTCTGATCTTTATATTTAAAAGTTGAACTTCTATTGGGCCATCTTAAAGTTTTTGAGATGCTTTAAAAAAAAAAAAATAAGTGCATTTAATAGTCAACATACACTACGGTTCAAAAGTTTGGGCTCTGTAAGATTCTGATATCAAAATGGTCACCTGCATCTTTTGACAACGCCTGAGAAGACTGGTAAATTTGCAGTAGAGGCTCATCCTCCACCGACAGCCGTTGATGGACAAAAATCGGCCCAATAGAAGCCTCATCTTCCAATGTAGAAACTAAGAAAAAGAAAAGATCGAAATAACATTCTCAAGCTGCACAGCAATAGTTTATACCCCTCCAAATATATTCAGATGCATGTAAAAGTGGAACAATACCATCAGCATCCAGACTTCTGCCCTTCCTCATGGTGCAGCTAGTCTCACAACAGCCACACATCTGATCGTCTCCGTTTACAGCGGTCCAGCTGTTACACAACACAAACATTACCTGTTGAATGGAGACTGCTAAACGTGCTTCCAGCATTACTCATACCTGTTTGTTTCTTTAACATATGAGCAGGCCTTGTTCAGATCAGTGGGACTGGAAGTGGTAGTAGCCTTCAAATGACAAGTGACGTAGATCTGGGCAGAAAAACTCAGATTAACAGATGTCTGATCTGGATCAAGTGTAAATGGAGCAAACTGTACAAAAAAAGCCCAGATATATTCACTGTAAAGTTCTTTTTCGTTTTTCACTTAGGGGTTATAAGTTCGAAATACCTGGAGCAGCATTATTTTATTAGCGTTAACATCCCGGTTAGATGAATACCTTGAGAGCTTTTAATAAACAAAATTACAGTGGTGAGAAAACAGCAATTAAGAAAGCATCCGACTACATCTATGTGGATACGTTTGCTCCAGCACTCTAATAATGTCATGTTCATCTCTAAAATTACTTTATATGATAATATACATTGTCAGCGTTGCTTTTAAATTAGAATTACAACTTCAGTTTTTATAATGCAGCTGTCCAGTGTGTTCATGTTTTTACACACGTCTGATCTTGACAGACAGAGAAGAAATGGAGAAATTATCCAAATGAAAAACATTTTGGCGTTATTTTGTTAGAAACCACACCAGTTTGTTCTTCGATTGAAATACATCGGGGGCTTAATGCACTCACCATTCCATGGTAATCTTGCTTAAATCTGAACGCCTCAATCTGAAATTGTAACTTGTCATCCTGTATATGAACCTGGACCTGGAATTTGTCAGCTTGGCATCCATCATGCATCTAAAGATATTAGTTAAGAGCATTAACCAACAATGGCACAATAATAAAGCACTCAAAAGGTCAGTCTGATTGAGTCCCTCACCCGCTGTTCTCGATGAACGTGTACATGGTGGCGGCTTCCCCGCTGGGGCCCAAAGTAGCTGCGCAGCTTTCCACGAACACCCGCAGAGGAACGTGATTAGCACGCACCACTGAGGCTTCCAGGTTTATGAAATCTCCCAGAAAGTAAGTGTTAGACGGTCGCTCATACCTCCAGTCATCTGTAGGACAGGTTAAGATCTTCAGATTAAGAATTTAAACTAAATAATGCTAGAAGACTCCGTACCAGTCATGAGTTTGAGGGAGAAGTGTAGCTGTTCTTCACCAGCTTTTGCTGCAACATAGGGAATCCAGGTGGGATGCAACGCATTACTACTCACATTGTGTTTCCTACAAGAAACCATGCACAGCATGTGGAGAAGCAAAGGAAGTATGACAACTTTTAGTGCCATGGTAATGTCAAGAATATTCTCATAATGCTTTACTTAAGATGCAAAATGTCAGAGGTTACATAATACGCAATGTAGAAGAAATATTCAAAAACAAATTAAGAAAATTTAGATTTGGATTCCTTGAATAATCATTTTAGTTCTTGTAAAAGGCTAAATCTGCAAATCAAAAATAGTATTTTGTTTTCAATTTCAAAGTATAAACTAAAGCCTGATTATCATGCTACCACGTTAGATTGAAAGGTTTAAAGAGGTTTACCTTGGGTAGATGCAATCAAGTGCAACCATAGCTTCATTAGTTTTCACGATAGGTGTGTTAGGAACAGGGGAAGGGGAATACACCAAAACAAAGGAATAAACAAGAGAATCTTCAGTCATCTGAAAAGAAACAGTGGTACACATAGATATTAATACACATTAAAAAAATAAGAATTAAATAATTAAAAAAAAGACAAATTAAAAATAAAGATGCAAAAAAAACGATAAAATTTAAACTATAAAAAAAAAAAAAAAAATCATCATTTAACAATACATTTTTTTTTAAATATCACTCAAGAGATAAGACTTAAAGATTAAATCATGTGCACATGTTATGGTTCCCCTGGTCAGCCACACTTCTAATGCAGGTGACCACAAACATGAGAACACCAAAGACATCTTGGGAAAGGATTTTTGTATCATTTTAGACAAATCTTAACAGCTAGAGAAACTACACTTATCAGGACATACAGTACCGTTAATGTGCTCCCACATTCTTGTAACACTGACTCAAAGACAACAATCCTGGCATGGTCATCAAATCCAACAGATGGACAACCACCCAGTGTCAGATCAGAGGGGTTGATGAACTGATTGTTCCCCAAGAAATCTTGCTTCACCTGCACTTTGACAGAGACCTCTCCACATTGAACCTCGACAGTGTTTGCTGGCACTGGCACCATAACCACCTCATCCTTCACATCAGGGATACAGGTCAGGACCAGGAATGGGCTTCTGGAATCCCTGTTGGGTTTGTGAGACTGTCTCAACTGTTTGTTGAGGTTGTATTGGTCCAAAATGTATTTGGCTTTTCAAAGGCCTGCTAGGTTGAAGAGGCACGGATGCGTAGTTGGTTCTCTGGGAGTGTCCTTGCATTGGTATCGGGACAAACTCTTGTGATGGACGTCCCACCATTGCTGGGGCAGGTCTCCTAGATTCAATGAAGTTTTGAAACATGTTGGATGCTATCGCACTTTGATCGAATCTGTGCAGGCCCTGGCACTGGCGTTGGATGTCTGAAGACGGCATTTTGACTAAAGCCCTGTTCTACAGATGGTTCACCTTGATTCAATGGTTCAGCAGGACACAATAGTCCACATGAAACTATAAAAACAATATCAATAACCACTGAACTTCTTCCCATTGTTGGTCTCTCAATGCATTCCTGTGCGTTTTCAAAGGATGCAACTACTTACCTATCTCTCTCTTAATGCTGATTGGCTGGAAAGGTCAGATTCAATTTTGACTCCGCCCTTTTAAATTTCCCTCCAGCCCATGCCAATTAAGAAGCTGTTGAGCTGTGTTCAACTGCTGCCAACTTTACAGACTTGTTTCACAATATTAGTACTTTTTATCTGATCATATGACAACATAAACAAAAGTATTATCAAATATATATATAAAAAAATGTTATTGTCATGTATTTTTCCCCTCATTTACACCACAGCACCTTACACTAAGTAAGAGGAAAAACACAATTCTTAAAGGAAATGCAGCCTAAATTCACTGTTTTCAGAAGTTGCAATGGATTCTTTCACACTTTATCCTACAAAACACACCACTGATTCCCTCACGACCATAAAGCGTGTTTATCAGTTGGCGTGTTGTGTTAGTCTTTCACAGAATTTTACGACATGCTGTGCTAAACGCTCTGACACGAGAGGAAGCTGTGAAAGGACAGGTCTCAGATCAGTTGGAGCTGCCTATCAACCCTATTATGCTGTTCTGAGTAACTCCATTAATGGCCTCTAATTTGGCCCAGGGGACCCGAATGGGACCGGTGGCGTCTGTGACTCCAGGTGCCAGAAAGCAAGGGCCATCTGCTGGGGACCACAGGAAGCAGGTATCCGTGACCCCTCGACTCCCCGCAGACACAGACAGGCAGCAGCTGCTCATTATGAAACATGCTAAATGAGCTCTGAGCCTGTCACATATAGAGAGTCTCACACCACTAGAGGGCAGCGCCAGCTGTAATTATATGCCATTTAGAAACTGAGCCCTTTATATGAAAGGCTTTCAGGCTGGCTGAATTCAGAATAGCATAGAAGCATAGTCCTGTTATTATTTCAGCTACATTTAAATATAGCAGAAAGAGTAGCATGCTAATAATACTATTTCAAGTTCAGTGTAAATCTTTTTTTAGATGCATGACCAAACACATTTGTCAAAATGTGCACTATATCACCCTGGCAATAAATGTGCATATATATATATATATATAAGCGCTGTCAAATGATTAATCGCATCCAAAATAAAAGTTTTTGTCTGCCTAACATGTATGCGTACTTTGTTTATTTATTATGTATATAGTATAAAAACACACACATTCAGTATATATTTTAAAATTATGTACATGTATATACATTTATATATGCATATTATCATATTTAATATTATATATGAATATATTTAATATATAAACATAACATATTTTTCTTAAATATATACATGCATTAGTGTTTGTATTAATATATACATAATAAATATACACAGTACACTCATATACTGTATTATGAAAACAAAAATGTTTATTTTGGATGTGATTGAACGTTTGACGTAACAAAGCTGATATATTATATTTCCTGAGCTGAAATGCAATGCACTTTACTTGTTCTTCCCTTTTTAAAGTGACATAATCAGTGGAAACGTTATCAGCCATTCTTACTTTTGGCATTACTACTCTTGATATAACCAGACTAACAAAATATATTTTCTCCCAAAATTGGATTACAAATGGAATGAAAAACTTGATAGATAAATAAATAAATAAAATACACAAATAAATAAAAAATAAGTAAATAACATTTCTGAGATGAGACACTGCTCAATCAATAAATATGTTGAGTATATAGTAACAATTATGTTTGAAACATTATCACTGTATACTACATACAGCACTGTTGTACATGCTATTTAAAAACATAGCCAACATATATAATGTGCAGTATGCAAGCATCCCGTTCCAAACATGAACAATGATTGGTCTTGTAAACATCAGATGAACATCTGAGTATGTGACAGGTCAGAAGACTTGTATTTTTGATTGTATGTGACCCTGGAGAGCAAAAGCAGTCATAAGTACACCGGTATATCTGTAGCAATAGCCAACAACACATCTGACCCAACACATGGTGCAAAATTATCAATGTTTCTTTTATGCCAAAAATCATTAGGATATCAAGTAAAGATCATGTTACATGAAGATTTTTTTGTGTTCTACCATAAATGTATCAAAATTATGTTTGGGTTAATATGCATTGCCAAGGACTTCATTTGGACAAAAGGTGATTTTCAAATAGTTGTATCTCGGCCCCACATTGTCCCATACATCACTGGAAAGCTTATTTATTCAAACGTGTATTTGTCAATGAAAGCTTATGTTAATCTGATGTGCTGAACGATTTAAAACAGCATCGGTCTTGCATCATTTAACAGACTTCATTTATCTACACTTTGCTGTGACCCCTAGAGGAAAACATGTTTAATTACCTTCATCTGCAGTCAGTATCAACTTTCTGCTAACATTTCTTTGTTGAAATAAAACTCCTTTAAGCAAGTGTCTCCATCTGATGACCATGTAATCTCATATTTGTTTAGGAGAAACAATTGAGATATTAAAAAGATCTAATATGTGATTCTTCCTTTCATACAGGCCTGTAAGCTACATGATGTTTATAGCTGTGTGTTTCTTTGTATGGCAGCAGTGTGGTAAGATACGATAAAGACGCTTGCCAAAAGCTTGGCTCTGAGTGGATGCGGATGACAAATGTTTTACCTCGAGAAGTGAATCAGGCTTTACGTGTCTGTTGACTGATCCGGAGCCTGCTGCTCCCACACATCTGCTAGCGCTTGTCTTTGTTTAACCCATGCTTTGTTATTTCACATGATCACAGGCTCCACAGAGCCTGTCAAATATTCCAGAGGTGCAGCTGGATTTCTCCTCCAGATAAGAGGATCTGGACGCCGTTCTGCATTCTGTGGGAATGAGAAGCTGGAGGACACATGCTCAACATGAGCTTCTCTGGGCCGGTTGCTCTTGACCTCAGGAGAAGTTGTTTTGTTCAAGCATCAAATGTGTCTCAGATGCTACTCCCAAAATTCATTAGAAGAAATAGATAAAGACACAAGTGAGAAAATCAATGACATACAGTAGAGGTATAGATATATAAAATCAAGTTTGAAAGCAGCTCAGATTATTTGGTCATGGAGGAATTTGATGAGAAATGTTCAAATTCTTATTGAAATCACTGATTTCAGATTTTGGTATTGGATTCCCACATAGAAAGTATAATGATATTTTAGATTTTTATTTGTCAGGTCTGGAAACATAATAAATATTTCTGTATAATCTACTTATGGTCTCCTCTTTATTTAATCAGTCAAAAAGTGCATAAAATTAAGCATTAAATAATTTAATTATTAAATTAAATATCATTGAATTATTTCATAAGTATTGCATAGATTACATAAAATTAATTAACAATTAAATAGTTAATAATGCATTGTTGATTGAATTATCAATACAATTATTTATTTTAATTATTGCAATTTTTCATCCACTAATCATAAATAACTGAAAGAAATTCATCGGTCAGCTGTAGGAAAATATATCTTAGAAATATTGCTGATTATAGAAATTATAGATTTAATAATTATTTATACCAAAAATATAGAAAAAGATATTCGCAACCAGTGTGGCAGGCACTATGGTGTTAAATGCGTGTTAAAAAAAAGATACCAAAATCTGAAATCAGTGATTTCAATAAAAATTGTAACATTTCTCATAAAATTCCTCCATGACCAAATAATCTGAGCTGCTATCAAACTTGATTTTATATATCTAGAAACATATTATTGTGATATTATTGAACTTTGCATGAAGGAAAAACAATAAGCTTAAGATTGCAATGTCGTGCCAAAAAGCTGTATCAACATTAGAAGATATAGTAGATGTATCAATATTTTAATTTTATGACCTGTGACGATGAAAATCAAAAACACAGAATGACTTTTGATAGGCTTAGGCTGAAAATCATGCGGACATCTTAAAACATTCCGAACAGTTTCGACACATTTTTCAAACTCATGTGAAATGACTTTCTTCTTGGTTTCTTGGGAGAAGAACTTTGTGTAGAGTTCAGTCTTCATTTGCTGTCCATGTAATCTCATCGCCATCTAGGATAAATAACTGAGATGTTAAAGATCCATTTGGGATTTTTCTTTCCTATGGGAAGTATTGTTAGACAAAAAATAAACCTGACATTAAGGGAGGAGTGTGAGTAAAGGAAAACCAGATTAAATCAAATGTGGCATTACAGCCAAAGAAAGCCAAAGCCGGCCGTATCCAGAGGAAACAGATGGAGCAATAAAAGAGAGGCTTTGATTCACAAACCATCAGCGTTCCTTTCCAGCAGATTAGAAGTGTGCTGTTATTGAAGACATGCATCACATGACGTCTCCGCAGGATATTCCACGCGCAGATGCATCTTTCTGTACAGACCTACACAATCTAATATAATTAAACACATTATAATTTAGAAAGAATATTAACAGTAATGTTATCAGCATGATTTTTAATTAAAATTAAGTGTTGTTTACCTGTGCAAAACTCACTGCCATGATGCGTTTAGTTTAAGGACGGCTCATTTTGGTCCATGTAAGAAATGGACTTTATATGCATAGAAAGTATTTAATTCAGAAGTCATTTTAAAACCCAGCGATTTCTGTTGGTCAAGATGGAAATTTGCATGCAAAGATCCCAATTGCAAAATGTTTAATTGAAACGAATTCCTAATTGAAACGAATGAATTTTGCACAGAAAATATAATGGACAACCGTAAATATGATTGCACCTTGACCACCTTAACCAAGTATGAGCAGCAGAGATGTTTGCTAACAAACAATTATCCCTAATAATCCCTTCTGAGATACTAGTCACCGCTATCATCACAAGACATTTACCTTGTTTTGAGAAGGTAATTCAGTCATCTGTCCGATAATAAACTTCAGCTGCCTGGTGCCGCGGCGCATTAATGGACGTCTACTGACTTTATTAGGTTGTCTTTTTGACCGCAGGATATTAGCTCTCTTCATTATGCATCTTCATTGCCATTTTTCAATCAAGGTAATGTCGTAGAGATGAGATGGAAAAATGGTGTAATGCATAGTGGCTGCGAAATAAATGATATCTGGCAGTAATTTTGTAATTTTGAGTCTGAAAACAGCTCTCACGTGCATCCATATAGGCTACTGTCTATGCACACTAAGATGCATTTATACACAAAAGCAATTACACATTCCCTCATTTCACTGCATTACTGTTTGCACTCCAAACACATTTAGCTGCAGCCAGTTATTCATCATGTCTGATCGTGTTATTTTGCGATAATCGAACCCCCCGGGCCGGGATACACACATTCTCTGCTTTTTCTGCATTTGCTTTGTTAAATATCGTCATAACTGCCTCTATTATAAATCAACACCGGGGTTGGTTCATTAACAAAATGGACATGTTTGAAATGTTGGTGTTATATTTATAACCATTCATGTGGTCTGACCATCTCTGACAGCTGGAAGTCACACACATCATGAGTCCAGCTGTATTACTGAGAAACACTATGCTGTATTGTAGTGTGTAGTATGTGACACCATGTAAAACTCAGAGGGCAACGCCATAAACAATCTGGTTAATGAGCTTGAGTGTTTGGTTCTTTATCCCCACAGAACAACACAGCAGGGGACTGAAGAGGGCAGTTTGTCTCTGTCACATCAGGGAAAACAGTTGTTAACTAGGCACAGATCTCACAAATAGTTAGGGGCAATTGTTAAATAAAACATGTAGTACTGTTTACATATTTAGGGGTTAGAGAAACAAATCTTTAACCTTAATTTTAACCAAATTTACCTAGACTTATCTCCAAATGACTATAGCCCCATTGACTCCCTCTGCCAATGCATTGATGAAATTAACAGTTGGATGTGCCAGAACTTTCTTCAGTTAAACAAGGAGAAAACTGAAGTCATTGCATTTGGAAACAAAGATGAAGTTCTCAAGGTGAGTGCATACCTTGACTCTAGGGGTCAAACAAATAAATATCAAGTCAAAAAATCTTGGGGTGATTCTGGAGACAGACCTTAGTTTTAGTAGTCATGTCAAAGCAGTAACTAAATCAGCATACTATCATCTCAAAAACATTGCAAGAATTAGATGTTTTGTTTCCAGTCAAGACTTGGAGAAACTTGTTCATGCCTTTATCACCAGCAGGGTGGATTATTGTAATGGTCTCCTCTCCGGTCTTCCAGAGAAGATCATTAGACAGCTGCAGCTCATCCAGAACGCTGCTGCCAGGATTCTGACTAGAACCAGAAAATATGAGCATATCACACCAGTCCTCAGGTCCTTACACTGGCTTCCAGTTACATTTAGGATTGATTTTACAGTACTTTTACTCGTTTATAAATAACTCAATGGCCTGGGACCTACATTGAAGATATGCTCACTGAATATAAACCTAATAGACCCCTCAGATCAGTAGGATCGAGTCAGTTAGAAATACCAAGGGTTCTCACAAAACAAGGGGAGTCCGCTTTTAGCTATTGTGCCACCCGCAGTTGTAATCAGCTTCCAGAAGAGATCAGATGTGCTAAAACATTAGCCACATTTAAAGCCAGACTCAAAACTCATCTGTTTAGCTGTGCATTTGCTGAATGAACACTGTGCTACGTCCCAACTGATCGCACTATGCATAATCATTTTCTATTCTTAACTGATTTAAATTAATTTAAAATCAATTGTTATATAATTTAGTTTTTATTGTTGTGATTTTAATATATGTTTTTTGTTTGTTTTTTAATTCCTTGTTTTATAATTGTTTATGTCTATTTCACTTCCTTTTATGTAAATCAGTGAGGCAATAAGCTTGCAGAACTGTGTTCGACCAGAAGCAGCGCACCGCAGATCGATCAGTGTTTGACATCCGCGAGAGCGATATATATATCGCGCGCTGTTGTTTACTACACACAGACTGAAGCGCGTGACGCTCGCGGTGACTTCAGCGTCTGCCGTCTCACTAAATGAGGACATACATGAACAACACCTCCAGAACTGCTCTGAGAGTCACTTCATGAGCATTTTACCGTTTGATTTGAGTAAAACTAGCGTCATATCATATACACACAGAACTGTGAAGGTATTCACGGCAACCCGTCAAAATAAAAGTCCGGTTAAACTTGGAAGACACTGCGGCAGAAATATATTCATATTGTCAGAATATACATACTGCTACTACTAGGCTACTATTAAAATTATTAAAACTTAATTTTGATCACAACATTTCTTGTTTTAATTTGAATAGTAAAACCCTTTGTTTGCTAAAATAAATAAATCAATTTTTATTTTCAATAATGTAAAGATAAATTAATGTTTTATCCCTTCATTTAAAAAAAACAGTTACAGAACAGAATTTCTGAGGAAAAAGAAAACATTTCATAAGCCGATTTTAAGAATACATTCGAATAAACTAAGCTGTTTTTGAGCTTTCAAATAATTAGACCCCAATATTGTTGACCCTGGAACAACATTTTTATACAAAAATGTTATCTTGACCATATCCCTACACCTAAACCTAACCTTACCCATGAGTAATCCCTAAAATCAGAGGAAATGATAGATAAATGACACTCATGTACAAGCAACAAATACTGATTGTAAGCCTAAACTTCACAAAAATTATAAACTTGTTCTTCAAATCTGATTGGTTAATAACAATGTTGTTCTAGGGTCAACAAAGATGTTGACCCAGGAACATGTCGCACTTGGTAAAATCTGGTTTTGCGATCATGGTAGTATCTGTGCTGTCTATGGGAGGGTCAGAGAGCTCTCAGAATTCATCAAAAATATCTTAATGTGTGTTCTGCATATGAACAAAGGAATGACATGAGGGTGAGTAATTATTGAGTAAATTAATTAATTAATTTGGGTGAACTATCTCTTTAAAAACTGCAAGATTCATTCACAAGTTCCAAGTTTTTAACATTTTTGCAACATTTTTTTCAAAAAAAATGAAATAATAATCCTATCTGTAGTCAAAGCGGTGGACTGCACAAGTAGCTTACTTTTTGTACTATTGTCTCTCATGCTGTCCTCTTTGTATTTCCCCCCAAATATATCTGCCAAAAGACCAAAAATAAATGCATATGTATGTGGCATTTATAATAAAGTTAACAGTGTCATAAGTGAACAGTTCTATGTCTGTAGGTGGCACTGTGTAGTCGATCCCACAGTTTCCTCCTGGGCTGTGAAATGACGGATCTCTGACAATAATATGCTGTTTGCTTTGAAGCCTTGAAGGGAGATTTTAGCTTCCCAGCCATCGAGTGACTGGCTGCTGACCTTTAGAGTTTGTGTTTTCACACGCCAGCGCTGTGTGAAACTGTATTTATTGATTTCCCTTGTAGATGTTGAAGCAGGGTCACGATTAATATTAATCAGTGCAAAAAGAATGAAGAGTGTTTAAAATAGCCTAATGTTTTTACAACGTGTGCATCTTTTCATCTAAAACCTTTATCTTTAAAATGATCCTTACAATAAACACCCTGGATACATATAATCTGTTCATATTTAAATGTGCTATATTAAGCAATCAGACTTACTGAGAAACCACCCAGAATGCCCTAGCAACTGCATAGCTACACCCTAGCAACCATGTAGCAATGCCCTGGCAACACCCTAAATCATTGTGGAGTTTTGCCCAAGAAAATGTATTATTACTGAGGCAAAATGGGTCAACATGTTAAAATGTTCTAAAATACCCCGGTGACATTTGAACAACATTCACCTCCAAAAGATCTTGTCTATAGCTCTATACTGTATATGCTGAAAACACATTGCACTTGAGAGGGAGTTATTGATCAATTACATTGGAAGATGTACAGTAAAAACAGTAGGAGGCAAAAACAGTAATAATTATCTTCTGTCATCAAATATCAGAATGAACACTTTATGCATTTGTGCAGTGCAATTAAGAGGAAGAGTAAAAATGACATTTGAAGGATTAAGACGTTTAAAAGTCTCTGTTTAATCTCCCATTTATTCTCTAAACGAGGCTGAGACGCAGTTGAGGTAATAAAGAGGCCTCAATTGGGATTTTTATTTTCCACAACATGATCTTCATGTAAAATGTTTCTTCAGTCTATAGCCACGGTGTCTCCCATTATGATGCAAATAATGCTCATATATAGACAAAATGCCCTGTCTAGCCTGGATCAATTGTGCCTCTGGACTCATGGCATTTATGGAAATTATGATCATAGATCAATGCATCCCGCTTACTGCAACTCGAATTCTAATTGATCTGTTGTTAGGGAATGGGATACAGAAGGCAAGACAGACTTTCTCGGCCTGAGAAAATGAGCTACTTTGTCTTTGCTGCGGTTTGGAAAGAACTGAAAATACTTCAAACAGAGACAAAAGAAAATGTTATTTCTGCTTTATGATAAAGAGATTATTTCATAATAGATCTGGATGAACCCGTCTAGGCTGATTTTATCTTGCTTTCTACTATTCTACGAGGCAGAGCAGACCTAAAAGGAAGTTATTTTGTCTTTCCTTTGAGTGTAATGAGATTTCCACACACTTTAATTACACTCAAAGTGCCTTTAAGGCAAACTGATTCATTAGATGGCGATTTCAGAAACTCCCCATTAAACAAGACAAACAAGTATAGCTCTTTAAAAAGACCACAATGTCCAAAACTCTGTCAGAATTACATTTCAACAATGAATTTTAAATCACCAACTAAATCAGACAGAAGAAAAGAATCATGAATCAGGTTAAAGCTCAAAACACACTAAAAACTAAATCCGTAAGCAAACTATTGGGATTGAAAGAATATGAAAATTGAAAATAAAGAAAATAAGGGCTGACTATTAAGAATTTTTCTGACATAATTTTGCATAATACTAAATAAACACATGCAAAAATACAGTATATTATTAAAGTAAATGCTGAATGCTACAATAAATGCAAATATTACAGTCAATATACTGTACTATTTGTTTTAATACCTTAAATATATGTTCATTAAAATATATCTATAAAATCTTTATATAATAATCTTAATGAAGCAAGTCGTAAAAATTGCAATGATAGAATCTAATGAGAATGAACATTGATGGGATGATGGAATTACAACATGTCCAGATGCATTATGGAAATGAGGAGTTTGTTACAAATGTATAAATGTCATAATGGAACAATGCAAAAACTTTATAATTTTCTTCATGCAGAATATAATTGATGTGCTATACTGTATCGATTCTTCTCAAAGCTTACCCTCGTACATGAATAAGTTTTCCTCCTGAATAATATACCTCAAAACCCTTGCAATAAGCATCATAATCAGAAACTGTGGAACTAATCTAAACACAACAATTGAAAGGGATCAGTTAGAAGCAGTTCTCAGCTCTTTTCATCTGGAGTCAATCGAACCACATCAACAAAAGCAGGCCTCACGATCCTTTACTCTTTCTGTTCACAGCGACTCTCTCGCTCTCATTCTTTGAACCCTTTCTTCCTCTCTTTCCTTCTCATCTCTCTTGAGACTCTTCTGCTCCTTTTCTTCCCTTCTCTTTAGAAATGAACCGAAATCTTCATACCGTTCCTTTGAACGCTCAGCACATCTGGGGTCATCCAGCCCTTCAAAGACAGAGGCTAGAGTTCGTGCCATGCTAGCGGCTCCTAGATCAGGGATGTGATCCACGTCAGTCTCATAATCTCTGTCAATACAACTTCTCTTTTGATGTGTCTGAAAGCAGAGGACTTTGTGTGGGTACACTGAGACATTTTGTCAGTTTAAGTAGCTTAAATATAAAGTCTTCACAATTCATTGTAAGTCTGTCTGTTGATTTTTGCAATCCCAAGTTTGTAGCATGAATGATAAAACCATTTAGTTGTGCTTGCTTACACCACAAAACTGTAACATTATCTTCAGAAATCTAGCTAATAATATTATATGGTTTATGTTCTCTTTTGTTTTATTCTCTTGACTCTGGGGTCAGATAGGAAGTGACTGAAAGTCCTTGAAGAATCTAAAGGCTTCTGACAGGGAAAGTGTGGCTTTGTTCATATGACAGCCCTAAACCCCAGAAAACAGATGTTTGGCATGTTTTTAAAAGACCATAGGCCTTAGCACTTTATGGAGGGATGGTCATTTCAGTTTTTTACAATGTTACACTCTTGTTAGGGTGAACTAGGTTATTGTTTAATGAGTGACAAAGAGTGCTTGTTGGGTGACAAGCTTTGCAAGTGTTATGAAATAATGTAAGAGTTGATGAGACGTGTTTGGTATTTTTAGTGCTTTTTAAAAGTGAAATGAACTGCTGTGTGAAGAGTTTTGAAAAAGCGATGTACTGTAAGTACTGAGAATTATGCTCTAGGGATTGTAGACAAACTGTAATATTGTCATGCAAAGGCAAAATGTTGTAACTAGATATTTTTTGTCAGGTATGAACACTGACATCAATCAAAATCCTTTTTTCCCTAACTGTCCCCTCCCATTGTTACTTAATCATTGTGGCTACTGTGTCTCCCTCGTTATCGTTTGTCTCCCTATTGTGTTGTATGTTGTACAGGGCAATTCAATGTCATATTAAGACTATACTACTATGTTTTAAAGTATTGGCACTTGCTGATGCAGCAGTAGTCTCTTATTGTATAGCACATGTGTGCTTTAGCCTGCTAAGTAGAAAGCTGCTGCTAGCTAGCAGGTAAAAGAGAAGAGCCAGTTAAGTTTCCGTAATGTATAATAATTGAGTGGATTTTAATTGTATTTTAGAAAATATTATTTTGGTAAACTTAAATAAGTTCACAATACTCATACTTATTGTTTTTTATAATTAATTGAGGCATTGATAAGATGAAGTATCTAACAGACCCGATCTGTGTGTCAATGTGCTTGTTTTATTGTGGCTTTTCAGTTTGCGGTATCAAAAACTGATAGGCTACTTAATGGAGGCTTAATGGAAAAGTTTACCAAAAAATGCATATTGTAATCACTTGAAGGTGCAGTGTGTAGTTTTTAGCGGCATCTAGCGGTTGAGTTTGTGAATTGCAACCAACGGCTCAGTCCTCCGCTCACCCCTCCCTTTAGAGAAGCTACGGTGGCCGATACAGGGCTAAGATTTTTCGCGAGAACAACATAGTGACGATACGCGCTCTGTAGAGCAGTTTGTCCGTTTAGGGCTACTGTAGAAACATGATGGCGACTTCCATGTGAGGGGACCCGCGGTATATGTAGTTATAAATCGCTCATTCTAAGGTAATACAAACATAACAGTTCATTAAGTAAGGTCTTTATACTCCTCTGAAAACGTAGTTATGTATATTATATTGCATTTCTCTCTATAGATCATCCTAAATATTACACAATGCACCTTTAATTTCATGTCTTCCCTTACGAAAATGAACTATGGTTTTATTGTAGTAAAAGTGTAGTGACCATGTTTTTTGGTGTATTAATTACTATATGTATAACCACAGTTTTACCACAAGTACCATGGTTAAAGTATGGTTAGTGTAGAAAAACCATGGTTAATTTTCGTAAGGGTTAAGCCTAAAACGCTTAGTTTCAGTATTTAGTATTTGACTATAGAACAACTATATGAACCATCCAAACAGTTCAAAAAGCCATTAAAATAGAAATAAAGCATTAGTATAATTCTGTGAGGTGTGGTAAATGAATAAACTGAGCTACTATGACAGTGTTAAGCATCCAGCTGGCTCCAAAAAGCTGAAGAATGTATTAGCGTAGCGTCGTCAGTGAACGTGGTGAGCATGTATTGCAAAGTTCAACAGGGTTTTTCATTGTGATAAATGAACAGTGCCATTCAATCGTATTAAACCAGCGAGTTTTCACGCCAGCCAGCTGGTCCCTCGGCTCCACAATCGTGTTCCCCCTCAATTTACGTTCATCACAGCCTCACCGAGCCAATTCCTGTTATTAGCCGTATTACCTCCACCCTGTTTGCTTTTGTTCCAAATGTACCTCATAATTGCCCAAATCGCTGTTAGACATTTGCAGCAATTAGTCGGGAAATTAGGAATGTCGTGCTCGCTCCGGAATTGCCGTAGTTTTTCATCACAAGATTTGCTCCTCTTTGCTAAGTGTTAGCATGCCATAATGAACTTTAATTAAGCGGCTCCCCAAATGTAGCGGAAATGGCAGCGCGAGCGAGATGCCAGCGAGGTGGGGAAAGATTTGTGACGATCTGCTTAATTTGATCCATTAAGCACAGGTGTAAGTCTGTGCTAATGCTAGCGTTTCTGTCTTAGCAGCACCCACAATGTGTGAAGATTCTAGGTTGCAACTTATTTTCTTTTTCATTTTTAACACGGCAGGTTGAAAAAGTTCATGTAACCTGTGAGAAATCATGTAAACGAAAACAAAAACCTTTTTAGTAAAGAAATGGTTAACCTGAAAGTGACAATTCTGTAATTATTTCTTTAGTCAAGTACAGATTTAATACTAATCACTATAATGCTTTAGTGTGAACAGACCAACATTTAAACTTTTATTCTTTGTGGCCTTGTAACTGTTAAAACTGACAAAATGACAGAGTGTAAGGTCAATTAAGTTCAGTTAATCCATCAAACTGATTCACTTAGTGAATATAAACTGGTTAAAAAGGCATTTTATAAAGCCTAGTTTTGGACTTAGGATGTTTTTCTTGACCAAACTTGCATATTTCAACTGGTTGTATTGGTGTCAGTGGACTTTTGTTTTTAATGAAGACTGAAGTAATCATGATGGATTGGGCTATTAAAGTAACAAAGTTGCTGCTGTAATTGCTTTTACTGTCTACACTCTTAAAAATAAAGGTGCTTCAAAAGGTTCTTCACAGCGATGCTAAGAACAATTTTTGGTTCCACAAAGAACCATTCAGTCGAAGATTCTTTAAAGAACCATCTCTTCCTTCCCTTTCTATAATCTGAAGAACCTTCTTTCGCAAAGAACCTTTAGTGAAACAGAAAGGTTCTTCAGATGTTAACGGTTCTTTATGGAACCATTTAGACAAAAAATGTTCTTATTTGTGAAGCACATTTATTTTTAAGAGTGTAGGGTCAAAAGAGTAGGCCTATATCACCCAAAATGCACCTCGGCACCTAACCAATCTCTTTTTGACTTTAACCAGTCATGAACAGAGAAGGGCTTTGTGCTGGCTGTTATTAGACATGGTGAACGGCTGTTTTCATTGCTTAAAGACTGCTTTGTTCATGAGTTAGTGATTCAAGGAACAGATCACTGTCATAGTTACCCACATGCGTCTCCCTGAGAGCCCACAATGGACCTTTAAAAACAAAAGACTTTTCTCCGTTTTTCAATATGTAATAAAAGAGCTACAACTGTATTTTGATAGCTTTGCCATTACAGACAAAATAAGTAAATCAAAATAAAAATGTAAAATACATTAACACTCTATTACTGTTTTTGCTGTATTTTTTATTTAAAATGCACCAAATACATTCTAATCAATTTAATTTGTACACTATATTTAGTCAGAATTCACTAAAATATTAGGAGTAGGGCCGAGGCCATAGAAAGAAAGTTTACTTTCATCTATTCATCAACGAAACCTAAAATAATTCTACTCAGCTGTTTTCAACATAATATTAACAATACATGTTTTTGAGCAGCAAAAATAATATTAGAGTGATTTCTGAAGGGTCATGTGACTGGAGTAATGAAGCTAAAATTCAGCTTTGATCACAGCAATCAATTACACTATAAAATATATTCAAATAGAAAGCAGTTATTTTAAACAGTAAACATATTTCACAATATTACTGCTTTTGCTGTATTTTGGATCAAGTAAATGCAGGCTTAGTGAACAGAGGATAATTATTAAAAAAACATAAAACATCGTACCCTTCATAACCTTTTGACTTGTAGTGTATAAATAAATGTATACATGCACATACTTAATTTAATTTGTTTTACAAAACAAAAATCACCAATTATAATAAAATAGTGATTAAATGTGAGTTTTTTTAATATATAATAACATATATATATATTTAATTCAAGTAGTCTCACATTTTTCTCTTGTAAGTTTAAAAAAGTAAAGTGAAGTTTTGCAACGTCCCTGTATACTGTTTTTGCAACTTATTTGTTTTTTTGCTGTTCATTTTTTTTTTATCTTCTTTATATCCCTGTGTTGTGTTACTTCTATATTTATTTCTTTGCTGACTGCTGTTTGATCTTCCCAGACATAAACAAACCTTGAACCCTTGTTCAACGAGGAACTCAATCTTCTTTATATCCAATATCTGCTGAGCTGTTGTCTTCCCAGACATAGTTGTTTCATCTGGGAACCCCGTCTGTTGTTTGGTTATGAGGTGGAAATTGATTTAGGATTGTTAAAACATCGCTTGGTACCCACCGAAGCCCAGATTAGACAATGAAAACAGATGACACAATCCCGTCTGTTTGCACAAGCCTGTCATATCCTGACACATCCAACCCCGGCCTGCCATAACTGTGTGTAATGAGCATATTCCTCTCAAACAATACGTCTTCTGCTCGGGCAAAGTGCTCGGCGTCTGTAGGGGCCGGTGATGGATTACTGGGCAGATGTGGAGGAGAGACTGATGAGAATGATTGAATAAGAGCCAAGACAACGTCTGCAAAGATCTTCCGAGAAAAGGCTTTGGGTAACCTCTGAAAATGCAATCAGGTTTGTTTGTTTGTGCTCAAATATGCAATTAAATACACCCACACCGAGTGCAAAGCAGGTCGTGCGCATGCATACTAATGCAAGGAATGTAGAGCGCAACCATGCATGAAGAATTTACATGATAAACAAATGTACATCTCTAGTACTTCATCGTTTGGTCTCACTGACCTGGGAAGTTTAAAACAGGCCTTGTGTTTCATTTCTCACTTCTAAATTCTCTCTCTCGTTGGTTAGATAGAGAGAGCAGAACTGCATTGTGGGGGAAGTCACGTCCAGTCAAAATCTCCTCATTATGAGATAAAATAAAGGAAGCTGGTTTTCTATAAACAGACATGCAGTGTGTTAAACCGATCTGTTCCCTTTGCTTCAATGGGTTCACACAGAGAATACAACCACACAGTTCCACCCACAACAGGAAGTAGTAGTGCTCCCAAAACATGATCCTTCAAACCAGCTATACACTTTCTTTGCTTATGTTTGAAATAGTACACTAGCATATCATACTTCATATTTTTGCACAATATAGTATGCACTAAATGCACAAAAATATATATACATTCAGTAAAACTATTTCAAAGTTGTAAATAAAGATTATTTTACAAGAAAAAAAAAACATTTAAGTTTTTCTATTTCAAAAATGAATGTTTATTTCATTGTGTTACTTGCTGTACCCCCCCCCCCCCCTCAATTTTGAATTGAATTTCGACTGTTCACAATTGCGAGATATAAACAAAGAATTGTGAGACAAACTAAGAATTCTGACCTTTTCAGTTCTTTTGTAATTTAATTTATTTCTTAAATTCTGAGTTTACATCTTGCGACTTGTTTGTTTTTTGTATTTTATCTCACAATTCTGATGAGTGAATATGTTACAATTCAGACTTTAATTCAGATGTTAATTCTGATATTTTTCTGGTGGAAACAGCTAATTGTTTGTAATTATTTGTAAAAGAAAATTGGTTAACAATTTATTTAAATGCTATGGAAATGGTTTAAAAGTAAATCCTACACCTACAAGTTGTTTCCCCCCCACTATAGTATACATGAAAACACATTGCTATTAATTGCCCCTCACTATATTTAGCATATGAAACATTTAGAAATGTGATTAATTTGAATAAATTGGTTCACTAAGATGGTTCACACAATCCATTTGAGGTCCTGTGCAGATATTACAACTTTTTTTGTAACAACAAATTAAATAATATAATAACACTATTTTCATTATACAATTTTTACAAAATAATGTAATTTGTACAAAAAAGTAATAATGTAATGTGTAATGTTTCCCTTGGTCACTACATTTGAACTTTTAATAAAGAAATTGCCTGATTGCTGCAATATGAGCAGCTAAACATTTTCTTGACTCAAGACTGGATTAAATGCTGAATAACCATTTTTAAAGAAGGTAAATATACTCCACTTTTTCTGTAAGCATTCTGCTGTTCCATTCTGAACACAGCCCATAATAATCCCTCTTACCGCAAGCAAACCATGTATATAAGTAATAAACTGATCATTTGTTTGAACGAGCTATTTTTGCGTGCAGGCCTCTATCCCTCCTGAGCACGTTATTTCACAATAGAGAAAAGATAAACAGCTTTTGTCTCATTCTTTCTGTTGCCCTCTCCATGAACTCACTGAAATGATGCTTACAGTGTAGCAGCTGCAGAATAGTGCTTTAAACTTTCATACTCGCCCGTGCAATCGCACGAAGCCATTTAATCAAGCCCAATCAATTAAAACACTACAGACCGAGGTTATAAGCGTGAAATGAATACTTTGCCGCCGTACAAAACGAGAGCGGTGAAATGATATTACGCTCCCGCCACAGTGCCATGAAAAATATTAGCTTCCTTGTTGTTTTGAGCTTTTGCTGCTTATTTCTTTTTTTGGATTTTAATAAAAAAATGGTATAACAGTAAAGGTTACTGGAGAAATAATGCTTCTTTTTTACTAAATAATTAAATGATGTTTTTGAGCACCTGTGTCCGCTGTGTGAAATTGAATTCCTTGTACAGCCTTCAACAGCAATGACGGCCTTCTGAAATTTGATAGCGGTTTCTCGTATCACTTTGCTGGAACTCCAGGAATGTTCCAGGAACTGCTTGTTTCAGCATCTTGACTAGTTCTGACTAAGCCTTCGTGTGCTTTTTGTTTCATTCTGATACTTTCTGTGTTGTAAATGATTGACTCGCAGATTCTACTCAGTTTCAGATGCATGATGGGAGATTTTCCTTCAGAATGTGCTGGAACAGAGCCAGCAAGAGTCAGAAACACATTCCCACACTATGACGCACGCCATCACCACCATGCAGAGGTTTAGTTGATGTTGGTGATGTGGAACGCAGTGTCGGCTTACAATCTGTTTTAGACACCATTTTTGACTCGCATGAACATCAGAATTTGGCCAAAAGGATCATTCAGTTTGTGTTAGTTTAACCCAAAGTACATTTAAAAGGATAGTTCGCCCCAAACTGAAAATGCATTATTTACTCACATTTATGTCATTCTAAAGCTGTGTGGTTTTCCTATCTGTGAGATAACAGATGGCTCATTTATTGAAATTATTCAGTTCCTATGCTGAAGTTTATTCTAATGATGAACAAAATAATTTATTAACACTCAATTTTACACAATTATGTAATATTTAATTATGGTTAGAAAACATGTAAAGGTTTCTTATTTGTGGGAAAACATAAGAAGATATTTACAAAAATGTATTTTTTTGGCCCATAAAATTAAAGTCATAATGTTGATTTGGACAAACATGCACAAAAACAGTTGACATGAATGTGATACATTTTTCATTTTGACTGACTTTTTAAAATGAAAGGCGAGACTTCCTTTACAACAGCTGCTGTGTTGAATGTTTTGAATGTCTCACATTCATTTTTCAGTCTCATACTCCAACACTGACAATGATAAAGACCATTTTTTGTTTCACATTTGCTTTGTACCTTTTTGATTTTGCTCTAATGACTGTTGATGCAATATACCTATTATTTTTTTTTCTATTATTCTTCATGGCATACTGGATTATTGCACATGGCCACCCTGAAGAAATTCTTCCAGACCAGGAACCCCTGAGAGGATTCACTTCTGTTCCCAATGTTCCTCATTTGGAGAAAGCAGCTCTTACTGTGATTCGATGGAGTCCCGGAGAGTAAGAACAGCTTCAAACTGATCTTCTGGTTGAATTTTGGTTTCACCAAATTTACTCAATATAGTACTCGACTGAGAAGAGCTGTAGACAGTTGAGTTGACCCTCATAATCTCTTCGTAATTATTTTTTCACACATTGCCAGAAGGTAATAGGTACACACACACACACACACACACACACACACACACACACATATACTTTAACTTTTTATTGAATTTATTTATTGTTACTTTTACTTCAGTTTAAGCACCTTGCGGGCATGAAAACAAGAAAGTAATTAATGCAAATAAATGATATGACACAAATGAGAGCACTTGACTGGCTGTAGACAGTGAAAAGTTAATTGTTTGTAAGGACTTACAGTTGATTTATCTTAGCATTCCCGCTGATTGTAGCATCATGTTAAATGATTGCTTGATACCCTAGAGACTTTTTCATGCTTAAACAATTCTGAGCATTCGAGGCACGCTGTTTTATAGTTATAACGGTTACCGGATAGCTACACCAGCTCCATTAACTCCTCTGTGCTGGCTAAGCAGTATTTTTGATGTTTGACACATCTGTCATTCTCACTTTAAATGCGTGCCTCATGAACCTCATGCGCTGTGAGACCGTCTACACTTCCTAAATGAATGAATGTTCCAAAAACACTTTGAGCTTTATTTCCCCATTATATTTTATGGGGAGGAACGTGATTGTGAACCATAACTTTCTCCAAACGGTTATGGTAATGCTAGCATTGAAATTGCATATATGTGAAATGGGATATCAGAAAGAGTCAAGCCTGGGTTTTGGCTGGCACAGTCACCCCTCCAGATGGCACAGTTTGGCATCTCCTGTTATAATGATGGGATGGCCTAGGACATAAGGGGCAATGCCAGCTTATCCAGTGTACTGTTGTAATATTGGTGTATATATAACAAGAACTGTTTACTTCTTAACTGTCAACTTTTTATTGAGCAAGGATGCATTAAATCGATCAAAAGTGACACTAAAGATTTTTACATTGCTACCAAAAATGTCTTTGTCAAATAAATGCTGTTTTGTGGAGCTTTCGATTCATCCAAAAATGTGTGTATCACGGTTTCCACAAATATATTAAGCAGCACAATTGTTTTCAACATTGATAATAATAAGAAATGTTTCTAAATCATATTTGAATGATTTCTGAAGGATCACGTGACACTTAAGACTGGAGTAATGATGCTGAAAATTCAGCTTTGCATCACAGGAACAACATTTAAAATATATCAAGTTAGGAAAAAGTTATTTTAAATTGCACAAATATTTCACTCTCTATACTGTTTTGTTGCATCCGTGATTAAACAAATGCAACATTGATGAGTATAGGAGACTTCTTTCAAAAACATAAAGAAAAAATCATAGATGCTAAACCTCTGAACAGTATAGTGTATGTCTTCTGGGCAAGTATAGTCTGGGGAGATATACTTGTGCATAATTAATCTGAACTAATTAAAGTACACGAATGCTATTAAGAACTTATTCAAACTGAGGGAAGAATAAAGCTGTCGCATTGCTATCTTCATGTATATGGGTGATGAGCGGGCTGGACGGGTGTTAATAAAACACTTGTCAAAAGGGACACACAATATAGTCCTCAGAGAATAGCCCTTTGTCATTGATATATAGCTGCAAAGCAGAGCCTCGAGACTGTGAACTATGTTTCAAACAGGAACAGGTTTGCTATTTATAACAGTGGATGTGAGTGAAACTATATCGACAGAGGTTAAAACAAGATTCTCTTCTTTATTTTTGTATGTATTTCACATGCAATTTAAATGCACAACCTAGTCAATAAACTTTATCCTCCATGCAATGCATATTTCTCAGCGCTTTACATTTAATAATCAGTTTCTGCTAAAGTCTCTGCTACAAATGCCATCCATCCATCCATCATCCATCCATCCATCCTCCCTCCAACAGCTCAAGAATGTCACATACTATCAAATATTGCTATTTCTGGATATTTTGAATGTGCAAATATGCCATTAGAGTTTACTATTACTTAAGGAGAAGCTCCATTTTTACTTTATTCTTGTAGAATATGTGAGATTCTCTATCTTTAGTACTTATTCATTCTTTGTCAAGCCATTAAGCAGTGAAAATACATCTTTCTTTCCGCAGTAATGATTCTCTATGGGGACTGAGGCTGTATAGTTAGCTTCATGAAGCAGCCAGAGTGATTCACTCAAGCGCTTCCGGTTTCACTCTGGACCTCAGCGGGCGCGAGAAACGTATCGAGACTTTTCTCTGTCATCCAGGACTGTTCAATCCTGTTCAGAGTGCGGTTTGGAATGATTCCTGGACGACTATTCCGTTCATGGACTTAATATAGGTTTACTCAAGACTTTTCTAGCACTTTAAAGAGAAAGAAGATCACCTGTGACAGTTGACCAATGACACCTGTTGTCCCTTCTGCGCTCGCGTTAAGAGAAACTCTGCTGTAAACAAGCTACTACGAGGATATTTGAACATTTGATGACGCAGTTACGATGAAAGTGACGGTACATTTCGGGGAAACTAGGATTGTCGTCCCGTGTAAAGACGGTTGGATGGTGCGGGATTTGATCGATCAAGCCACTCAAAGATACAAGAAGATTGTTGACCAGGTAACGTGTTGCTTTTAAGTTCGAATTTGATGAGACAAACAGTTAAATAGTTATTTATAAATTCGAGTATTCACTGTGTATTGTTTAAATATCGCTAGTTTGAGATATGTGATTGAAATTATTGAAAAAACTACACCTGTTTACCGGGTAGCGAGTCGTACTATGACGTAGGTCTGGTTCATGAATATTAATTAGCCCCTACTTGACGCTGCTCGAGGACTCTCCTCAGAGGAAAGCGACGCTCACTAACGTGACGTTCATAGGCTCGTTAATATTAAACGTAAGCCTTCACCGTAGTACGATTGGGAACCGGGTGTGCCCTCATGCTCAGATCACGTGATCTCGAGCTGTCAACTCTGACATTTTTCAGATTTCTGATTATTGTTTTGAATATTCATTATCTCTAGACATTCCTGCAATCTGATACTGGGGTTAAAGTTTTGTCCTGCGCCTCAAAAATGCAAATATGATCTTTAAGACTGCACAATATATGGCTGGGAAATTTGGTTCTGAATTAACCTCTGTCACCAGTGACTTTCACATCACTTTTGGTGGGAATTTGTTACAGTTTGAACACACACACACACACACACACACACACACACACACACACACACACACACACACCCCAAACTATACAGTAGGTCTCTTAAGTTGAAGTCAACTCAAAATAAATTAAAAAGTATGCATTATATGCACAGAAATAATATTTTTTTTTTTGCAAGATTTGCTTTAAAACTATTTTCACTAAGACGTTGTTATACATTTCAGAAATGATAACAAAGAAACAGGAAGTAAAATTGAATTAAATATGACATTTTGAAGTGTAAAGACATAAAATGTACTCCAGAGATCTTTGTTTTATTTACAACTTCAAGTAAATAAGTACAGTTATAATGGGTGAAATATTGCTTCTTAATAATAATAATAATAATAACTGATGCAGTTTTCAGATCTTTTAGTTAATGCAATTCTCAGATCTTGTAATTCTTCATATCATCATTCAAGTCCCAACTATATTCCACTATAGAGAGGCTCTTTGATATCGATTATAATTACATTAGTCCTCAGTGAGCACCAGGGGTCTCATTTATCTCTCGGTAGATTTCATCCTAAAAGTGTACTTAATATGCACAAAAGCTAGATTTTGCATATGCGTAAATTCTTTCAGATTTTTAAAACCATGCGTACGCTAGAACCCTTTATAAATCCCAGTCAGGGGAAGATTGTGCGTACGTGCATCTCCACCCCGACTCCTCCCAGAAATCACCATATATGGAGCTTACAGCGCCTGGTTTTTACTATGGATAACCTCATCTGCATATCATTTCCATGCATATTCCCATCCACGTGACACGTGTTTAACACCGTCAATGGTACAAGACGTTAAGGAAATATGAGATCCTGACTGTAATTCCATCTGGATCATAGCCTACACATTAATTTTTATTGCTAAAAATGATCCAGTATCCTTATTACGTTTTATAATAAATATATGAACATATCCATAAAAACGGTTTAAAACAGTGATCTCATTCTTTTTTACACTGGTCATATAGTATTTCAATTGTTTTAAACAATTCAAATCAAATTTCATTTATGCAGTTTAGCTGATAATGTGAACATAAGCTAAACATCTATTTTTGTGGAAACAGCTGATATAATAAGCCTATATTTTTTGCAGTGTAAATACAATTGTTTGACTCAGCAAATTACTGAAAGTATTTTAAAAAGGAAATGTGCAAGTCTCATACCGTTTTCCTTTAATGGTATCCTTCAAATACAGTGGTATTTTTTATAAAGTTTTGGAGATGCTTTTACACGACATCAACGCGTCCGTGCAGCTGTGGTTGTACAGTAAGATATTATCATTGGTCCTATAATCAAACCGGACGATGGACTGACCGTTCGACCACCGTATCCAGATGTGTCCACCATAATATCGAAGTAAGTGCACATCATGATGATTGTTCTCGCAAAAAAAAAATTCTCCTAACATGAGATCTGCAGTTTAGTTTAGAAATGAATTATTGTGCACCTATAGCACTCCCCGCTGTCATTAAAACAATGTATGTCACATGAAAAGTGATCAAATCCACTATATGTCTAAATGTAATTTTGTTTAACTTCTGCGTAATGATGTTTTGTAATTTCAGTGCTTAATGAGAGTGGAATATTTATTGTAAATGCATATGGAAATGAAAACAGTTTAAAATCGTTTACTTCATTACTCCTCTCTCCTAAAGAGTTCGTACGCATGGTCTAGAATGTCCGTACGGTGCGGACATATTTACGGCAAGTTAATGTTTGATAAATCCGGATGCATGCGTGGAAAATTGCTTACGCATATTATATGCTCATTTTGTGCTTATGCAGTATTTATAAATGAGACCCCAGATATTTTAGCTCTGCAATGCTTGGTCACCGTTAACGATTCTCGTCCTTTTGTTCAGCTTCGGCACTAAATGCCTGTTGGAATAAAGAGGGGCTTATGTGACGAATACAGCCGTGTCATTAATCGCTCCCTATCTCCAAACACAGGTGGCAGGCTGTGTTTGATTAGTTTGGCCTGGACTCTCGGACTGAGATGGCTGGCTTTATGGGAGGTTTTAGTATGCCTGACTGATGGACATTATCAGCTGAGGATGGCTCAGTCGGATGGGATGGGACGGTGCCAGGCGTGCTGGGGTAGACGTGGGCACTTTATCTATTCTGTCAACCCACCTCTCGGGTCTCATGCATCACTGAAGTATTGAGCCCTTCATCTATGATAGCCGTGCATCTGTGATGCAGTTGTCCTTGATTAGACCTTGTGCACATTCGCATAACAAATGGACAATTTGTGTTGATGTTAGTTTTCAATTTTGAGATGCAAATGTGACTGCTACGGATTGATGTTTAATTTTACATTTACTTTGAGATATGAGCTGTAATTAGTTTACGGTATGGCCAATTTACAATGATGTCAACAATGAAATTACATTGTTTTATTAATGAAGTCCAGGGTCCCATTTTGGGAATTTGGCTGCATGATTATTTGAATAAGTTGCAAGGCTGCACAATTATGATTTAAGCTGCACGTTTAAATCTTCTCCACACTTTAAAAAAAATTGAAAAATAGGGCCCAATATAATGTATGATTTGAAGAAAATTTCCCGTATTTATATTTTACAGGTGTTTTACAGTATTTAGAATTTTACACTTCATTGCATTGTGTTTTAGAGTAGACAGAAATGTTCATAAAAGTAATGGATAATGTTGTGTGTAATGAGCTGACTGTACATTTTCTGTTATTTTACCGATTTATTTTGTGCAGTGCAGTGCAGTTCTGTTTTTTGTTTTTTTGCAGTAGTTGGGGATTGTAACCAGTGATCAAATGTTCTGTTGTGTGCATGCAATGGATGCAGTGGCACCTTTAAAGTAGTCCTAATGACTCAGTTTTAACCCAAATATGCAAATGACATTTGCGGGCTAGTTATAATCGCTGGCTAATGACAATTGTAGGTTTTTTATGTTGTTGAAAGAAGTCTCTTATGCTCATCAAGGCTGCATTTATTTAACTAAATGTGCAGTTAAAAACAAAACAGTAAAATAGAATTTATTTCTGTGATGCAAAGCTGAATTTTCAGCATAATTACTCCAGTCTTCAGTGTCACATGATCCTTTAGAAGTTCTTCTAAGATGCTGATTTGCTCCTCAAGAAACGTCCTATTATTATCAGTGCTAAAAACAGTTGTGCTGCTTAATTTTTTGTGTGGAAACCATGATGCATATTTTTTTTCAGAATTCTTTGTTTAACAGAATTAAATATTTTTGTAGAATTAGAATATTAAGTTATTTTAAAAAGAATATATATACATCTGAAATACTTTACTGTCACTTTTGATAACACTTGCTGGATGACCCAAAACCCTTGAACGGTAATGTACATGAAGCGATTTAAGGGGGCCAATACATCTTTAGAGAAGTAACTTTACATCTATATGAATTATTGAAGAAAATAACATATTTTTTTAGAATTTATTGCATCATATTTAAAAAAAAAATCATACATAAAAAAAGTGGTCTCTATTATTGGTGTTTGGAGGGGAGGTGCTGAAAAATAAAAAGTGTTGGTAAAAATTGAGGTGGAGACATTTTTATTACATTTATTATAAGACAAACTTCTGTTTTCTTTATGAAAATGTGCACTGATAAATTGAATATAATAATACATTAATAAGACAGTACATGATATGTTAAAGTCAAAAAAGTACATTTTGGTTTCATGTGGACGTTAGACTGAGTCTGGTGAAGTCTGTACTAAGCCTGTTTTGTCATACTCCACTGCTTGATACCTGTTGGAAAATATATCTTGTTACTGGTAAATCCACATTATTCAAGCACTGTTATGCTTGTGAAAATACAGTTAGTCTGTCTACTCCACACAGCCAGTCCTATAAGAAAACAGTTAACAAAAACTATACGTCCCTCTCACTAGCGGTTACGTGTCCAGCAAGATCTTGGTTGAGATTACCTCACTGACAGCAGAGGAAAACTGCTTTATTATCCTGCCATAGCTGGGCTCTGTCGGTCCGCTGCTTACCTCTGAGGATGGCTGGGGAGCTGACTTGGCAGGCAGCACTGTTGAGATCACTCCACATGGCACACTTCCAAGAGCACAAAGCCATCAGCGTCAGCAGCCATCACTCCAACAAATTGCTCTGTCACAGTGGGTATGCAATATCAAGTCCTATAGGACTATTCCTATGCGCATGCTTAAAAGGAGTAGTTCACCCCCCAAAAAAAATTTGCTGAATGTACACAACTTCAAGCAATCCAAGATGTAGATGAGTTTGTTTCTTCATCGGAACATATTTGGAGAAATGTAGCATTACAGTACTTCACTTGCTCACCAATGGATCCTCTGCAGTGAATGGGTGCCGTCAGAATGAGAGTCCAAACAGCTGATAAAAAACATCACAATAATGAATAAGTAATCCCCACAACACCATTCCATCAATTAACGTATTGTGAAGTGAAAAGCTGTGTGATTGCAAGAATCAAATCCATATCTGACACGTCTGAATCAGAGGACAAATATGCAGAGATCAAACAGTCTAAAATAGTTCTAAACTAATTTGTTGGTGGATTATGATATAAGACAACAGGGGATGAATTTTTTTCACTGAAGGAAATTTGTTATGGATTATGGATTTACGGTGGAAGTAAAAAATGTCTTGATGTATTTTTTTTCTTAGAAACATATTAATTGATAGACTAGAGTGGTGTGGATTATTGTGATGTTTTTATCAGCTGTTTGGACTCTAATTCTGACGGCACCCATTCACTCCACTGTGAGCAAGTGATGTAATACTACGTTTTTCCAAATCTGTTCCGATGAAGATCAAACTAATCTACACCTCAGATGGACGGTGAGTGAGTACATTTTCTGCTAATTATCATTTTTGGGTGAAATATTCCTTTAAAATGGACCCTATTTAAATTATTTACACATTTTACTAGTATTGTTGTCCACAGTTCATCTGTGCATGTTTTTCCAAAAAAAGAATTTTTTTGCCGTCTCTCATCAGATTTGCTCCACTTCTGAAATGCCTTTAGTTTTTGGTTACATAAAGGCCCTCTTAGACTAAGCCCAAACATTCTCCTATCTTCACCCCTCTGCTCCTGTCAGTCCTCCATTCACTCACTTTTCACCATCGAGTCTTTTTTTTCTTGTTGAATAACCTAGTTTTTTTGAGTCAGATTATGAAGGTAAAATTGTTTGCAGATGTTGTTAAGACTTAAGGAATGATGATGACTGCAAGGTCAAAATGCCATTGTGTGTTCCATGATAGCAAAAGGTAAGTCTTTTAGGTCGTTTTATCAAAAAATCTGCTTTGTACACCTGCTCTCAACTGATTTCAGGTATTTTAGCACCAGCCATGCCAGATGAGTTATATGCTGACATTTAGTACTTTGCGTTCGGGGTTTGTTCAGATCATTAACCCCCAGTATACACAATAGTAATCATAATGCGCTTGCCTTAGCGAAATAAAACACTAATTAAATATTTTAGCTGTGAGGAATCATTTACAATTAGTGCATGTTGAAATTACTTCTCAGTTCGTATAGATGGAGAGTCTGATTACTGGTTGACATTTGAGAGCAAACTATTTCTCAGAACGTCCTGTTTTTTAATGCACAGGTAATTGGATCTTGTATTTTTGTTTTTCTCATGGTGTTTCACAGGATTTATGGTAGAAAAACAAGAAAGCATAAAACTTGTTCGTAGCTACACACATCCATGTAATTTTACTGATAATGAATCTGTATTAATATTTCCAGTTATTGCTGTGGGAAGCTTGCCTCAGCTGTCGAACCATGTGTCTTGTTTAAATATCTGAATGGTTCGTCCAGTGTTATGGGAGCTGGTGTCTGTAAAAAGCACCAGGTGTGTTGTTCTTCCACAGCAAATGTTGCTCAGATGGCTTTGTGATGCTGAAAACAGTCCCAGCAGACAAATCTGCCTAAACAGCTTGAACACTTTTCCATAGCAGCAGGGTGGATGTAGACTGCCGCTTCCTGTTGGGAATGAGGCGGAAAAATCGCCTTTACGAACAAATATCAGTGTGTTAATCTGGGTTGAATTGAGAGAATTGAATTGAGTCACCTTTTCTTTCTGGAATTGAGGAACTGCTTTTTTCTCATGCTCAGATGGTATCAGCTTCCATTTTAAAGTTTTTTTGGAGTATTTCATTTTTATGAACATATATTATGGATATCACAAATATTGAGGCTTTGGATTGGTTTTGATAGAGCGTTGATTTTCTTTTGCACTTCTGCAGAATAAAGGCTTGTCTGTGCAAACAGAAAATGATGTTTCAGTTGAAGCAATATGAACCTCTGGACATTTGAACAAATGGGTCATGTGAACAGTGAAGCAAATTGAATTGGTTGATCAGACACACCGAAATGATGCAGAAACATGTATTCTTAAAGACAGGTTAGGTGATTTTATGTTATGCTGGTTAGGGATGGGTCGGTACGCGCACCGGTACCGTTCGGTTCTCGGACAAATTCCAAATGGAAGTGATCATCCCTGTCCCTTTGGAGTGGGACTTTGCAGTGAGCAGGGCACGTGTGTGTCATTATGTATTCGTTTGAAATGCACTTGGCGAAGGGAACGATGTAATTTCCTCATTATCATCAGCTGGCATGTTCCCGTGACAACACAGCACGGTGTCCGTCAGCAGATTCGCTGATGGACACCGGCATACAAAAATATAAATTTTATATTTTAACAAGTTTTATAAATATTAGTTTTTATGGATTATCATATTTTAAAAAACTTTTTAACAATGTATGTTTATTTACAACAGTTATGCTAACAACAATAAAAAGGCATTAATGACATTAAAACAGCAAATCATGGACACTGATGGACACCAAATTACATTTGCTTTGTAAATAAAGTGCTTAGTGTTTTTTTGTCAGCCCTAAACTATACACAATTAGTTTGATGCCCCCAAGATGATCAAATATCATTCACATAGTTTTGACTGAGTTACTTACTACTACTACTTTTTACTATGTACATTGCAATTCACAAAAATATATAATTTAATGCATTTTTTTTACGAAGACTTTAATTGAAAATGACTTTCATTGTATCGAACTGCAATGTTAATATTCCTCATGATTACATGACAAGATGATGATTGCAGGAATTATTGTCCCGTGTGTTAACAGTTTCATTGAGGTTTCTACTGAAAGGCGTTGACCTCGATGGCATGCGTTACCAGCCAAACACGTTCTCTCAGACCATTGTAGTGTTTTTTTCTCCCTGATCACTAGTAGGAAAGTCGCTCTGCGAGTTTGTTTGGTAATGAGCTGATGGTATTCAAACTATGACAACTCGGGACTTTGACTTATCTTATCGGATTGCTTGTGTAGGTATGTGTTCCCGCCGTAAATGTTCAAGTTCTCTGTCAACACCCATCTCATCCTGTTGTCTCGTCAGGGTCAAAAGAATAAATCAATCACAGTCCTTTGATCTCTTTTGTGAAATATTATTACAATTTAAAATAACAGATTTCTATTTCAATATATTTTAAAATGTCATTTATTTCTGTGATCAAAGCTGATTTTACTCCAGAATTCAGTGTCACATGATCCTTCAGAAATCACTCTAATATACTAATCTGCTCAACAAACAGTTTTTATTATTATCATTGCAGCTAACAGTAGTGATTAATCACAACTTTTGACAAGATTTCTTGCTTTGATGTACCTGGCCTTACAAAGCAATAAGGCACTGTGTACAGTGAATAAAATAAAAACACACTTAAGTCATCAGCAGCATATTCATCATTTAGCACAACCAGTCATAGTTTAGTCCCTGATTCTGTGATTCTATGAGCTCTGTGAATGGTAATATGTCGGTCTGTGCTGTGAAGGTATTATTGTGCTGTAGGATTGAAGCTTTGAGCAACAGAAAACTCACACGTTTAATTGTCATTGCTTGCTTAGTTTCCATACATTCATGGACATGGAAGCATCAGACGTTCATTAAAGCTGCTATTGTTTCCTAATCATGACTAAAGGGCAAAACAAATGAGCTGCCTCAGCTAGCGTGCCTCTAGCGTGTCAAACGAGGGGAAACAAATGCTGTTGTATTTTGCATGTTATCTTAAGTAGTTATCAAAGTGAGATATTAAACCGTTTGTTGCAGTGATTTTCACTGAGGTAAAGTGGCGACAGCAACAACATGATGCTAAATCAGTTAATAACTTGACTAGTAAATATAATTAATAATAATTATTCTGTAGCTCATCTAATCAAATTTCAGAGTCAGATCTAGCCTAGTTATTTAATATTGATAAATATAAAGTGATGTAATCTCTATCTGCTAATATATTTGTACATCTTTTGATTAAAGAAATTAGATTTCTGCTAATTGTAAGAATGAAACGGCATGTTGTCTATCTAAAACGTCCAAACTCGTGATTCGGCTCTTTGTATTGTTGTTGAACGGGGAACTTCTAATGGACTTCTATTGTTTTCAGCAGGATGGGGAATTCCTGGTGCGGACGCTCCATGTGGAGTATGTGGACGGGGGGATCCTGGACCCAGATGACATGCTGACAGACCTGGTGGAGGACAAAGACAAGGTAAGAAACCGTGTGTACACAAACACTAGAGCTGGATCGAGAGGTTATTTCTGTGGTTCTGTGAATATTATCTAGCGTGTTTCTCACTAAAATGTACCGTATGCTTGAATGCAGTTACGTTTGACAAAGCACTTTGATTGTTTAGTGGCCTGTGGTGGACTTCTGAATTGAGTTCCCTCTGTGAGTTTGGGTTGTTTAGGTCATTGTAAATGCAGTTTTCTTTTGAATTTGATGTTTACACCGTTTCCAAATTCAATCTTTTGTTGTTTGGCTATTATTATTAATAACAATCCCTTTCTTTTTGAACTATTTGTCAGTAAACAGTGCAGGTATCTTGATGGTGTACCTCACCTCTCACTCAAAAATCAGACTTTTGTGGCATTCGAGTTAATTAGGATTTTTATGTGGGCCATGTGGCCAAATGTGATGCTATCTGAGGGTGAGTTGTTTAGTCTATAACTAGTTAATTCGTTTTTTCCAGTTTGGCTCATTCTTGCAGGTTTGCGGACCAGCTGTGAGCATGATTGGTGGGCATTATCGCATCGAGGGTAGTCAGCCAATCACAGCACTACTTTCTGTCACGTGACTTGTCAAAGCTACTGCACTATATTTACAGCCTGCCAAGGTTTTGTTGAGCTGCCTGGACATTCATAAACACAGTTCTATGTTTAGACGAAGTGGGAACTAGCAAAGCAAGTTACTTCAGACGTTTAGTTGGGACTTGTTTAGCCTGCCCTCCCTGCCTTGTACACACCAATGCCATCATCACTATTTCAGGAGCTTTGGCTTTAGTTTGGAACCAGTTTGGCAGCAGTTATGTATTGTTTAGTATGTATTTTTTGTGTAACAAGCTGTAAGCTCACAGCCCTGACTGAATAACTTGTTGAATAACTACGTCTGCCATGCTTAATATGAATGTTTTTGATTAATATTAATATTGATGCAATTTGTGCCAAATGCCCATTTTGCATAGCATAATCTCATAAACGCTCTTAAATTTGAATAATAAGCATAGTAATATATGTCTTGATGCATACATGGAACAAATTATTAATTCTTACTCAGCAGGGGCTTAATAATTACTAAAACAATATTCATATGGTATTCAAAGCAGCTTATAATGATTAAGCCACATCTTTCATTTGAGTTGTTCTCATTTTTGAGATTTTAAAACTGGTTCAATTTATTAGGAATTAAATTATTATTCTGATGAAGACGTTGGTGGCAGAATTCAGCAGTTTAGCTGTTAGAGATATGGAAAAATATGATGTTTTACTCCGAGTTGCTTTCTGGTTTATTCATTATTTTATTCATATGGTCTGTGTGCTATTGTTGTGATATGGGTATAAATTACAAATATAGATTTGCCGATGTTGACACATGAAGATGCATGAAAATTGAGCATGTTTGTGTATTAGAGGAGAGATTCTGGTCATTTAATATTTATGAAAATACATTAAAGTTGCTAGTGGCTGGGAGTTGTTATGCCATTGAGTGTTTTTTAAGCATATTACTGTGGAGTTGTTTGGGTGCTCAGGGTAGTTTCTAATTAGTGGATGCCTTGTAAGTTGCCTTTTTCAGTCTAAGCAAGGCAGGGGATTTTCTTAGAAAATAAGTTGGATCACTTGCAATAAGTAATAAAATACACCTCTGATTTGAAGTGTCCTTCATGGCTGTAGCACAGGTGGTGCTGCTGGACTAGTTATGTGCTGAAGTTTAATATTTCAATACAGCAAAAGTGATGTTTGCATTATTAATTTTGGTAACACTTTATTTTAAGGTGTCCTTTTTTAACAAAAAAACATACTTTATATATATATAAAGTTAATTATTATTACTCAGTACTTAAATGTATAATTACACTGTAACAAGGACACCTTCAAATAAAATGAAAGCACAATTTTCTTTCATCTTGTTTACATCACTCTTTGCATCAAGAGCACTTTGATGCCTAAAATTGCTGTCTAGATAAGCAGCCCACTTAGTTTTGGAACAGAGCTGTTCTGACTCCAATAAAACAGCTTATTGGCAAACTTTCTGGCATGATATTTGGGCTGAATAGGAAATGAGGAAAACTTTTACTCTTTAACTCGCTGCTATTGATTCCTGCACGATATTGCAGTCTAAACGCATTTTTCCTTTTCTTCCTGAAAGTGTTTTCCTTCCATTTAGACCGAAAAGCCATTCTTGCGAACCCATTTTTCACACTGACCGAGACCATTATTGCCCATTATGCAGTCAAGCGGCTTTCGTCTCTGTTATAATAATCTTTATCATCCTTTGGAAACATTCCACGAAGACGAGGTCTCACCGTTAGTTGCGCATGCTAATCAACTTTAATACAAAGCCAGTCCAAGGGAGTCACAGTATCTTCATTAGACCGCTCTTCACCTCCTACGGAGGTTGATTAGGGTGAAGTTGCCATGGCGATGGAATCAGATTAAGGCCCCACCCCTGCTCTGATGCCCATTAACCCCCAGCAGGAAGTGATGGCGCTTGGCTTGACCCCCAGGCCCTGCCCATGAATATTCAGTGTGGGATGATGAATGACGTTAATGCATGGAGTTGCTGTAGATGGGGCCCTGGTGGACTCTGGGAGACGGAGAGGTCATGCTGGGAGGACTTGCCGCACTGTTTCCTTTAGCCGTTAAACACTTAATCACTCTAGTTCTTCTCTTTTAGAATTAATATTCTGTTTTGTGGTGGTGTTATGAACTTTCACTCATTTTGGGTTGATTCTGGTGATCTTTGGGTGTCTGCTTGTGTGGGTAGATGTCGGAAAGAGAGAGTTTCTTCCAGAAATTATCATAATTTTTGACTTGCCTTCATGACAGAACAAATCTGATAGTGTACGACTTTCTTTTTCCAGTGGAATACAAAATTAGTTAACTAACATTAATCTCTAAACTAAAATGAAAGTGAAAAAATTGGCATAAAAACGCACTGTAAACAATAATGTTTAAAGTAAGCAAATACAGTCTTGGCCAAAAATATCGGCACCCTTGGTAAATATGATCAAAGTAGGCTGTGAAAATTAATCTGCATTGTTAATCGTTTTGATTTTTTATTTAAAATAATCACAAAAATCTAACCTTTCATTGGATAATAAGAATTTAAAATGGGGGGAAATATTATTATGAAATAAAATACAACTACAACAATTATTACTACTTTTGTTTTTCTCTAATACTCCTTTGTTTGCCACATTGGCCACAATCAACGGCACCCTTTTTTTTGTCATTAAATATTCATTTTTTGAAACCTCCATTTGCCAGTTTAACAGCTCTAAATGTTCTCCTATAATGCCTGATGAGGTTAGAGAACACCTGACAAGAGATCAGAGACCATTCCTTCATCCAGAATCACTCCAGATCCTTTAGATTCCCAGCTCCATGACGGTGCTTCTTCTCTTCAGTTCACCTCACTCATCTTCTACAGGGTTCAGGTCAGAGAACACCTGACAAGAGATCAGAGACCATTCCTTCATCCAGAATCACTCCAGATCCTTCAGATTCACAGCTCCATCTTCTTCTCTTCATCACTCATCTTCCAGAATCACTCCAGTTCAGGTCAGAGAACACCTGACAAGAGATCAGAGACCCTTCCTTCATCCAGAATCACTCCAGACCCTTCAGATTCACAGCTCCATGTAGTTCACTTCACTCATCTTCTACAGGGTTCAGGTCAGAGAACACCTGACAAGAGATCAGAGACCATTCCTTCATCCAGAATCACTCCAGATCCTTTAGATTCCCAGATCCATGACGGTGCTTCTTCTCTTCAGTTCACCTCACTCATGTTCTACAGGGTTCAGGTCAGAGGACTGGAATGGCCAGAGCAGAAGCTTGGTGTTGTGCTCAGTGACCCATTTTTGTGTTGTTTTTGAGGTTTGTGTTTGGATTATTGTACGGATTGGAAGATCCAAACATGGCCCATTACAAGATTTCTAACAGAGTCAGTCACTTGTTGATTTTTATCTGTTGGTATTTGATATAATGCATGATGCCATGTGTCTAAACATGATGTCCAGGACCTCCAGCAGAAATATAGGCCCACAACATCAAAAATACAGCAGTATATTTCATTGTACACATGGGGTACTTTTTATCCCTGTGTTCACCAAACCCATCTTGAGTGTTTGCTGCTAAAAAGCTCATTTTTTTTTGTTTCATCTGACCATAGAAGTCAGTCCCATTTGAAGTTCCAGTCGTGTCTGATAACTGAATATGCTGGAGTTTTGTTTTTGGATGAGCTAGGATAATTTTTCTTGAAACCCTTCCAATATAAACATGTGGTGATGTAGGTGCTGCACCATAACCACATAATATGTAACATAAAGCCCTAGTGTACATAACTAACAACAAAAACTCAAATTAAACACTTATTTAAATGAAAAACCATCAAAAGTGTAGCAAAATGTGACAGTTGTACACAAATGTTGGAGATACGCCTTTGATTGCTTTGTGTGAGGTACAAGCCATTATATGCAAGCCTTTTTTTGTTCTGTCGCACTCAAATCTTGTCTGTGTTCGAGTTCAGCTCAATGACACGTCAAAACATGTTTCAACTGGTTTGATGACTAATGATGTCAAGCTGGTGCAACATATGCAAATTAAAGAAATGCAAATGCAGTTTTTAACATGTATTGAATTTTTTTTCATCACCTAAAGGTACTGTTTTGCTTCAAAACACTTGCAATGTACAGAAGTCACATGGGCTACTTTTGGTTACTTTGGGCAGGGTTGTTTTAGTTATTTTTTATTTATTTTTGCCTTTCATTGTATGGATCATTGTGCAAAAATTGCTCCCATGGTTCTCCACAAAAGAAAACCGTCATAATGAATAGATGATGACAGAATCTCATTTTTGGCTAACTTTCCATTTAAAACACTTAATTATCAGAAAATCAACAGAAATGCATGAAAAAAGGCTTCTGTTAGATTTTGAGACAGATGAAAGATAATCCCTGTTCACTTTTGTTCATTGAGCGAGTGATCAATGCTGATTTCTTAAATGAATAAATTGATAAATTCGTATTAGAACCACTTCTGAGGGCACTTCATGGTCTACGGTTTTAGCTGTAATTACTCCTGCCCTCATTCTGCATGCATTAAACTCCTGTCAGCCTCAAAGACAAATGTTAAGGAGTCCAATATGTCAATAATACCTGCTATCCTGCATTATCATACTGACCATAAAGGATTCCTCACCCACCTTTCCCAGCTTATCGTCATGTGTTCAGCCACGCGTCTCTTTGCCTAATGCCCATAATCAGCCGCTCCAGATGATGAATGGTGATTATGTGTGTGTATATGTGTGTGTGAGTTTCTCTGAGCTTCACAGAGTCACTGATAATGACCTAAAGCACCTACTACACCCTGTGATAGAGCACTTTACTTTCCCAAGATCCGCATTACCTGTACAGCCCTATCATTCACTTCCACTCACTGATGCATTATGGGCCTGTCCCTGTGTGCCGGTGCTGTCATAGCAGCCCATCAGAACGGGCAGGTTAACAGCCATTAGAGAGGAGGCTTTTATTCAGCACCTAGTCAGGAAAAATTCCAAATGGATTCCGTGCATGATTCCTATTGAAATTTCCATCATAATTTGGAAACAGACGTTTCTGATTCTAATGGAAACAAATGAGAATTTTCAAAGTTGATGAACTGAAATACTGATTTGTTTTGATGAGAGTTTTTTTTTTTTTTATTCTTTGATGTATTGGAATAACAGTACATTTAAATTATATAACAATTAATGCAATATTTAAACTATCTTTGAACTTTTTTCATATTTTTTTGTGATCAGATATGTGGTTAATTTAAGTATAAACTGAATTTGTCATTAAGAATTTATAGTTTTACATAAATTACCATTTTGTGGTTGGCAAGTAAAAAAAAAAATACAGTAAAATTAATAATATTGTGAAAAATGATTACAGTTTAGAACTAATATATTTTAAAATGTAATTTATTCCTGTGATGATAAAGCTGAATTTTCAGCATCATTACACTGCATGCATTAATGTCACATCATCCTTCAGAAATCATTCTGATATGTTGATTTGCTGCTCAAGAAACATGTATTATTATCAAAAACAGTGTAATATTTTTTTGTATATACAATACATTTGTTGATGATTCTTTGATGAATAGAATGTTCAAAAGAAGTTTATTTTTTTTTGTATCATTATAAATATCTTTACTGTCACTTTTCATCAAGTTAATGTGTCCTTGCTGAATAAAAGTTTAGTCTTACTGCCCCCAAGTGTTTCATCAGTAATGTACATTCCCCCCATTTTTGAATGATAAAGTTACAGAATAAAGGAAAAGTTTTTTATGCAGCAGTTGTGTTTTGGGATGGTCGGTGTTCCTTGTTAAACTAAACATGTTTCTCATTTCTGTGATTATATTGCTGTTTATTTGTTTAAACCTCAGTATCATAGATTAAAAGCTCATATGTGATGAGAAAACAATGAAATAAACTATTAGAAGAAGTAAGAGTGCAAGAGATAAAAGACCGTTGTGATGTCTGTTTATATCCATTTAATTAACTTCAGTAACGATTCAGATCCTTCTGTTTTTCTGCAATTTACCAGCCCTTGATTCCTCTCGTACTTCTGAACAATTTATAAATAAACACCCCCCCCCCCCCCCCCCTTATCTTAGATGATTTTGTTTTCACGGACATCCTTCTGATGTTTTGGACCTCGTAAATAGGCCTAATGAATTTGCAATGCTAATTAGCACATATTTCAAAAGCTAATTCCGAATAAACGACTTCTGAGTAATTGACATAATTGTTGAGTGCAAATTAATATGCAGATTGTAGTGTGTCTCTGCAAAACATTTCAAATATATAGCACGCCAGCATGCATGCGCAGTCAATAGTTAGCATGGCATCCAGCTACTTTTGAAACACATTTGTCTTTTTTTCATTTCACGTCTGTCGTCATTGAGAGAGCGATCATGCTCGCTGAATAGAGGCTGATTGCTCGAGCTGAACGTTTAACTACTGCGGTTTTCTCAATTTGCCGGCATAGTTAAGCACTATTCAGCTAATATGAGCCGCGGGTTCATTCGATTACATTTCAAATGCAGAAGGATGATTCTAATAAAAACATCTCATAATACATGAAGAATTTGATTGATTAAGGCTATTCAGAAACTGGGGAAAGAGCTGGTGAACTCATTTTCACTGATGAACAAAACACAGCCATGATTTCGTGCCTCCATATGACGCCACAAAGACACAGTTTCAGCTACATAAAGCATTCAGGAGTGACTCGTGAGTAGAATTACTTCAGCAGAGATTCACTGAAAATATGATGCTCAATGATCTGTGATACTTTTATTCATTTATTATACTTTTTCATATTCCATTATTTTGGCCTTACCTTTTAAAGTTAGTTCTTTAATGTCTTTTGTATGTTTTTTGTTTTAGTTTTTTTGTGCCAAGATATTATTTTTTTTGTTCCCAGACAGACTTTTGCTGTGTTCCCGTCTCGTTGGAATTAGCATAATTTTGAATAGTTTGAATGGCAACAGCCATAACACAGAAAAGCTCCCATGCGTGGTTTATAGCCATTTCGTTGCTGCCGCTAAGCTGTTCAAAGTCGATTATAGAGCATTATATTATTTGCTAGGGTATTTTTGGTCTTTGATATTCTGGTTTCTAGATAAAAAGTTTGGGGCCAGTAAGTGTTTTGTTTATTTTTCTATTATTTATCTATGCTGTGATGCAAATTAATCAAAAAATACTTTTACATTGTTACAAAAAATTATATATAAAGCAAATGCTGTTAAATGCTTGAACTTTCTATTCTTCAAAAAATCCTCAAAAATATAATGTGTATTAATAATAATAATAATTATTATTTTGTATTATTTGTATGTAATTATTATTATTATTTATTGAGCATAAATTAGTGTATTATAATAAGTACTGTATGTGACACTGAACATCAGTAATGATGCTAAAAATTCAGATTTACTTTCACAAACACATTTTTTGTGGAAAGCATCACACTTTTCAGGATTGTTTGAATAATAATAATACTACTAATAATAATATTTCTTGAGCATCAAATTAGTGTATTGATTTCTGAAGGATCATGTGACACTGAAGACTGGAGCAATGATGCTGACAATTCTGCATTTCTATCACAAAAATAAATTACATTGTAAAATATGTTGAAATGGTAAAACGTTATTTTAAATTGTAATATTATGTCATAATATTGGGCCGTTATGGCGTTAACGTGCTGCGTTATAATCTTATCGGCGATAAAAAAAATATCGCCGTTAATCTATTCTCAAAGTTTTTGGTCTACTGTATTTTTCACTAAATAAAGCCGAATTGCACTGTAGGGGGCGAGAACTTTCGAATGTCGCAAGCATTGTTAAGAGGCTTCTTTCAAAAATCTTACTGACCCAAGAATTGTAAACAGTAATGCAAGATTTTCATGTTTTATCATCAGAATATTGCGCTTTAGTTATGTGAACTGAGCGGCGAAACAATATGATACTATAGAGAGTGAAATGTCAAAAAAAAAAAATAGAAGACGTAGCATGGATGATTTACATCTGTGCAAAGTTTAATATAATAACAAAAAACACATATTCAACTAATAAGTGAGCACGCTTATCTGTAATATTTTTACTGTAATTGACAGTTATCGGCAAAAAACCCAACACGGGAGTTAAAAACGAGCAACACTTACAGTGATGTTTTGCTTAGCATGCGCCACTAAAACTGAAAAAGTTTCTCCTGATGCTAAATATTAATATTCATTGTAGTTGTGATGGGTGGGCTGATGCTGTCACTTTGCATTTCTAAGAGCACGAGCTGCTTTTAGCTTTGGCTTCTAATATTAGCAGAAGAAAGCATCCATGTATTATGCATTCTCATTTCCATGTGTTTTGCTCTATCCTCTTCCCAGCATTGATTTCCCAGACTGGGGAATGTTTCTAGACTCTGAGAACAAAGGCTTTGCTGAGAGAACGCTGTCCTGCCAGTAGTTTCTTTTTGAACGCATGCACACAGTAAATCATATTTCTGTTTAATCAGATCATTAGCACCAAACATGAAACATGCGTCATTTAGAGTGACCTCTTTCAAAGAACAGATGCTGAGGTACATATTCACACTCATTCAGTCATGCATTGTTTGGGATTGGAAACTTCATTTACAGCTTTCAGTTAGTTAATTGTGTTTAGCTAATTTGCTAAACTTGTGTGTTGTGGCAACAGCATTCCCTTACAAAGAGTACAGTGCCAGTACTATGATTGATTGATCGGTCTCAAATTATAATAACGTTTTACTGTTTGATTATCTGCAGGGATGCACATTATAGGCATAATATTGGTTGCTGACTGGTATTGGCATTTAAAAAAAAGTATTGTATTCAGTTTCTAATATTTGGTTGTTTTAAAAGGATAGCAATAGATTATAGCATACGATTTTAATTTAATTTATTTAAATTAAATTAAAATGTATTCTAAATTAAAATAAATATTCTTATTTAATTTATTATTTTAATTAATTTAAATTATTTTTTAAATTACTTTTTATTTTTGATTTAATTTAAAATTATTTTGTATTTTATATTGAGAATTTTAAGTAAATACAGCGTAAAATAAATACCCATCACATTTTGCATTATGGTATTATTTACTATCATTAAACTGGTCAACGTCTATCATTACGTTGGTGTCATGGTAGTGGATTTCCATGATATGTTTTCTGAGTAATATGCTACATTTTCTCTTTTGTAAAGGTTACAATAAATTTTTCCCATCATTCCCTCCTAGCCTTTGTCTTATCGGTTGCACAGACATCAGAGACGATGAATAAGAGAGGAATTGGGACTTTACTCTCTGCTCATTTATGATTCCATAACCTTCCACACTTAAACCGTCAGTCAGTCTTTGTCTTGCTCGTCTCTGCTGTCTTTTTTATTTAACACTTTCTTAAGGCTTCGCTGATGAGAACAGCATGTTTAACAACCAGGCTGTGTGTTAAACTTTTCTTTCTTTTGGGTGATCACTCCTGAACTGATGGCATCATTATGGATTGATTATTATAGTGACCGAACCATCTGTGATGAAAGCTATTTCATATTCACAGAAATAGTACACATGCACAACTGATGTAGATTTTTTTTAAACATTAGTGAATAGTTTATTTATTTTAAATTATATATTTTATTAAAATAAATACATTTATATTGTATGCATTAATATTAATTAATATTAATATGATTGTATTTATTTTTACATAATAACAATAATAATACAAATATTAAAATTTAAATACTACAAGTATTTAATTATTATTATAATTAATACTTTATTAACAATATTAATGATGTTCATAATTATTATTGTTATTTTATTTATTTATTCATTTATTTAGTTTTATTTTAAGGACAAGGAAACATTTATTTATTTTTTATTTTATATTGATTTATTTAAGTAAAAATATTACTTTATTATTTTTTACATATTTATTATTAATTAAATACATTTGAGTAAAATAAATATAATAAATAAATGTCTATTTTATGCATGAATATGAATAACTATATATCTATTAATCACCAGTGCTTTAATTAATGTGCTGACGTTACACTCGAGTTTCCTTTCTAAACGGTTAATTCCAGGCTGCCGGCGGAGCTCTACGGCGTCTTCATTAGGCCTCACACTCTCAGAAACACTTGACTGACAGCTTGAGAGCGTTTCTCCAGTCTCGGCTCATCCTCTTCACTGATAATTTGCTAACTCTTCACATAAGTGACAAGTCACACATATCATCGCTCCCCGCGCACCACTTCAGAAGAGGTTAGCAAGTCAGCCGCGGCGGATACGACTAATAAAACACATTGTGCAAAACTCTCGACTGCAATTAAAAACCGTAAACCCGCACCTGGGTCCCTGCCCCATCGACCAATCAGCAGCCATCACGCCCTTCATCATTATTATTATCAATTTTCAATTTTAGCTACTCTAATTAATTGTCTTAATGAATGGGCCTTTCTTGATGAGATAGTAATGAGTCTGAATAACCCTCTTGAAACAGACGTGCTTCGTCTGGACTGGAAGCACACACTTATCAGATACGTGCTGTCACCTCCTATTTCTCGGAAAACGTCTGAAAGCCTTGATGGAGTGTAATTGTTTGTCTCTCATGGTTTAGCATAAAGTAATAGCTTTTATTAGAGATGTATATATTGCACTGGAACAGGACTTCTTTCAGAGATTGACCGCTTTATTTTTGTATTTTGTATGCAAAGTGTTTATTACTGATGTCAGTATGTTGTTGTTCTGAAATCCATCCGTCCGTCCGTCCTCCCTCCCTCCCTCCCTCCTCCCTCCCTCCCTCCCTCCCTCCCTCCCTCCCTCCCTCCATCCATCCATCCATCCATCATTGGTAATGATAAGAAATGTTTATGAGCAGCAAATGATTTCTGAAAGATCGTGATGTGACTCTGAAGACTGGAGTAATAGTGTTGAAAATTCAGCTTTGCATCACAGGAATAATTACAATTTGTAAATATTTTAAAATAGAAAATAATTATTTTAAATTGTAATAATATTTTACAATATTACTGTTTTTCCTGAATTTAGGATCAAATAAATGCATTTGTGAGCATAAGAGACTTATTTCAAAACATGAAATCTTACCAACCCCAAATATATCTATATCTTCATATCTATATCTACATCTATATATCAGTCTATTTCTTTATGACCCAGTAGATAACACTAGCATGTGAATGTCGTCAGCAGCACTGAGCCAGAGGCTGGTAAAGGATGTGTGTGTGTGTGTGTGTGCCCTCTGCTGGGAGATGAACACATGATTCTGTACCAGCGGGAAACTAGTTTAAATGGTCTGGATTTTGTTGCCTGTTGCAGTTTTAGAGACATGACCAATGATATTCACACGTTAAACCCTTCAACCACACACACACACACACACACACACACACACACGCACACGCACGTACACACGCGCACACACACACGCGCACACAGACAGACAGACACAGACACACACACACACACACACACACACACACACACACACACACACACACACACACACACACACACACACACACACACACACACACACACACACACACACACACACACTTGCTTGGATTAGCTTTATATGCCTTAAATATTTTACTGGAACTCCTAGTGGGATTTCAATCATAATTGGAGCCAATCCCAAAATATCCCAGTAGAATCATGTAAGAATCCCTTAAGAGTCAAATACGATCCTAGTGGATAAACTGTAATTCTTACTGGGTTTTTGATTCATATTTGCTTCTCAGAGTCCTATTGGCTGTTGTGTCGGAATATCAACTTCCTGATGGACATTTAAAGACATTTCCAGAAAATATTCTTAAAGATGTTCTTTAAATTGCTTATGTATGTCAAACGAAGGCATTTTATCATTTTGGGAATCACCCCAGTCCTGTTGAGAACTGTATTTGCTTAAGACCTAGTTTTTGTTTTGTGTAAGGTCAGAATCCTCGAAGAGAATTCCCAGTAATATCCTGTAGGATGTGATCCTTTGTTTTACAATTATGAATTAAAGAACCATGGATGTTTTTTGTGGACTTTTTTAATATTTTATCGGAATTCATAGTGGGATTTCTGATAATTGGAGCCATTTCTAAAATATCCCAGTGGAATCATGTAAGAATCCCTTAAGAGTCAAATACAAGCTTAGTCAATAAATGAATTCTTAAAGTTTGTTTAATTTATTTTTAGCTGTTGTGTTGGAAGCAAATCTGTTTAATGGACATTTAAAAATACATAATGGCAAAAAAGTTTTGGGAATAATACTAGTCCTGTAGAGATCATTTTTGTTTTCTGTACTGTTACAAGCCTAAAATATCATTTCAGATTGATTCCAAATGATGAATATGGAATCCTGTCTGTTCCTTTTAGATTGTTTAACAATGTTTATAGTGAATCTAAAACCTTTGGGATTTCTGGTGTAATTAGTGTGTGTGAAATTGTCTGAGGGAAGGAGCGTAGGATGGACGGATGATCAGGTCAGATTGACCTCTCAGTGGATGTTTCCGGCTCGTTAGGCCTTGCGAGATGCCCGATTAGTGCTTTTGATTCCTCCATCGGGTCCGTGTGTTTCTGTTTTTCACTGCGTCCTCCCTTTTCCTGCAGGTCAGGCTTTTGGAACAAAGAGGCCAAACATATAATTGAGATGGACAACCTGCTTCCAGCTACTTGGATGCCAAATGCCTTGTGGTCAATTTGTCTCAAGCTGTGCTTGTGTGTGTATGTGTTTGATTACTAATATAGCAAGGCTCCTAAAGCCAGAAAATGAACATCTCTGCTTTTTAAAGGGTCAGCGCTGTTCCAAAAAAAACTGCCTGCCAGTGTCAAGGTACAAATGTGTTTTGGTCTCCATGGTAACTCCGTAGAAACCACACGTTCTGCCGACTCCGGACTAAAACATTTCTATTTTCAGCCTTCTGCAGTGAATATCATTCTGTTGTTTGATTCGGTCTCTTTCTCTGCACCTGGGTCAATGATGTGATGCACAAAAAAACAAAAAACAAGTCATAGACTGTCACACTTCAACAATACAGGGCTGGGGACTAATTAACTAACGACATAGGGCTGGGAACTGATAATTACAGATGAAGGGCACGAAAGGAGGGGAAACAAAGGCAGAGGAAGACACACTGACATAGACAAGTCATAGTCATTATTATATTAATAATTATAGACATTTCAACATTTGTCTAACCGGCATTTGATTGATTGATTAATTGATGCATTTATACATAGATGTACGTAGTATTATTTATTTAGATGTATTCATATTTTATATTCATAACACATTTATTAATATGTTATATTATTTATATTCATATTTTAATTCATGCTTTTTAATTCATGCATTTATTATTAATATTATTTATTATTATATTTGTGATTTGTTTTTATTTGTTTATTTTTTATTTATTTTGTTTTATTCATGAAATAAAAACTATTCATTTATTTATTTATTTAATTTATTAATTATTTATTTACAAATTATATTTGAAAACAAAATGTCGATTCAAAGTCAATATAAAATTATATTCATAATATATTTAAATAATACAATACCTTGATGTGTTGTCACATTTAAGGTGTAAGGAAGATATTTGATTAATTTGTTACACCATCACGCTCAGTAAAAAAAGGTGCAAAAGCTGTCACTGGGGTGGTACCTTTTCAAAAGTTACAAATATGTACAATTTAGGTTCTAATATGTACCTTTAATGAACTTATATGCTCCCTTTAGGGGTTAATACGGTACAGATGTGTACTTTTTGAAAAAGTACCACAGTGAAAGATTTTGTACCTTTTTTTTCTGCGAGTGTACATTTTTAGAGCGATTAAATAATGAGTGCATTATTGGTCAGTGACCTAGCTGTGTGTTTCCTGCTGCTCAGAAGTGCCAACGAAACATCTCAGCGAGTTTCAGTGCCAAAATGAAGTTTGCACACATTCAACATGCCTCCAAGCATGTGCCGCAGCCGCGATTCCTCATAAACCCACTGAAGCACGGATCCGAGCGGAGAACACACACACACACACACACACACACACACACACACACACACACACACACACACACACACACACGCACACATATACACACGCACACACACGGACACGGACACACGAACACACACACACACGAATGCACACACAAACACACTCACACGCACACACACGCACACGAACACACATGAACACGAACATGCACACACACGAACACACACGAACACACACACACACACACACACACACACACACACACACACACACACACACACACACACACACACACACACACACACACACACACACACACACACACACACACACACACACACACACACACACACACACACACACACACACACAGACACTTTGATTTACTGCAGGTTCCAGTAAAAGGCAGCTGCGCTTGCACAGCGCACCCTGCGACGTGACAGGTCTTATTATTATTTATAAGCATTCATAAAGAGAAAGGGTAAATTTGTCATTAATCTTACACACACACACCACAGCCCCGGGGGGATTTTGGCACATTGTGTTTCCCACAAATTAGCTAACGTTAAAAAAGCCCACTCATTCATCAAGATGCTCATGCGAGCACATCCGTCATTTTTTTTCCTTCCAATGGTCTAATAATTAGCTCTCTCTAGAGCTAAGCTAATGCCAGCTGCTCTCTTTCACCCTCTCGTAAGACCCTCCATCCGTCCCCCCTTCGCTGGCACATTTACCCCCCTCAGATGCCCCAGAGCTGACGCTCAAATGGAAGGAGTGATTAAGCAGAAGAGGGGGCGGCAGACACCTGTGGAGCAGAGCCGCTTCCTCTTTGACCCGCTCTCGCTCTCACTCTCACTTTTTCTGCTTCGTTCTTTACTTCATTCTCTTTTGGAATCTGGCCTTTTCATCTACAGTTTAATTCCTTTACAGCGTGGGTTCTGTAAGTTAGATTTTATTTTTGGTCAGGCAAACCCCTTTATATGTAAAATAACTTATTATACTTGAAGTATTCTCTGAAATGTCAAGTATTTCAATAGTTTAACGACACATTTGCATGATCATGGTTCTCTGATGTTGGTTAATTGTCACATGAAATGGAAATATTTTGTATATTTATAAAAAATGTATGCAAGTATTTATTTATATAAGTAAATAAATCTCTATATATATTTTTTAATTAAATTAAAATAATTGTATCTGTCAATTCAAAATCATTCTGGTATAAGTAACATTCTTTATATTACTTTTAAAGTGTTTTATTTCTATTTTTAAATGATCAACAATTTATTCCATAATTTTCCCGTTGGGAAGTTTTAGTTGTAGTTTTGTTTTATGTTGAAATACAAGAAGAAAATTCCCATAATACATCCACAATACATTGTTTTTAATGTAGCGAGAATCACTAGTTATTGCATTTTATTTAATTTAATTTTTTACATTACCTTTACTTTACTTTACTTTACTTAATCCAAAGTGTAACTACTAATATTGTAAAAGAGTGGATACTGGATACTACTGTGCTATTCATTGTAGCACCATATAGAGAATTTTTTTTGTTTTTCCACTCCAGATACACACAATACAATACAAAATAATGTATTATTTTTTTAAATGTTGCATTAAAATCACAGTATCTTTAAAATAGTATTTGTAAAAATATAAAGCAATTTTTAAATGTGTAAAAAATGTTTACACTTTAGTTTAGAGACCAATTCTCACTATTAACTAAATATTAACTATGACCTTTGTCTCAATAAACTCCTAATTTGCTTCTTATTAATAGCAAGTAAAGTAGTTGGTAAGTTTATGTATGGGGTACAGTAATTAAAATATGGTCATGCACAGTAAGACATTTCATATGTGCTGTGTAAGTACTAATAAACAGCGATATGCTATTACACACATACACATTTTATATACTGTATATATGTGAAATAAAAGTATCAAAATCTATAGTTTTGCCATCTGATCCCATCATTGTGCATGGTACTGTCTCTGGTGGCCACTCAAGCCACGTTCTCTCCTTATCTGACACTTACCACTATTACTGCTGGTTTTCAGGATTAGGCCCCAGTGTATGTGGTAAAATGAAGTGTCTCTCTCTCTCTCTCTCTCTCTCTCTCTCTCTCTCTCTCTCTCTCTCTCTCTCTCTCTCTCTCTCTCTCTCTCTCTCTCTCTCTCTCACACACACACACTCATAGCTGTAGGTGTGTTTGATTAGCAGAGGTCAGGCATAATTTTCTCTTCAAAGGCTGTGAACGAGGTGCTTCATTTCCTGAGTGTTCACAACCTGTCTCTGTGTCTCTAACACTTTGTTAAAGAGGAATTCAACTGAGAGTAGAGGTGTGTGTGTGTGCGTGCGTGCGTGCGTGCGTGCGTGTGTGTGTGTGTGAGAGAGTGTGTAATGCAAAAACGGCAAGAAGAAAATGAGTGAGAATTAAATGTTCAATGAATACATTGTTTGGCTTCAATATCATACATATGAGAAAATAATAATAAGTTTACTTATTTATTGGACATTGTCATCTTTTATCACACTGCTTTGTATTAAAATGATAAGCCTTATTGCTTATAGAAAATGGCAGCAACAGTAATAAGACATTTTTTTTTTCTCTAATATGATTTATTTGCTTATATATAGGCTGTATACAGTTGCCAAGCAACATAACGATCACAGATCATCATCATTCAATAAACGAGTGATTGGCACATTAATATAGAATTCAATTGTTATGTGGTCACATTTACAGTGTATGTGTATATACGTTTTGAACTTGACTTAACCAGAGAGATGTCTTTGGTTATGTTTTTAGAGTGTTATTTATTTATTTATGCATTTACTTGTTATTTAAAAAAATAATATATTTGGTTGTTTATTTGTGCCTTTGTTATTTTTATGAATGTATTTATTGTAATAAGTTTGGAATAATTTGTTATTATTGTTTTAAGCATTTATTTGCATTTATATATATATATATACTGTATGAAAGAAAACAAACATGATTTCCACGAAACATGCTAATACCATGTTTTGCAATATCGTTACAGTTAAAGTTTGTTATTTGTATTTTGCCATGTTTTTTTTGTTCTGTGGGACTCTATGTTTAAGGCCGTAAACTCTAAAAGCGTGTGTTTGGGTTTTAGTAGTTTGGGGCCGGGGGTGAAGTCTCTGGCCCAGGTGTGTCTTTTTAAGAGGTAATCTCACATCTGGAGCCGATGTTCAGCACACACATGGCGGCCGATCTCAGATTAGTCTGGTCTGCACCGTAATCCCTGTAATTCCAGCCTTGTTTACACGGCATCACCCGCAATCACATTCCGAGGGTTTTACCTGTGTTTGTGTGTGCTGGCTCACTGTGTGTTTGTGTAGGTCACAAGGCTGTGATTGATGTCAACGCCTCTCTGTGGACGATCACGGCGGGAGATTTAGAGAGACTTTATGTCAGGTTCATTTTTCATCTGGAGTGAGAGAGGTGCGAATGAGAAGATGTAAGACTATACAGTTAACAGGAATGGAAATTAAGAATGTGATTAAAGTAGGATTCTATGTTCTAATCGCAGAATCAAGTCACAAAATGGTATTAACTATATAATGTAGATTTTTGCTCTTAGATCTTATGGTTCAAGTAAGGAACATGAATGCAAATTTGTCCTGTTAGTGGCGCTAGAAAGTTAATTAACTGTGGTTAACGGTGAGACTGTCCTCAATCTGTGTGCCAAATTTCATAACTTTCCTGCAAACAGTTCTATAAGATTCTTAAGATTCGTTTAAGCATTTGTAAAATATAGTTTTTTACTACAAAATTCGAAGTGGTCCATGCTCAAAATGTCTGACAGAGGAAAATTGGGTATCAATTGAATCAGTATGCTGCTACAAATCAAACAAGATTAATATTATGATATTTGGTCAAACTGTTCAGAAATTATAAACAAACATTTTAAACAAAAACTGCTAATTTTAAATATCTTTTGACCAGTAAGTGGCTCTTCACTCATTGTGAAGATATAGCCTCAAGTGCATTTTTGCATGAATTTCATCAAATGCATTAACACGCTTTACGAGAATGATTCGGTCCATCGGAAGTCTTTTTGCCAGCATTGTCTGAACATGATCTGAGCCAGCTTTGATGAAAATCAGACAAAACTGGTTAAGGTTTTATGCATTTATTTGTTTACACAATTAATGTTTTTGATTTGTATTAAATTTATAAATCACAGAATCCAGAAAAAATGTGAAAAAAGTGCACTATTATTGTAAACAAATTATTTCTGTTTATTTTTCTTTTATTAAAACTGAAGTTAGATTAAACCATTATTAAATTATAACAGAATGCAGAAAAATAAACAAGATTTCATAGGAAGAAACTATTCTGGAAGATAAACATGAAATGATGATGAACTTTCTTTTCTAAAACCTAGTGACCTGCCTACATTTAAGACGTCTTCATCTGCTTTTTATAGATGATCCTGTTCTTCACAATAACACTCAAAGTCATTAACAGTTTGACAAACGAACGGCTCATTCACTAGCAACAGCACAATCCTGTCATGACCTAGGGCTTGATTGGCAGGTGGGGTTGGCATGGCAACAGGCTCCGTCTCTCATTAGCATGCAGGTGGAGCAGGTAATGGATTACAAGAGGAAGTGACATTAGTCAGCATTGTTTGACATCATGTTTCCTCGGGCCATATCTGCGTTTGATAGCTGAGAGAAGAGAGGGCGAGATGCCTGCTAACTTGAATGCAAATCATTTCACAGGATTATGTTACGAATGAGAAGAAAGTTTGTGCCAGCAGAGAAGTTAAGAACTTACAATAATTGGATTGGCAATTGGTTCTTCTCTGTGTGGCCTGTTTTTCTTTTTATATCTCACATTTTTACTATAAATGGCTCAGTGTGTCTTTATATCTATTTGTGACTTTATATTTCAATTTTATTTACCTGATATTTACATACCACAATGTAACTGTCTCACAATTAGGACTTTTTATGTCACAGTTTTGACCGTATATCTCACAATTTTAAGTGATTTTTCAAAATCTTCACTTTATATAACGCTATCATGTTATACACAATTAGAATCGCCAATTCCTTCCTCACAATCACCATTTTTATATTTGACTCTGAGGTGGAAACAAGTTTCCATGCATGCGGTTGAGTTAACAATCAGGGACCAAACAGACAATGTTTTGTATTTTTGTAAGGAAACCGGTTTCAAACCAGCCTCCAAGACACCATAACATCACATCTAATGATCTAGAACAAATTTAAGTGACTTGTGGCGGAGCACTCAAAAAACAACACAGTGAATGTGTATAGCTCTATGTTCACTTACCGATTCTATTTAGAAATATAATCATAAATTGAAAAATCTGCATTTTTACAGTTTTGGGCTCCACCAATAACTCTTTCCTCTGATTTATCTCAAATAGAGAAATGCCACCAACTCGACTGAGCCCTAATAATCTATATTCCCTTAATACATACATACACATTCACAAATCCTCTCAGAGGTCGTGTCGTTGACGAATGCCTCTCGGTAGAATTGAAAAACCGAGAGTGTGTTCATGTTACGGCCCTCACGAGACACATCTGTGACCGGCCTGGCTGCTATTATGAGGGAAGGAGTTTTCATTGTTTTCTGTTTTGTTTGCAGCACCGTGATTGGCTGAAATTGACATAAGCTCTTGTCTGTGAGTCACACACCTCTACGATCCTTCAGGAATAATGTGCAGCGTGTATATATACACAACAGCGGTGATGAATATCCCAGCTCGCACGCTTCAGGCCCTGAAATAGAGTTTGAACATGAACACTTAGAGTAAAAACTGGAGAGAGAGACGTACAAAAAGATGGCCATCGATCAAACCCATGGAGAAGTGATTCCCCGAGATTACTTTCCTCCTCTTTCTGTTCTGGACGATTTCTGTTTATTTTTCAGTGCGAGAGATGTCAGCCCGGACCGGGCTTGGGTGCATGGCACAATATATCCCCATGATTGATGATGTGTCGTGTGTCACCGGTTATTGTTTTCCTGAAAAACAGTTACGGATGCAGATGACTTCATATCAAGTTTCGGTCTCACCCTCCCATACGTGTTACCTGCCCTCGTGGCTGATGTTCCCTGGCGTTTTTTGCCTTTCATTAAGCCGTTGTTTCCTCTGCCAGGCCTTTGACGTGATTGGAAGGCGAGCCGGGCGAAGAAGGGAAGTGCTAATTCATTAGTGGCTGGCAAATAAATTCATCAGCCGGCTCGGCTTTATGGCCGCTTGTCAACGTGCCAATCGGAGACGGTCAGAGACCACGGCACGCTCGAACATATTCTCTCTCATTACCGTCGACGTCCTCTCGGCTCATAACGTTACCGTGACCATTATGTTTGACAGCTTCTGATTCCCTTGTCACATCTAATTTGACCATTGATGCTTAACGCATGTGCTCACAAACACAGACGCCTGTCGACTTGGGTTTCACTTTTTAATTTCATTTATATTTGTTTATCATACTGCCTGTCTTGTTTATATGATGGTAACTGGTTTGGTAAAAATGCTGTAAGCTACTCGACCGATGCGTTTCACACACAGGCTCTCAGCCGTTACATTAGAGTCTGTTCTATTGACAATTAACGTACGGTTGCGGTGTAATGTGTCTAATTATTGTCTGATGGCTGTGTCTATTAACTCGTTAGTAATTGCTTATTACGTTTCGCTCCATTTGAGGCACCTGCTGGAATAATAGTGTGTAAAAGTGTGTGTTTTTCAGTATAGTATGCCAACATACTCCTTGCAGTAGATTTGTGGTATGCATACTGTGCGCTGTTGGATAAGTTTTTGTTTGCATGGAAAACAGGAATACCTGAATGAACAACAGTGAACACTTGTTTGCAATTTTAAATTTGTGGCGAATGATAAATCTTGATTCTTTGTGATTGGACTGCCAACATCACGACAAAATGCATATTAATGTTTTTCTTTTTGATTGATTTAAATTTGAAAGTTATATAAAATGTAAATTACGATTTTTGTTTATTTATTGTTTCGTATTCATTAAAATATTTGTAATCTTTATATTATATTTTCAACTCTCATTTTTTTATTTCATATAAATAATAAAATACAGAAATTGACATTTTTTAATTTTTAGAATTTTAAATATTAAATTTGATATATATATATATATATATTATATTATGTGTGTGTGTGTGCAGTTGTAATTAACTGCTCTCGTTTGAGTTAAATATGTTAAATATGTAACAGTGAGGTCATGTGACATCAGTGTAGCATATGGCTGTTACTGATTGGATGTTTGACTTTGATATCTCTTGTCACATAAAATTGTGATTTCTCATATCTGATGTTTTGTGAATATATATTTTGGGGGCCACTGTAACTCATCCAGACATTTCTCATACTGTACATTCAAAGGAAACAGTGACTATTCTTCCAGTCTTACATTCATAGTCATTTTTGGAGCATCTATTATTAATATTGGCCTGTGTTATTCAGGGCTTTGCTCTAAGTGAGAATGAATTATCAATATTGCATCATATTACAGTGACACTGATCAACCAATCTACCTTCCAACGAACAATTCCTTGTACCTTTCTTTTGCGTACACTTTTGAACTTTATGATATTAAGGAATGAATCAGGGTTAAAAATAAAATATAAACTAGGAGAAACCGTTTGATCAGTGTGCTTATGCTAGTACCTGCAGTTATTTTTATTTTCAGCATTGTGTGTGTCCTTGTCAAATAAATGTGATGTGTATAAACATAATCTTTGACACTGTAGCTGTGTTTTGTTTGTTAGTGATGTTTTTCTGTTGTCTGATCTGACTGGTGTTTGTCTGTCCTCAGCTGAAGGCGGTGTATGAGAAGATGGAGCTCCAGCAGAGGGCGATGGTGAGTCCCGGGGGGAGTGAGGCGTCCGGTCGCTCCAGCTCTGATCACTCTGAACCTGAGCTCAGCATCCTGCAGCCCTACCTGGGCAGTGAGATCGAGGTCACCCCCTCTGCCCTCAAATCAAGTACGTATGTCAGTGCCACAGTTCACATGTCCACATCAGTCCAAAAGAAAACATGAATCATGTGTTTAGCACGATCTGCAATAGAAGTTTTGTTTTGTTTTATTTTATTCATAATAGATTTCTCTTTCAAATAAGTACAATCTTGGATCTTATAAGTTAGATGGCCAAGGTGAAATTGGTTAATTCAAAAATACTATTATAACATTTTGATTTTATATATTATATTATTATTGTATTGTATTTTTATTCATTTTAATTTTATATTTTATTTTATTCTATATTTTTATTTTATTTTATCAAATAATTAATTCTTGGATATGTTATAGTTAGATTTTGATCAGGGTGTAATTGTTGTTGATCTAAATGATTATTAAAATATCATTATTATTATTATTGTTTTTTTTGTATTAAAATATATATATTTTTTAAATTACACTTTTAATTTAATTTATTTTATTTTGTACTTGATGTTTTAAAACCTAATTTAAAAATGCTATTATAAATTAAAATGATTTTTGTATTTTTATTATTGTATTACTGTTGTATATATTGTATTCATATTCATTGAATTAATAATTTATTTAATTTAATTTACTTTAATTTTATTCATCTTAAACTAACACTTAGATTGTGGTCAAGGAGAGATAAAAAGCAATTATAAGTCAAAGGTATATTTGTGGATTCTGTTTAAAACCCGAAGCCTCTACGGTTTAAACAATACTCTGTTTCCAACATGCACAAGTGTCTTTCATTTTCAGCGACCACAGACTGACTGAATGAAGAAAACATCTGTATGCACACACAGGCATGAGTGTGTGTGTGTGGTGGTTTTAGAGTGTGTGTGGTACACGGTTGTAGATACTGAATGTGGATTGTTTTCATAGTTATGTGTGAACTTGTGTACATGTGTGGTTGCATTAGTAGCAGTGCATAATTCAGCTGTGTGTGTGTGTGTGTGTGTGTGTGTGTGTGTGTGTGTGTGTGTGTGTGTGTGTGTGTGTGTGTGTGTGTGTGTGTGTGTGTGGTAGGGGTGTGCGATATATATCGTCTGCGATAATATCGTAACTGTTGTTTTAATGATGTGCAATTTGACAATATCGTGTATTTTGCAAAAACCAAACAAAACACCTACAGAGTGCACGCATATATTAGCCTGTGTTCCTGTGGCTCAGTGGTAGAGCATTGCATTAGCAGCGCAAAGGTTGTGGGTTCGATTCCCAGGGAACACACAGTACTGATAAGAAATATATAACCTGAATGCACTGTAAGTCGCTTTGGATAAAAGCGTCTGCTAAATGCATAAATGTAAATGTAGCCTACGTGAAGCGGGTTAAGCAGTGCACGCATGCATTTAGAGCGTGTTCTTTCACTGCATGATTCAGTCTATTAAAATACATTAAGAATGATCACAAAATTCAAGATATGGGGGCAGAAAATGTATGTATTTACGTTTCATATAGGTAAAATAACTTTTTTTCTTCATAAATAAGCATGATTACAAATGTGATATTGATTTTATACAACAGTTCAAATAAACAATAAGTTAATATTATGAGACTTACATTTTAGACACCATATTACCTGTTTTTGCTGCATTTCGCAGACAAAAATAATTCCAAACAACTACAGCACTGTTTTGCGTCTCTGAGCAACATGACGGTGATTCGTTCCTGAATGAATCAACCGTTAAATGATTCGGTTCAGTCACAATGATTCACTTATTACCAGTGACTTTCTGCCACCTACTGACTGTATTAATTTCACATTTAAAGTCTGTTTTCATTTTTTTTAATAATTGTAAATATCAGTATTCAATGTTTTATGTTTAAAATGTAAAAAAAATGATGCATTTGTAACTGGTTAAAGCACTCCATGTCCCTCTGAGCTGCATTAAATAGTGTGTACATACATCTAAATGCCATTTCAGATGCAACTTCTGCAAAGATTGATTTTGATGAGACTGGTTTCATTTGTTTGGTAACAGCCTAAATGTGTATTATCTTAATTGACTGATTAAATGTAAGAATTTGACTCAAAAGATGTACACTTTTTGAAAAAAATTGCATTATTAAAGGTAAAAATCAATTTAAACTTAAATGAAAAGATTAATTAATCACTGATGTGAACTGACCACACAGAATATGAAGAATATCAAAAACTGCAGCTGTGCACGGTAGTCAGATATCAGTACAATAACACACTCTGCAAAATATCGTTGAATTATCTTTATAAAAAAAGAAAAATACACATATATATAGAGATATTATTTTTTATATTTTATCAATATAGCACACCCCTAATTTGTGGTTTAGTGTTAACTCACTGTTTTGTATAACGGTTTGAAACAACATCAGGGTGAGTGAAAACGATGACAGATTTTTCAGTTTTTGGATCACTGTCCCTTTAAGGCTCCTTAGCGACCACCCATAATGCCCTAGCAACTACATAGCAGCAGATTTGTGACTATTAAAGTGGCTAACGCTCGCTCGATGTTTGACTGTCACAGCTGTATCAATTCAAATGAATGCAAACGTTACACTTGCCATTTCTGAATCCATCATTGTGACTGCTCACTCAGCCTTGCCCTGGCGAACCTTCCCATAATGCTCCTCTCTGAAGCCAGACTGGAGGCAGATGTCCCTGTGTACACCTCAAACACTGCCATGTCATAACATTACAAAAAGTCCACTGTCAGCTGCACACACAATGCTCGTCTCGCTCATTTATCAATTAAATGATGCTGGGGACAAAGGAACCGTGCCCAATGTAGTTTAGTAGCCGTGCCAAAGCGCTGGTGTGTGTGTGTGTGTGTGTGTGTGTGTGTGTGTGTGTGTGTGTGTCAGCACTTGGGATTTGTTGTTGAAACGCAGCTGAGGCGATAGGGAAGTCAAAAAGGAGTCTTATTAAATCAGTGGTACTAAAGAGGAGGAAAGGCCTTCACGGGATCAGGGTTAACTTAATTAGTGTGTGTGTGTGTGTGTGTGTGTGTGTGTGTGTGTGTGTGTGTGTGTGTGTGTGTGTGTGTGTGTGTGTGTGTGTGTGTCTGGGGTGCAAACAGGAATAATGGCAGCATTTGAATGAGTTCATGCTTGGCCGGACCTCGCTTGACTTCTGAACAGTGTACACTGCTAATCTGGTTAGTAGATGTGGATAAGTAACACCCGTTGCTATACTTTAAGGACAAATTTGTCCTCAGAAGATTGCTATAAATGACCAAACATCTTGTTGAACTTTTGTTAAATGTGTAAAAAATGTATATGCTTTACAACATTTTATTAGAATTGATTTCTTTATTTGGCATTTTATATTTTGTAGTTTAATTTCATTTAAATTGTATTTAGTTTTATCATTGCCATCTTGTTTGTTTGTTTTCTTGGGGGGGCAAACACACACACACACACACACACACACACACACACACACACACACACACACACACACACACACACACACACACACACACACACACACACACACACACACACACACACACACACACACACACACACACACACACACACACACACACACATTTAATCAATTAATTTTAATAGAAAAATATACATTTATTTATTTTTGATATTTTAATATGTAATTTAATAATAATAATGACTTATTATTATTATATTTAATCAAATAATAATATTATTAAATACTAATAACATTTAGTTTCATTTTTATACTAAAATGAATTGGTTTATAGTAATTATCTAAAAAATGAATTTGTTTATAGTAAATATTATATTTATATGGGTCTGAAAATACAAAAAAGGTTAAGTGCTGTCATTATGTGTCGATTTATTGGATTTTTTTCTTTATTTGCCTTGTAGCAAAGTGAATAATTAAATGTGGTAAGCAGCATTTGTTCTTTTCGTTAAACATCACACAATATTCAGAAAAAAATATTGCTACTTTAAAACATAAATTTGATGCAAAACCATCAGCAGTAGTGTTTGCAGTTGATTTAATTTGTTTTGATTTAGTTTAACGAGAAATAGATATTACGCAGTTGCTTTGTTGTGCAGTTCTCCAACAGTGGGTCTCTGAGGGTTAAACAGATCATCCTGCACAAAAGCACAATGAGATTTCACTTGTAAGGCTTTTATTCTGTCAGGGGCGGGGCATACGAATGAGTGACAGGCGGTGACTGCTGAATAGAGGACTAGAGAGGGGCAGTGGGTCATTGCTCAGTCTGTGGTTAGAGACACACATTAAAGCGCTGGGTAAATGTGAGGTTAAAGAGGTGGAGATGATACAGAGGATGATTGGCAGCGTGACAGATGTCAGTCAGAGCTCTGTGGACCGCCCTCACACCTGCTGTATAGACACGAGAGAGAAGAGACACAAGAGATGGGTTCAATTGTAGCAAACACAAATAAATATGCCATATGCATTATTACCTGCATGGTGTTTTTAAATGTGGAAGAGTATGCAATGATTTCAAACTGTAGTTTGGTGAATTGTTGTCCCATAACAATGTTCAGAATCAGATATTTTGAAACAAAGGAAAACAATAGGAAACTATTTTAATTGAATTATTTCTGTTATTTATTAAGTCAACTTTTAATTTTTTATTTTATTTCATTTTAAGCTATTTTTAAAAAGCAAACATTTATATTGTTAATGCAAAAATGTATTTTCATAAAAAAATTACAAATAGATAATCTTCTGCCAAATAGTAAAGTCTTGGATCTGTTTATTTTATAAGTTAGGTTTTGGTCAATATGAAATTGTTGTTGTTTCCTATATATGACCATGCATATCATTCAGGTTTCCCTTTTTGATTACTCTTAAAAAACAAATCCGTATATTTATTTTACTTTACTTTACTTTACTTTACTTTACAATAGATCATTCTTCTGCCAAATAGTAAAATCTTGGCTTTGTTAATATGAATATACTCTATAAATATAAAGTAAAAATACTCTACATAATTTTTATTTTATCCTTTATTCTAAATTGTTATGGTTTTAAGGACAGGACTAGTTTAAAGTGATTATAATTAGCTTAAATTGGGTCTGAAGCAATACACTTAAGCATTTAAAAGCATATAAGCTGTTTTTTCTTGTGAGATCTTGATTTATTGAAAGATATGTGATCGGTTGTCATGGTAACACACAGTGCACTCTAAACAAATTAGACCTGCGGTTCATGTTTACTCAGTCAGCACACAAGGAAAGAATTGAGGAAAGGGTTTTTTTCAGGTGTAATTATGGAACGGCGCTTTGCTCCGTCAAACAGACACCATGAGTTTGTTCCTGCTCGAGCTGTAACAGTCCTCAGAAACCGAGCAAATCTGTCTGAGCTCTGACTGTCTCTGCTGCACGGCGCTATGATTACAGCGGCATCGATCCCTGCCCTGCACACACACACACACACACACACACACACACACACACACACACACACACACACACACACACACACACACACACACACCGCGCATCACACACACCACACACACACACACACACACACACACACAGTCTCGACACATGCACGCACACACACACACACACACACACACACACACAGTCTCGTACGGACACGCACACGGACACGCACACACACACGCACACGGACACGCACACGGACACGCACACACACACACACACACACAGTCTCGTACACACACACACACGCACACACACACACACACACACACACACACACACACACACACACACACACACACACACACACACACACGCACACACACACACACACACACACACACACACACACACACACACGGCTCCCAGCAACACCTGAGGTGCTCATACCTGTCAGCCATTGATTACCAGTGAAACTGAATTACAGGTTAACAGACTGTCGATCTCAAACTTCTCTTTGAATGTGGTTCTTGGTGCTCGCATTTCCCCCTTTCTATGTTTATGTTTCAGCCGTTCTTGTCTGAATATCTTTATTTTAGTCATAGTGACTCGACACAGATGGGAATAACCACAGCATAGAGCCGTGACAAACAGACGACGCGTGACTAAAAGAATGTGCTCGCTTGACCCCATTTCACATGACAGACCTCTCAGGGGTCAAAGGTCAAGAGGATTCGCCACACTGTCCTTCATCCTAGAAGTTTAAACCCAGATTTGAGAGCAGTTTTCTTCTTACTTTTATACTGCTTAGGGATTGTAGTTGAGTGGGAAGCTATCTGAGGCGTGTAGTTATATTCAGGACTTTTCATTGACCCGTATGTTGATTTTTACGCCAAGAACATATTTGACGGAAGTGTCTCTATTCAAACGCAGCACATTATTCAGGATGGGGAATTTCCATCGTAAATATATTGCGTTGATGAAATCCAGACTCTGAATTCTCCCATAGATCCCCTGCACGTAATCTTGGCCTCTATGCTAGAGACGCCAGATGTGTGTGCGTCATTTTCTTATCTCTGGAACTGCTGAAAATTAAGATTTTTTTCTAGTTATTGATTTATTTTATTTGGAAGGCAAACAATGCCATTACTAAGAACGAAACACATGCTGTTCATTTTTGTTGTTTTTGGAAGTCAAGTTTCATGCTTATTGTTTTTTATATTTAATTCTCATTTATTTAATTAATTTGACTTTATTTTGGAAAGCAAACACACACACACACACACACACACACACACACACACACACACACACACACACCACACACACACACACACACACACCACACACACACACACACACACATGTTGGTTTTTATGGTTTACGGGGACACACACACGCAATGGTTTTTTTACACACACACACACACACGTATGTGCACACACACCCTACACTAAACTTAGCCCTCACAGGAGACGGTGCACATTTTCCCTCAAAAAACTCACTCTGTATGTTTTATAAGCGTTTAAATTATGGGGACACACACGCATGCACACACACACACACAAAGGCACGCACGCGCTAAATCACTTCTCCTTGTAATACCTATGATTCTTCTTTTAAAACCACATACAAACACACACACACACACACACACACACACACACTTTAATTTCTTCTTTTAATTTTAATTGTACATTGTTTGAAGTTAAACCAACTGAATTGTAAAAAACATTGCAAATTTATAGGTAGAATTAGCTATTAATGTTTTAATAATAAAGCATTAAAATATTAAATTAATTAATATTCTTTTAAAGTTTTAGTTATTAACTCGTAAAGCTGTTTTATTACTAAATCATCCATGTGTACTTCTACTGAATTTTTGATTAGATATTCCTGAAAGTCAACTTTTCAATTTTTTTTTTTTTTTTAATTTTTTTTTTTTTATTTAATTTTAAGTTATTTTTTATTCTAAAAACATTTGTATTATTTGACAAAAATATTTACAGTACTGTAACTTTTGATTCTACTACATTTTTAATATAAAACTTTTGTAAGGAAAACAAATAATTAAAACGGTGCCAATTTATAAACAGATGTAAGTATTGAAGTTTTAATTATTTACCTTCACACAACTTTAATAAAACCATTACTGCATAGTTTTCCTTTTTTATATAAAAGGCAAACCATTCTTATGAAAACATTTGAATGTAACTATTAATACTTGTATAATATTTTCATACTATTTTCATGCTGCTTACTCATGTTGTGGGATTGGCTCTGTTATTTATTCAGCTGAATAGACATTCATAGCACAGTCCAAATATCGTGCTTTTCCTGGAAGATGAAAGCACTAGAAGGGCTGCTCCACTCCTGCGTCAGAATAGCCAGTAATTAAAGGTTTTACCTTGAATCGCTCTGGTCTTTACAGATTTCCCACAGATTCTGACCTTTGTTGTTCCAAGGAGCGTAACACCCAAATGAACGGCTAAAATGAGTTTGCACGAACGTTCCTCTTGACGATTAACCTTGAGCCTGGAGTTCAGTGCCAAGCTGCACCAGGTTCTGCGGGTTGGAGAAGATTGATTGGAGTTGAGGGAAACTCCAGACACTGCACAGATGTAACACTCCTTTATGAGAATTCGTAAACATCACGAAGGTCTGAGAGCTTTCTTATTGTGAGCGTCCTTCGTACGGTCTTCAGAGTGTAGGTTAGCGCCTGATGTTGAAGGTCTTATGGTGTTGATAAACGATGGAAGTGAAGGTTATGGTTTAGGAGCTGCTATAAGGTGGCTCACATACACAGGGCACAAACAAATCTCTTAAAATATGATGTTTATGTCTAGTTATAATGTCACTAAACCCTCTGTCAGCATGCAGGATAAACTTTGTCACATAAATTAACTCAACGCAGGCCTGAAAAGAGTCTGGGTTTCTGTTTAGGTCTCTTTCATTGGCCTTATTTGTCTCATATGCACATCAGCATTGACACACTGAGAAATGTAGTTCAATAGTTACATTTTAAGATGGCCCTGATGACTTCTCAAAAAGTAATACTATCGGCTTTCCTAATGAAGTAGCTACTGTAGCAGACGTGTTAAAGCTGGCCTTTTGTTCCAGTCTCTTATTAAAATGACTCCCGGGACACATCGACTTCACCTGAATCAGAGTTTCTATGCTAGTGTGATCACACCAAAAGGCCTTTTGATGATTTCTAGTAGCAGACTGAAGGATAGGAGCAGTCTTTGCTAATGGAGAGGTCTGTTTAACAAGGGAAAATGGAAACTTTTTTCAAGCACTGTGCTTGAAATCTTTTTGTTCTCTCTCTGTGCTTTTGTCCTGATTCTTTTAAGGATCAGACTTGCTCTTTCTGTTTATTGAGGCTGGCAGAAGTCCTCCGTATTATGTTCCGTCACTTTAACCAGTACATGCAAGATAACTAGTTCTCATCAGTGTTTAGGAAGCTACTTTAAAACTGCACTGTACTGTATTTTAAAACATGTTCATACACAGCACATAGTAAAGTGGTGTTAAAGTGTTTTTTATATTTTTGAAAGACTTTTATGCTCACTAAGACTATTGGTCACTATTGGTTTACTATATGAATATATTTAAAAATATAATTTATTCATGTGATGCAAAGCTGAATTTTCATTATCATTATTTCAGTCTTGAGTGTCACATGATCTTTCAGAAATCATTCTAATACTCTGATGTACTGCTTAAGAAACACTTATTATTATTATCAATGTTCACGCAAATCATTCGTGATCCAGCTTCATCTACAGAAGAAGTGTGTATAAGGGTTTTTTATGAATCTTTGCAAATCACCTTTCCTGATATTGTGCTAGTTAGCCAGTTTCACGGCTGAAGTTTACAGTCTGCTCGTCACGGAAGAGAGGGGCGGGGTCAGCAGAGCTCATTAGCATTTAAAGCAACATGGACTAGAATGGCTTGCTGAAAATGGAGCAGATTTTGACAGGGTAAAAAGGGTGTTTTTTACACTACCATTGAGAAAACCAAAGTATGTTATAGACTTTTCATTAAGACCCTAAAGAATCATATCAACTTGTAGAAAATGGGCATCCGATGACCCCTTTAAATGTTTTATTTGCACACAAAAAAGAGCATTTGTACACAAATAGGTGAATGGCACAATGTGATAAAAAAGAATACTAGTGTAAATGGCTAACCTCTTAGTGACACATTGTCGTTCATTAGGGTGAATGAAATTGCTCAATACTGCATAGTTGTTAATGTGTAAATGTTGGACGGTTATATGCTAATATGCTCATTAGTCTGGTTACTGTTTCTGAATTAGTCATTTTTGCTGCTTATATATTTCCTATATTTCTTAGCTTGGGATATACAGATAGCATATTTTTCCCTGTGATAGAAAAGCCTGTTTTTCACGGTTGGCTCCTTTAACCGTTTCACCAGCAGTGACCTTGCCATCATGCCAGTGCTCCAAACATTTGTGTACTTCAGATACTTGAGATGTCACAGTGTCTCCGGCTTTATCTCAGAAGGTCTTGGAGATCCTCTTCAGTATGGAGGCCAAGGACATTCAGTTGTACGGTCCTGATATAAAACTCCCTCATTGCATTTTATTTTGTTCCTGTAATAGACAGAGCTGATTTTGATGGTCCTAGCATCCTGTTCCCGTAGCGGTTTCTGCTGAGTCTAGCGATGGCTTTTGTCCCTCTTATAGAAACCAGACAGATGGGAGACGTTTGGCGGGACTGATGAGTGTGTGTGCGCGGAAAGCTGCTCTGACTCACTCTGATGTCTTTGTGTTTGTGTTGCGTGAGGCTGTATTGTTGTGCTTTCATGTGGTGAGTTCAGTGTGATTTTTATTGTGTTTGTATGATCCGATGTGTGTTTGAAAAGGAAAACACTCTTGGTGATGTTCAACTAGTGTAACAGCATTTGTCTGTCTGAGAGGATCAAATTAAATAATGGAAAAAGAGACATAAAAGTAACTGAAGTTTTAAATTAATAAATGCATGGATAAATAAGTAAATAAATAAAATGCTACAAAATTTAAATTTTATTAACCATGCTACATTGAGATTCTTAAAATGGAGCCAAAATCAAATGGACTAGTATTATCTTTACCAAAAAAAAAAACCCACATGGCTTTACTTTTGACATTTACTAAGCTATCACAATGTATTATTTGATGTACTATGTAACTGCCATGGTATATAAAGTTGTAATTATTAATTTGCAGGGTTATTGTTAACTAAACTGAAAGCAGACAAAAATACTTATGAATATGTATGTGCATGTGTGTGTGTGTGTGTGTATATATATATATATATGTATATGTGTATATGTTGTTATATATATGTTATATAAAAAATACAAATATTATTTATGCCAAGGCGTAAAGGCAACATTTCTCCTTTTAGTTTACTTCAAGTTAAAGTACTAAAATAACAAATTAAAACTTAATCTTAAAATAACAAATACATATTTAAAAGGCTAATAAAAATAATGAAAGCACACAATTTTAAAATGGAAAATATTAATACAATCTAATTCAAAATATTAATAAAACCTGTGATAGTATATCGATGCTAAATCTTTTTAGTGCTATATGATAATATCATGTATGATGGTATTACAGTGATTTTTCCATAGGTTTTATAAAGCAGAATGATTCTCTTGTAGATGTATAACTGTATTCTTTGACTCTTTCCCCATCAGCCACTCCTCTATCGGTGCGATGCAGCAGTGACCCCGCCCTCGCCTCGCCCCTGGATGTCTTTTCAATGGACCCTGAGGACATGATCAGCAGACCCCAGTCCACTGTGAGTGAACACACAGCACATACTGATGCTTGACAGGAGTGTCTGGCCAGCTTTCTTTATTCAGTTGTTACAGTAAATGAAGTACAAATTTGTATTGTGCTTTTGGAGGAAGCAGTGCTTTTAAGTTCTTGGTCTTTTGACGTATTTAACCTGTCCTTGTATGCAGGATTTAACACTAAACAGTCAACTTTCATGGTCATATTGTATTTGTGCTTAAGGTTGACCGTTTAGCTCTGTCATCGTAGTTATCTTACTCTCTTCAATGATTGTTTTCATCAACAAAGCTTTTACTCTCTCTATCTTTCTTTCATTCTTTGTGTTTGAGGTCATCTGTTAAACAGCTCTTTATTGCTCTCACATTTAGACAGCATATATAATGCTACCTAAAATGTTTAGGGTCAGGAAGATTATTTTTATAATGAAAATGTTTCTAGAGCAGCAAATCAGAATGATTTCTGAAGAAAATTCAGCTTTGCATCACAGGAATAAATTGTATTTTAAAATATCTTCAAATATATTCAAATAAATTGTAATAATTTTTCTGTTTTTATTGTATTTTTGATTAAATAAATGCAGCATTGGTGAGCATAAGAACCTTTTTCAAAACCATTTAAAATCATACAGAGTCTTACTGAACTTTTGAATAGCAGTGTAAGTTTCAAAATGAGTGAACGGTGTTTAGGATCGTGCTGTATGTACTCTCAGTGCTTCAGACTCACACAGAAAGCCAACGCAGTATATTTTAATTCTGAGTGGGACATTTCCTAAATTGTACCACTTTCAGGCTCTTGGGAACTGCTGAGTGTTCAGGACTACATACATAAAACTGTCCAATATCTCTAAAATATTACCATCAAACGGGAAACGAAAGTGTACGGCAATTGTTAGGAATTTATAGGGTGTCTGCAAAAATAAGGCTCACGCACCCTTCCGTCCCAGATGGCTCTGAGTGACAGTAATCATTGCGGTGCACTCCTCAATGACAGTGTGAGGGCACGCTAATGCATCAACAACAGCACTTTTGAGACGGTGAGGATTCATAAATATATGCGTATTCTCTCTGCACCCAAATACATATCTGCTTCTGTCAGTGCCACCGCTGCAGATTCCACTTCTTCAGCACTCTTAAGAATCAGGTGATGCTTGTAAAGGATTCTTGGAGACTCTGGTTCCAGATACATTACCAACATGATTTATAGAAATAGGACGTGTTCCTGGATCAACATTTCTTTCAATCAGTCAGTGCCTAGTACGAGATCAGCTTAGCCTTAGATGATAGGAATGCTGTTTTTATCAATTTCATTACATTTACATTTATGCATTTAGCAGACGCTTTTATCCAAAGCGACTTACAGTGCATTCAGGCTATACATATTTTTGTCAGTACATGTGTTCCCTGGGAATCGAACCCACAACCTTTGTGCTGCTAACGCAATGCTCTACCACTGAGCCACAGGAACATTAATGTTATCATATTTTGTGTTATCCTGTATGTATGCATGTGTCAGTGTTGATCAGTTTCATCTTGGAAAATGGGAAATGTACACTACAGTTCACAAGTTTGGGTTGGGGAAGAATTTTCTATTGTTTTTGAAAGAAATCTCTCACCAAGGCTGCATTTATTGCAAAAATACAAGAAAGAAAGAAAGAAAGAAAGAAGCAACCAACAAAAGAATAACCGAAAAAGGCAAAACAACAAGCAAAGGAAACTAGCAAACTACCGAATGACTAAAAAAAACTAACAAGAATAAACCAACCAATGAACCAGCTAATGAACAAACAAACAAATAATAAAAAAGAAAGAAAGAAAGAAAACAAGCTACTGAAACAAACAAAAATAAACGCAAAATGAACCAACTAAGAAAGAAAGAAAAGATCAAAAAAGCAAAAACAAGGATAACTTTTGAAACAAACAAAACAGATCCACGAACAAACAACTAATGAATAAATGGATAAACAAACAGATTAAAGTAAACGAGCAGTTTTGTCCCCAGATCACAGCATTGTATGGAAATCAATTAAAGGTCCCAGGTGTTTATTAGAGATAATTACACATCTCACGTTCATGTTTATGTGTGCTGGAAGGTCTAGACAACCTCCTCAACACATCTGATAATCATCTTGTCTTCAGCCTACAACACGACGACAAAGCGAGCGGAGATTCTCCATCCCTCGCTCACTCATAATTACCCGGCTCTCCTGTACGTACAGCTGAGGTGTGAGCAGAGCCCAGAGAAACTCCTCAAATCATTTAACGGTGTGCCGTGCTTCAGTGGAGGTGACCGCTGGCTGTGAGCTTCAGCTCCTGGGAGAGCTTCAGGGTTCCCCTTCTCTGCCATAACATGAACATGAAGCTCAGAGTTCCTTCAGGGAGCTTTCAAAATCAGAAAAGACACGAGATTTACTCAAGTAGGACATTCCGTTCTAATCTCATGGTCCTGGAACAACCTTACTCCTAAAATGATGGAGGTTTACACAAATATTATTCAAGACCCCAAAACTAATTCTAAAATCTGATCTGGTCCGGTTATGAAATGTTGTTCCAGGAACATGTTCTAGTCGTTTGATTTCATAACTTGCTCCTGAATTATCAATATTTACTGAAACAACATTGCATTGAACTCAGCAAGACCTTTTTTTTGTTAGATCGGATCATAAAAAATACAGAGAAAAAGGAACTTGTACATGGAAATTATATTTACTGTAAACACTAACTGATGGCTAAAGTTGTGTTAAAATCCAAGCATTAAAAAGCTCAAATGCCATGGCATATAGTATGGTAAACCAAGGTACTTTAAAGAATACCATGCATTGCTAAGTTACCATGGTACTTTTTTAACAATTTGGGTCAGTGTTTTTGTTAGTAAGTCTTATGTTATAAATTGTGCTGAGTTATCATGTACATTAGATTGATGATCCGCCTTTGCTGTTGTAATATCTGTCAGATCTACAGTTAGATGGATGGATGTGATGGACTCAAAGGTCATAGAGAAACACATTTGTGATGCAAATATCTCTACACACACCACACGCACACGCACACACACACACGCACACACACACACACACACACACACACACACACACACACACACACACACACACACACACACACACACAGTCTCTTACAAACTCTCTCATTAGACTTTGACATTTATTCAATTACTGTATTCCCAAGAGTGTAGCCAGCGCTCATAAGTCTTATGTAAACAGGCCACGCACCCCGAGAGCCAAGGACACACATATTTAATATACCCTCCGCTCTCACGGCTGATGCATCTGACCATGAATGTTTTACTGTGTTTACTTCAAGCATATTTAGGTCGTAAACATATCAACCAAATCCTCACATCACGCCTGACTCAGTTTTTCCCCTTGTTGTTCCATTACGTTTCCACCAAAACCTTCAATAGCGTATTTTACAGCATATAAGTTGCAATTTTTTTGATCATCTGAGTTTATGAAACAAGCTGTGACTTATTTAATGCGATTATCGTCAAGCACACAAGTTGTGGAAAGTGACACATTTGTGTTGGTGTTCATTTATTTATACGTTTATTTGTGTAGTGCATTTCTAAACAATTATTGTTGCCTTGGCGTTTATAATAAATGTATAATTTATGCTTGTTTTATATTGCTTTTATATATTTTTGCAGTTTCAGTTAAATGTAAATATTTGTTGTATGTTTTGTTTTATTAACCAATATTTTACATTTATATTTAATTGTAATAATAAAATGTGACTTATACTACTTATTTTTTTATCTCGACTCTCAATTTTGACCTAATGCAATGTGTTATACAGTAAATATGATCAAAGAAGGCTGTGAAAATTAGTCTTCATTGTTAATCCTTTTGATCTTTTATTTAAATCAAAAATCTAACCATCTAACCCTTTTCAAAACGATCATGTTATCCGACCGTCTCTCCATTAAAGTCTCTGTATCTGTGGGTTGTCGTCCTCATGTGAACAGTGCACTCAGTGCAGGAGGGAGATGCACTTTAACAATAGCCCCACTGGTTCTGCTGGCCCTGCGGCCCTCAGGAGCATGTGGCCTAGCGGGGGGATAACCGCTCTCTACTCAGATTATCTAGGTCACTTTTTGTGTGTTTTCTGCGTCCCGTGAGGGGGGGGTCCCATGTGTGTGTGTGTGTTTGTTTTGTTTGGGTGGAGAACCGGGTGTGTTGTGGACCAGCATTAGTGACGACTCCACGGTGAGGAAAGTCGACCTTCCCTTTTATGGTGCATCATTTTGTTTTTCTTCATCTTTGTGTTTTGATTTCTTTTCATTTACCTTTTATTTGTTTTGATCGCTGTTTCCAGATGAGATATTAATTGCTTAGAAAGAATTGAAATGCGAACAGTGAGAGAAAGTCGGCAAGGACGCAGTTGTATTATTTCAGTGCCGAACTGTGTCGGCATCCTGCTCCGTAGGCGACACTGACGCGTGGTGTGGCTGTTTTGGCTCCTCCGGAGTAACTGAAGTCATGGTGAGTGTGTATTTGTGTTGACAGGGTATCAGTCATGCATCCTCTGTGAAGGGAGGAGCCATGGACAAGCCCAAGGTGGACGTCCCAAACTCCAGGACTGCACAAGTCGACTTAAGGTGAGGGAGTTTGTGTATGCTTATATATAGTGTATGATTGTGTATAAACACTCAAAAGGGGGGTATGAAATAATAATAATTGATTATTCATTTCAAGCAGCAATCTGTTCTGAGATGACATTGTATCTTTGTTCTGTGAAAGGTTCTTTATTGTCTAATTAAGGTTATTTATGTGTGTGTGTGTGTGTGTGTGTGTGTATATATATATATATATATATATATATCATATTTTGTATATAAATACACACACACACACACACACACACACACACACACACACACACACACACACACACACACACACACACACACACACACACACACACACATATAGATTGACATTTTATCAATTTATTTTATACATTTATTTATACATATGTAATTATGTATATGTACTTACATTTTTTTACATAGTTTAAATGTTGATTTATTTATTCAAATGTAATTATTATTCATTTAGTTAGTTTAGTTTGCATTAATTTTATTTATGTATTCCTTTATATATATATTAAAATATTAAAAATAAAAATATATATATATATATATATATATATATATATATATATATATATATGTATATATATGTATTTAAATATTGTTTTATACATTGTATTTGTAAATGCATTTATTAAAAAAAAAGTAGGTTCATAATTTATTTTGGATGTATTTATTTAAATGTATTTATATACATTGTATTTTTAAATATTTATATTTATTTACATTTACAATACATTTAGTCATTTAGCAGAAATGTTATTTAAATGCTTTAAACACACATTCATTTCTTATTCTACTTATTTATTTTTAACATGATATTAAATATGTTTGTTTCTTGTTGTATTTAGCTGAGCGTTATGAAATTTGAGGATGATATACCTGTATCAATATTTGACCTCTGTATTAGATAATGATTTTTGATATCAATATTTACTAATATTTGAACAGTGGCAAATGTGATATCCAGTATTTATGCTGTGGCACTTTTACGATGTAATTTTATGTATTTTTGTAAAATGTATGTAATTTTTTACCTTATTGTGATATTTCATTTTAAAAGAGCCTCGTTTAACACGGGTTTAAGGATTGTAAAGCACTTTTAAAACATTGAACAGCACACTATTTCAACAGTTCATTCATGTTTAAAAGTCAGGCTTAATGTCACGTGCTTAAACAAGCTTTTTAATGCTTATCTAGAAGCAGCTTTTCCTATTGATATTCTTATCAAGCTGAAATAATGAAAACGCCAGAACTGAATCGGCTCTTCTGAGCTTTGTGATTTCAGAGGATGATTTCACTTTGAGATGCACGAGAGCAGCAGAAGAGCTTATGTGTGTGTATCAACATTCCCGGTCTTAATATGTACACTTGTTGCCATAATCACGGGACGAGAACCTACATACATCACGTTTTCTCCATTCGTGCCTCTTATCGCAGGTCATGTGACCTCATCTCTTCTCCCTGAGAGAGGGATGAAGTTTATCTCTCGCCTCTCTTCACTGCTTCTGTCAATCAGCATTACTGATGCACTCACGCACACACACACACACTTTTACAGCTCATTAAACATTGAAGTGGTCTACAGTACTGCATCACCTCAGCTGAAGCCCCTGAGGTCCATCTGGGATTCAATGAAGTTTAATAAGAGTGCTTATGTAAGTTCTCTGTATTCTCTGAGATAAAATCCCTACCATTCCTACTATATAATTATTATTCAACGTTTTAAGTCTAGTCTTCATATTAATGTAATTTTCTTCAGCTGGACATGTTAGGTAGATGCTATGGGTGAAGTCAGATAAGATGCTATTTAATTTGACACAAATAAAACTGAAGCTTTGAGGGAGCTGTAGATCATTCAAGTTGACCGTTCAGCCAACAATTATTGAAATATGTCTTTTCCAATGGCCAGAAACTGTGGAACATATTATTGAATGCTGTGTACTTTGGAGTCTCAGTCACAATTTTAATAAGTGTTTTATTATTAGTTACACATGATATTACCAAAGAAAGTCATAAATAATAGTGACAGAAACTTATTTTCTCTGGCTATAGTTCGGATGCCTCATTCAGTGTAAAGTTATAGCAATTTTTATTTGCATTTTGTTCATCCGTTAGATATTGTTAATAAGTATGTAATATGAGTTTGTTCAAATGTAAAAAAAAAAAAAAAAATGTAATAGCAAACAACTTGGAAAAAAAGCAATACATAAATAATTGCAATACAATAAACTCAAGTAAAATAGTGACAGTACAATAATACAATATATATGTAAAAACTAGAGGTGGGCATAGATTAATTTTTTTAATCTAGATTAATCTAGATTAATTTTGAAATTAATCTAGATTAATCTAGATTAAAATGGCTCATTTGAATTCTGCCGAAGGCATTCAGAATATGTGTGCTACCCAAATAATGACTAAAAGTAAGTCTTTGAGAACGGGTTTCTCAAGCCAGGTGGGGCATTAGACCAGGGGCTCATCTCCTGTTTCCAAAATGCATCACAAACTTTAATCTCTTCCCGTCCCAATCCCACGAAAAAACTGGAGGAAAATCCCGTTCCACTCCCGGAAGAATGACTCCCATTCCCTCCCAATCCCGTGTTGTTGTTTTGTTTTTTTTTTGCCGATAACTGTCAATTACAGTAAAAATATAGTACAGATCACAGCGTGCTCACCTTATTAGTTGAATAAAAACCCAAAATGTCGTTTTTTGTTATTATATTGAACTGAAAGCCATCTTATGCACAGTGTTGCACAGATTAAATTTCATGTAAATCATCCATGCTAACACACACGTCTTCTATTTTTTTTTTTGACATTTCACTCTCTATAGATATATTTTTCTATGTACTGTATTTTTAGATATATTCGAGTTTCGAAGTTTCTCGCTCAAGTTCACATGAGACCTAAAGCGCATCCTGTTTGCTTAAAAGCGCAACGTTTCGTTGTTATTCTGAGTGCACACAAATAAACGTAGAGTCTTTACAGATTCGAAAGATGTATTCGGCTACTTTTATCTGTATGACCAAGAATGACGGAGATTTTAAGAGCAAGTGAACGCACCGGAGCCTGTCTTGCAGCAAACGCGCTTCCACACAAACACTTCAATAGCGCACATTTCTCTAGGTTAACATCATATTGAGCGGCCATGTAAAGTTGCTACTACATACATCTTTCAGATGAAAAGCCATATTTGAGGTTGATGAATGATAGGTGAGTGTTTGGATGTCCTGCCCGATTGTATTACCACATAGACCAGCCGTTAACAATCTGTCCATCACGGACTGCGAACCTCTAGTTCGAAGACTCGTTCTCGCCCCCTACAGTGCAATTCGGCTAGGTATACATCCGCGCTAAAATATCAGGGTGAAAGTCATCATAGCTTGCGTAGTATAGACCCAGCTCCCAACCCAACTTTAAGAATAGATTAACGGCGATATTTTTTTTATCGCCGATAAGAGTCTCACATTAACGCAGCACGTTAACGCCGATAACGGCCCACCACTAGTAAAAACATATATAAATAAACAAACAAAAATAAATAAATATAAAATAAATGGTTAATAAAATAAAATGTTCCAAAATATGTGTTTGGCTATTTTATCATCAGCCAGACAAATACTGTAAATCTGTTTTATTAGTTAGTTTAAATTTAAGCAAGAGTAATAGCAGAGCCATTAGAAAAAACACAAAAAGTATAATAAAGTTAAAAATAAATTTAATATAAACTGAATAGATAGATTAAAAGAAATATGCAATTGTTTTTGCCTGTTTTATCATCAGCCAGACAAATACTGTAAATCTGTAATACAAGTTTCTTCAAATTTAATCAAGAATAATAACAAACACCTTACAAATCACATAAAAGAAAATATAACAAAATTGTATCTAAAATATAAATAAAATGAAATGAAAAATGCATATGATAAAAAACACAAGTATGAAATAGCAAGACATTAGTGGCATAGACAGCTAGTTTAGGTTCAGCTGGTTTCTGAGGGTGTATGATTCATGTGAAATTCCTTTCACTTCTTTTTCAGATCATTTGTGGAATTGTGGTATGAGACTAGAAATGATTTTTCTCTTTTATCTTGAAATTGATCACAGGAACAGGGAAAGTGTTTTTCTCTCTCTGTGTCGTGCTGTTGTGGTGTGTGAGCAGTAATAAGCTCTGTATCTGTGATGAGCTGCTGCCAGTCTCAGTTTTATTCATGTAAATTCATGGACGCTCCGCGCCACACTGGGCACATGCAAATTGGCAGAGGAGTTTTTTATTTTGGGAGGAATGCAAATGAAGGAGAGGTTTTATTTTTGTGTTGATGCACTCTGCAGATCAAGCCGTGCGGAAGGATATTTCCTGATCTCACTAGTTGGTTGAGTTTGTTTGTGTGTGTTGGTAGTCTGCATTATCATTTACCAGATGTGGCAGCGCTTCATAATGCACGTTGACAATAATCTGTAATTAAACCAGCAGAAAGTCACATGGAAGTTTATTTTTGCGCCCACTTGAAGGAATAGTCTGTCTGTCTGACAGGTATTGACACATCTTTTTATTTTTATTAAAATTTTAGGGTTAGTATTTACAGAATATAGAATTTATAATAGTACAATTATAATATTTAAAATAGTAAATAAATACATATTTATGTCTGTCTGTCATGATTAAATAAAATGAGTAAAAACAATCAAATAAAAAAGTTTCAGTTAGTAAGTAACTGTTATTTGTCAAGCCTGTTTGAATCTTCCAGAAAATATATTTTTTTTCTGGCAAAGATTGAATAGCTCGCATCTCTCTCTCTCTCTCTCTCTCTCTCTCTCTCTCCATCTCTCTCTCTCTCTCTCTCTCTCTCTCTCTCTCCCCCCTCTCTCTCTCTCTCACTCTCTCCCTCTCTCTCTCTGTCTCTCTCTCTCTCCCCCTCTCTCTCTCCCTCTCCCCTCCCTCTCTCTCTCTCTCTCTCTCTCTCTCTCTCTCTCTCTCTCTCTCTCTCTCTCTCTCTCCTCTCTCCTCTCTCTCTCTCTCTCTCTCTCTCTCTCTCTCTCTCTCTCTCTCTCTCTCTCTCTCTCTCTCTCTCTCTCTCTCTCTCTCTCTCTCTCTCTCTCTCTCTCTGCGTGTTGCATGGTGGGAGTGTGGGTGAGGAGGACTGAGTGCGCTTCTGAGAGTGATTGCGAAAAAGCTGTTTTTCTCCTTCGTTTTCTTTTTTTCTTCCTTTTTCCCCCTCGTTATTCGAGTCTTGCGTTAAAATAAGGGAAAGTCTCTATTGTGTGCCCGTGGAATCTTAGACGCCGGGATGGCGTCTATTCCCGGGCAAACACCACCTAATCTATCACTCAGAAATGGGTGCAGGTGTGTACCAGAGCCTGGCGTGACAATAGAGGAGCTACTTGTTGTGGGAGAGCGAGTAGGTTTTGATAATATCGTTTCAGCTTCACGAATGAATAAAGCTGTTGTTGTTTTTTTGAAAACTGAATCGTTGATCAACCAGCTGACTGTGAGTGGAATATGGGTTAAGGAAAAGTTTGTCCTGGTTACCCCACTATCCGCTCCAGCAACAAAAATCACGATTTCTAATGTACCACCTTTTATTAGTAACGATGTCATCACGAAAGAGTTACAGAGATTTGGAAAAATAGCAAGCCCGGTGAGAATGATTCCTTTGGGCTGTAAAAATATCGCGCTTAAACATGTAATTTCTTTCCGTCGCCAAGTCTATATGTTTTTGACTTCGCCGGAGCGTACTTTAGAAGTTTCGTTCCGAGTTAATCAAGGAGACAACTCGTACATGGTTTATGCAAGTACCGAACATTTAAAGTGTTTTGAATGCGGCGACCTAGGTCACAAACGTTTCTTGTGCCCACATAAGGACGACCAGCGGCCGTCTACATCGCGTGGAGATATTAATAATGCGAACCAAGTCCACCAGGATACAGAACAAAGGAGAACTGAGACGCAGGAGAAGGCAGCCTCACAGGAGGTGAGTGATATTCAGTTAAATACTGAGAGTACTGAACAGCCGGTTTGCGTTTCTGAGATTGTAACTGATATGATTGATATGAGTGAAGCTCAGAGGAGTGATGAAGGATTGTGTGAACTGAAAGAAACAAAAGCAGGATTATCTGAAGGAAATATGACTGAGGAGTTAGATGAAATATCCCAATGTACTGATGTCGAGTTGAGAAATGAAGAGCAGTGGTCAGATACATCTGATGTAGCAAGAGAGGTTGAAAAGGATATGTATACTCTTGAACAGATCAACTCTTTTTTAGATGAAACAAAAGGAAAAGCAGGTGTAGAAGTGGGTGATTTTTTCCCAGATCTGGAAAAGTTTGTTGCCTCTGTTGTATGGGCAAGGAAAACAAGTAGCTTTGAAGAGCTTTCACAGCAGAAAAGGTTTCGGTTAAAAAAGCACATGACTATTATTAGACAAGGAAAACAAGCAGGGAAAGAACGGATGACGAGGGGAAAGGTAAGAGAAAAACTTAACCATCATGATGACTGCTAACACTTTTTTTCTCTGTACTTTTTCTTTCTTTCTCTTCCTCTTTATCATGGAGTTTTTGTGGGTGGGATCTCTAAATGTTAATGGGATGAGAGATGGGAGAAAGAATAGATTACTTTCAGAGATTATACATTTAAAGGATATAGGTGTGATTTTGTTACAAGAGACTCACAGTGATCAAAGTAATGAAGCTGAATGGGGCCTATGGTGGGAAGGAGAGCATATCCTTAGTCATGGGTCCAATTTTAGTGCTGGTGTGGCAGTACTTTTTTCCCCTAACGTTAAAGTGAAAATCTTGGCAAAACATGAAGTTGAACCAGGGAGATTACTGATTGTGAGAGCAGAAATTAGTAATCTTATATTACTTTTTGTGAATATCTATGCTCCAAATATAGGTGCAGATAGAATTCGTACATTCAGGAAATTAGAGGATTTTTTAAGACAACAACCTGAAGGAGATCTCACTATCTTAGGGGGAGATTTTAACTGTACCTTGGACTTTACACAGGATAGGAATAGTGAGGAACCTCATGCTCCAAGTGCATTGTGCTTAGCCAATGTGATTAAAAATCTGAACCTATCTGATGTATGGAGAGAACATAATCTCCTTTCACGTCAATATACATGGGTGAAGATTAGTAATGAGAAGGTTTCTGCTGCACGGTTGGATAGACTCTATGTGTCACGTAATATGAGGAATAGAGTTTTAAAGTCAACCATTTTCCCTACTTCAATATCTGATCACAAATGTGTTACTATGGAGTGTACTTTAGTAAAAAGAATGCATGAAAGTAATTATTGGCATTTTAATGCTAAATTATTAGAAGATAAGTATTTTTGTGAGAATTTAAATTTTTTTTGGGAGTCCTGGAAGAGTGAGAAGAATCGCTATGAAAATTGTATTCAATGGTGGGAAATAGGGAAGGTACAAATAAGGAATTTTTGTCAACAATATGTATCATATTCTTCATTTTGTATAAAAAGGTCAATGGAATGTCTTGAAAAAGAAATTATTGGTGTTGAGCAAAGTATGATTGCAAATGACTCTGTAAACCTTAGAGATCTATGGACTGAAAAAACCAACCGGCTGAGCTCAATTTTGAATGAACGAGTTAAAGGAGCTCTTGTGAGGAGTCGGTTTTTAACAGTAAGAGACATGGATGCTCCTACTTCTTTTTTTTTCAACCTTGAGCGTAAAAAAGGACAAGAAAAATTGATGTACTGTTTAAAAGACTGTAATGGTCGTGACACTTCTGATCAAACAGAGATGCGTAAAATTGCGGTGGATTTCTATTCAAGTCTATACGCTTCTGAAAAGCTGGATGAGCAATGTAGGAATGATCTGCTTTCTGACCTTCCAATTTTAACTTCAAAGCTTAAAGCATTTTTAGAGACTGAACTCACCTATGAAGATGTCACGGCTGCTGTTATGGGACTCTCTGTAGGTCGAGCACCTGGAATAGATGGACTATCCGCCGATTTTTATAAGGCCTTCTGGCCTGTTATTGGACATGATTACTTTGAAGTTCTTCAAAGAAGTACTATTGAAAAAATCCTCCCTACAAGCTTTCAGCGTGCAGTTTTAACGCTGCTCCCTAAGAAAGGGGATTTAACACTCATAAAGAACTGGAGACCTGTGGCAGTGTTGTGCTCAGATTACAAAATCATTTCCAAATGTTTGGCAAACAGATTAAACAATGTATTACACGTAATCATACATAAGGATCAGTCTTACTGCATAAAAGATAGATCTATTGTAGACAATCTACATTTAGTAAGAGATCTGTATGACTATGCTTTTGATGATAAGATTGAAATGGGTTTTTTAGCATTAGATCAAGAAAAGGCTTTTGATCGGGTGGATCATATTTTTCTACTTGATGCTTTAAAGGCCTTTGGTTTTGGTGACCATTTTATTTCAATGATAAGGTTATTGTACACTGAAGCTACATGTATGATAAAAATGTCTGGTGGCCTAAGTACTCCTGTGAAAGTTCAAAGGGGAATTAGACAGGGTTGTCCCCTTTCGGGCCAACTTTATAGTATAATTATTGAACCTTTGTTATGCAAACTAAGGAAAGTACTAGCAGGTGTACAAATGAATTATCTAAACTCCCAGGAATCTGTCAAATTATCTGCATATGCGGATGATGTTACAGTTGTAATCCGAGGAGATTATGATATTGAAATGGTAAAAAATGCACTAGAGTGTTATGGAAAAGCATCATCAGCTAAAGTTAACTGGTGTAAAAGCGATGCTGTGTGGTGTGGCCAAATTGTGAAAAGTCCAGCACTTCCTGGTGGTTTACAATGGGGAAGGGCAGGTTTTAAATATCTGGGAGTTTTTTTGGGGACAAATGATTATAGACAGCAAAATTGGGAGGGCCTGCTGGAGAAAGTACGTGCGCGGTTGTCTCATTGGAAATGGCTGCTGCCCCAGCTGTCCTACAGGGGAAGGGTGCTGATATGTAATAACCTCGTAGCCTCCTCCCTTTGGCACAGAATGATGATCCTTGAACCTCCGGAAGACCTTGTGAGACAAATTCAGAGATGTCTGGTGGATTTTTTCTGGTCGGGTCAGCATTGGTTAAAGGCGCCAGTGCTGTATCTGCACAGACAGGAAGGAGGACAAGGCCTAGTGGATATCATATCCAGAGTAAAGACTTTCAGACTTCAAGTGGCTCAGAGACTCCTCTACGGGAAGGATGTGAGCTGGGCCGGGATAGCGTGTACTCTATTAAGGAAAGCAGGCAACATGGGGCTAGATCGCCATCTATTCCTGATGGAGATAAACAAGTTGGATCTTGCAGGACTAACACCATTCTATAGATCACTTTTTAAAGTATGGACACTCTTTAAGTTTTCCCGAGAGTTAAACAATGCCCAAAGTTCATGGCAGAGAGAAGAACCCTTGCTTTTTAATTCCGCACTGAATCTGGACGTGTTTAAAGATATGTCACTCAGGAGAAGTCTATGGGCTGCAAAAATCACAAAAATAGGACACTTGATACCTGAAGGTGAATGGCTATCAGCTGAAAGTTTTGCTGAAAAACTGGGTATAAGATCAATTCGTGTGGCAACGAAAATGTTGACTGAAATAGTTGAGTTCTTGCCACAGAGTTATAGGCTTTCTTTAGAAACCTATAATGGAGAGACGGACACATTTGACTTTCCAGATTTAGAAATTACACCTAAACTTGAACACTGGGAAGAAACTGAGGGTGGACTACTATCTTTTAAGACACCTCAGTTGGGAGTCTTTAGCAATATAGGAAAAAAATCACTGTATGTATTGTGCGTCAAGATACTGCATCTTCATGCTCTCACAAACGTCAAGGAGTCTAAATGGCAAGAGGTGTTTGGATTAGGTGCTTCCCCCAAGGGCAGCTGGAGGACCTTGTACAAACCTCCTATTGAAAAGAGAACTGGAGACCTTCAGTGGAGGTTAGTGCATGGTATAATAGCTACTAACAGATACAGAGCACGACTTGATCCGCAGGTGAGGGAGGGATGCCCTTTCTGTGGTATACAAGAAACTGTTTTCATTTATTTTTAGATTGTGCTAGATTACAACTGTTGTTTCCAATGATAGATGGGTGGTGTAGGAACTTGGGGGAAGTTTTTTCACCTATGTGTTTTATATATGGGCCTAAATATAAAAATAGTAAAAAAGAGTTTCATGTTCTATTGAACTTTTTATTTGGGCAAGTTAAATTGGCCATTTGGTTGTCACAGAAAGAAAAACTGTCCGGTAATGAGTCTTGTGAAGTCGAGTCAGTCCTCAAGGGTTTAATTAAATCACGATTACAAATTGAGTATACGTATTGTAAATTGGTGAATGACGTTTAAACTTTTAAATATAAATGGGGTGTAAATCAGTGTGTTTGTGATGTCGACTGTAATGGAAATTTTAAATATTTATTTTAGAAGTAGTAGTATTATTATTTCCCAATTATTATTTTTATTTTTATTTTATTTTTTTATTATTATGTGTCTCTTCTGTAATATTGTAATATGATACTTAATGACCTTTATGCTTCTTCTGTGGAAAACTTTGTGTTTTCGGTATTAAAGTGCATTTTAAAGTCAAAGTCTCTCTCTCTCTCTCTCTCTCTCTCTCTCTCTCTCTCTCTCTCTCTCTCTCTCTCTCTCTTATCTCTCTCTCTCTCTCTCTCTCTCTCTCTCTCTCTCTCTCTCTCTCTCTCTCTCTCTCTCTCTCTCTCTCTCTCTCTCTCTCTCTCTCTCTCCCCCCCCTCTCTCCCCCCCCCTCTCCCTCCCCCCCCCCCTCTCTCATCTCCTCCTCCGTTCTGTCTTTATTGTGATGAAAGATGCAGGTAGGCACCTTTGCCTTCGGCTCTCATCTCAGACACACTGAATAGCAGTGACTCCGCTGGCTTTCGGCTCATTTGTTTGGTCATTAATGTCGTCCCGCAGGACATAAACAGCAAATGGATTTGCAGTGTGTGTTGACAAGAGTACAAAGTAGTTGGTGAATACTTTAGCTTTTGTGTGTGGGCTTGTGATTTAAATGCACTGACTGCTGTAGGCCAGAAACATACTCTACGCAAGTACACGGACACGGATGCTGGTTCAATGCATTGCAAACATGTGTTTCATATTCATGCATTATTGCGTTACTGTGGCAGTACCAAACATCAAATATGAGGGTAAATCAGTGCCATTAAACTGATAAAACAGTTTTTGGTTTATTTTTGGTTTATTAATATGTTTTAACGGGGTCATCTACGGTGGCCGAGAAGTGAAAAACAAATCACGATTATGAAAAAAAAAATTAAAAGCAAATGTAAATCCAAAAATATTTTTGTCATCAGATGCAAAATGCTCTTTTACATGTTGTTTGAACTGAAATGTGTGTTGGCAGTATTTGTACAGAACCATCCTATAATGATAAAAATCCACCTAGTGTTTGGACCCCTTTCTAAAATCAAGCCGTTCTCAGATGCTTGTCTGTGTGATGTCACACAGACCCAGGCCCTCCCACGATTGTTGATTGACAGTAGCGTCTAACTTTAGACCCGCCCTGAGTGAGCTGTCTACAGTTCGGAACCGGTGTAGACAAGAATGGCTTCTTAGTGATTGAGGTGTTTTGTTGGGATGTAATAATGAACATAGCAGTCCTCATTTACTCCCGACATCTGAGCCGCTGAAGATGCAGTGGATTACGTTTGTTTTTGAAGGCAATGCACCCCCGATCTGCCTAAATGCGTTTGTTCTCGCGAATCATTCGTGATCTAGCCTCACCTACAGAAGGAAGAATAATTTTTTTCAATGAATTTAGCTAATTGCCTTTCCTAATAACATGCTAGTTAGCACGTTTCCCGATGAATGCGACTAAAGTTTACAGTCTCTCAGGGAACTATACACAGAAGAGAGGGGCGGGGTGAGAGGAGCTCATTAGCATTTAAAGGGAAATGCAACAAAAGGGGTTGCTGTGAACAGAGCTGTGAAAAGCCATTGAAAAGCCTGTGGCAAGCCATTCAGACCATCACTGACTACAAGCCCCCGCCACAGGCCTGTGATGATGATCCATCCCTCCCCGATACACTCAACCACTTTTATTCACGGTTTGAAATGCAGAATGACACACCTGCACAAAAACTTCCCACACCTCCCAACGACCAGGCGCTCTGTCTGTCTGCAGCCGACGTAAGGAAGACCCTATCCAGGATTAACCCACGAAAGGCTGCGGGTCCTGACAACATACCTGGCCGTGTACTGAAAGACTGTGCTGCACAGCTGACGGATGTCCTAACAGATATCTTCAACACCTCGCTGAGCCAGGCAGTCGTCCCCACATGTCTAAAATCCACAACGATCATACCGGTACCAAAGAAATCACCTGTGTCCTGCCTAAACGACTACCGTCCCATAGCACTGACTCCAATCATTATGAAGTGTTTTGAGAGGTTAGTCATGCAAAAAATCAAAACCAGCCTCCCCAACACACTCGATCCGCTCCAGTTTGCATACCGTCCAAACCGCTCTACGGACGATGCAATTTCCATCACCCTCCACCTGGCTCTCACCCACCTAGACAACAAAGACTCCTATGTTAGAATGCTGTTCATTGACTTCAGCTCGGCATTCAACACAATAATCCCACAACAGCTCATAAACAAACTAAACCTGCTGGGCCTTAACAACTCCCTCTGTAATTGGATCCTGGACTTTTTAACCGGAAGACCTCAGTCAGTCCGTGTCGGCCACAACACCTCGAGCACTACCACACTGAGCACAGGTGCCCCACAGGGCTGTGTGCTCAGCCCGCTGCTCTTCACGCTGCTGACCCACGACTGCACTGCCAAGTTCAGCTCCAACCACTTCATCAAGTTCGCTGATGACACAACAGTGGTAGGTCTCATCAACAACAACGATGAAACACACTACAGAGAGGAAGTGGCACAGCTGGCTGAATGGTGTGGCGCTAACAACCTGTCCCTCAATGTGGAGAAGACAAAGGAGGTTGTGGTGGACTTCAGGAGGACGAACTCCACTGACCACCCCCCACTGACCATCGACAGCTCGACTGTGGAGAGAGTCAGCAGCACTAAATTCCTGGGGGTGCACATCACAGAGGATCTCACCTGGTCCACCAACACCAGGTCTGTCTCCAAGAAGGCACAACAGCGCCTGCACTTTCTCCGTCGGCTGAAAAGAGCAAGTCTCCCTCCACCCATCCTCACCACATTCTACAGGGGCACCATTGAGAGTGTGTTGACCAGCTGCATCACTGTCTGGCACGGGAACTGCAGTGCTGCTGACCGTAAGACCCTCCAGCGGACAGTGAACACGGCTGCAAAGATCATCGGTGCCCCTCTCCCATCCATCCTGGACATTTACCTCGCACGATGCTCCAGTAAAACCAACAGCATCATGAAGGACCCCACCCACCCCTCCCACAGTCTCTTCGAGCTCCTACCCTCAGGTAGACGGTACCGGAGTATCAGAGCCCGCTCCGCCAGACTGCTCAACAGCTTTTTCCCCCAGGCTGTGAGAGCCCTGAACTCAGATCACCCCGCCCCCCTTTGAAACCCCATACAAATCCCTACCTCCTGAAACATGGACCCCCCCCCCCCCAAACACCCTCCAACCTTACCACACCAAAGTAAAAGCTGTGAACTTTTTTTTTGTGCAATTCAAGTGTGCTACACACAGGTGAGTGGGCTTGTACAAACCACCTGTAGCAGCACACTCTCCTCTATGCACTGAACACTTTTCCATACACTGCTATGTTTACACAATCCCACAAAAGACTCGGCAATATATGTATGTTTACATGCTCATGCACTACCACAAATCATTTTGTACTGTTCCTCAGCTAGCTGCTTGACTCACAATGCTTCTCTCTGCACATGTACAGTATTTATGTGAAGCATTCGCATAGTTTGTATAGTTTGTATTTTTTATCTTTATCTTTAGTTGTATAGGTAAAACAATATATATAGTATACTTAGTCAAAATCTGTCAGTAGGTTAGTTCGTGTATAGGTTTATAGTGTTTTACTTCATTGTTGTATGTCTGTATTTATGTCTGTATTTATGTAGCACCGTGGACCCGTGAGGCACGACATTTCGTTCCACTGTATGTCCCCACATGTAGCGGAATGACAATAAAGCTCAACTTGAACTTGAACTTGAAAAGGGTGTTGTTTTAGACCACCATTGAGACATTTTAACCAAAGTATGTTATAGACTTTTCACTAAGACCTTAAAAAAATCATATCAGCTTGTGGAAAATGGGCATCCAATGACCCCTTTAATTTGTCTGTGTACTTTTGTTTGTGTGCGTGTCTGTGTATTTGTTTAATTATTTATTTACCCACTTGAAGTATTTATTTTACAAAAAAATATATAATTTTTTTGATTTGTTTTAAATGTATTTTTCAATCACATACATTCATTTGTATGCTTCCTTATTATTAATTATTTTTGTTTGTATTTATGTATGTATGCATGTATGTATTCTTTTCCTTATCCACTTGGCATATTTTATTTTGTTTTGTTTTATTTAATTTTTGGCATTGGGCATTATATAAAACAATATCAGTTTAACAGTACATTTCTTTTACAATAATTAAATTGGACATTTTTACCACTTAAAAAATATTTTTATATTTTTTATTGTTTATGTTTTTAATTTCTTTCTCATTTTCACATATATCTGTGTGCTTCTGCATTGTCAAGTACTTGTGTGTGTTTATGTATTTATGCATGTACTGTATATTTGTATGTATGTATATATGTATGTTTGTATTTTGCAATCCAATTATTTTGACTGGCAGACAATACATGGGTGGAAACCTGTATGCTTTGATTGCGAAACCTAAGCTATAACTAATTTTACTCTTTCTCCAAAAACACCTTAGCATTAACCTAGTAACCACCCACAACACCCTTGTAACCACATAGCAAACACTTAAAACGTCATAATATTGTTGTGTTGGGATTTGCATGGGCAAACAGCACTCAAATGTACTGTAGTAAAATCTAGTGTATCCTGTGTGTATTTGTGTTTGAATGTAAGTGTAAGGTCAGAGGAGTGCGATTGAACACTATAACATTACACACACTTCGAGAGCTCTAGACCTGAGGAAATGATGCAGGTGACAGGAGCACTCCATTGATATCCAAGACCGTTCCCACCGTAATGGTTTTTTGGCTTGTCATTTTGATGTGTAACTGTTGTTCTGCTAATGTAATTGCGTTCCACTGAAAGTTTCCACTTCCAAAATATATTTTTCAGTTTGTGGAAGTCGTTTTCCTTTTTTCTGCCAAGAAAAATGCAACTAACCACCGTGACTGTTGTGTTTTTCTTACTGCAGCAGCCTCACGCGGACGGTGGAGATTTCTAGAGACCTCGGGCCTCTGGGCATCAAAGTCATATCATACAGTTCCTCACTGAGTGGAAGGTATAAAACACGCACGCACACACACACGCACACACACACACACACACACACACACACACACACACATGCACGCACACACATGCACACACGCACACACACACACACACACACACATGCACGCACGCACACACACACACACACACGCACGCACGCGCACGCATGCACGCACGCACACACACGCACATACATGCACGCGCGCACACACGCACGCGCGCACGCACGCACGCACGCACACACACACACACACAGATTCATGGCATCTTTACACTCTTTTATGATAATGGACCATGAGATGCACTGTTGTACAAATTCTGCTGTTGGGTTCTTGAGTACTGACTTTCAGTTTGTAGACTTTGGTGTTTAGAAAAGGCTTTTATACGGCTCTCAGTCTAGCAGCGTGAGTTTAAAGGGATCATTCACCAAAAAATTTAAATTCAGTGAGTATTTTTATGTCTGCCTCAGCCATTAGGATATGTAACCAGTTGATCAGTATGTATGTATGTGTATATATACTGTATATACACTTACTATCATGTGCGCATTACTTAGTAGTTTCACTTTCATAATATCAAAGTTCTTAGTCAACAGTGTCCCATTCATGTTCCATGAACACAATCTCACACACTTGCAGGAAGTAGCTAGGAGAATGGCTCTTTCAGGCTACATGAACAGGTCAAAAGTTAAGTGCTCAGGGCAAGGACACACACGTGCTCCATGACAGGAAGTCCTCCCTGGGTGGACGCTGACATGCTTCCTGTTGTTGGGGCCTGTGCGCCCTGTTGAGCTCCGGATGGAAACAAACCCTCTCTCTGTAGGTGGACAAACCTGTGTGGTGGCCTGGTGAACTACTCGTTAGGGTGTGTATGTCTCAAAGGAAACCCAAAAGTCTTAAAGGAAGTAACAGCAAATTAAATCCTGTGTTTGGTTCATTTTCCCAGTAATCACAAAATTGATGATTGAAAGGGTTGTCTGCAAAGATCTGTTCTCAAAAAAGAAAGAGGCTAAGTTCTCCAATATTGAGAGACAGTTCAGAAAAAAAGTTTCTAAATTATGCCTGATATTTTCATTAAAATGATTATAAAAAAATATTAAAACTGCTTGTTTTTTATATACTTTTTAATATATTTATCATATACCTTTTTCTATTTTCCCCTCTTTTATTTTATTTTATTTTATTTTCTACTACTTAAAATAAATTCGTGACATTCTGTATCTCCATGCACATCTTCACTTCTAAATCCTCCAGTATTTTTTATTTCAATATTGTTTTTGTTTATAAATGTTGGAAATATTTCCAGATATATCTCCAATCAACCGAGCATTTATTTTATTGTCATTTCATAATTTTCCCCCCTCCACCTTGCTTATAAATGTTGGACATATCTACAGACATATCTCAGTTGTTTAATCATCCAAGCTTTTATTTTATTTTATTATTTTTTAATGACTTTTGCTCGTTTTACGATAAAAAAAGTTTTGTTATGTTTATATTATTTCAGATAATTTACATAACCTCCCACAGCATCTGGCGAACAAGCAAACCACCAGGCCACAGTTCCACCACCATTTTATTTAGTGTACTAACAAAACTACTGACATTTTATACAAGTCATTTTCCGTTGTAATTCAGCTACTTATGTACATTATCTTCAGTTATTTTCTGAATGTCCTTCCCTGACTGAAAGCTGTTTGTTGGCTGTGTCATCAGGACTCTGGGTCTAAATATCCGAGGCATCGAGAAGAACAGCCGCTCTGAACGAGAGAGGATCTTTGAAGAGGAGGAGTGCATCGTGCAGATCAATGACACCGAGTTAATAGACAAGTCCTTCGCTCAGTGAGTGTCTGACTCTTTCATCCGTCACACTACTAATCGTCCGCCAGCTCTCTTTCTCTCCACTTCAATCTCTTCTTTCATTATCCGTCTTTTGTGTTGTTCCATGCGATTGTTCTCTGTCCCAGTCGCTCGTAGCGTGCAAACACAATCGTCCCAAACCTTTTGTCCTTGTTGTTATCTATCACTCTATCATTTTCCTCACCTTCTTGCAGAGTTTCAGTGCTATAACTTTAACACAACAAAAGAGAATGGTTTTCTCTTGCCACGAGTGTGGAATTGCCCTATTAAGTGGCATCCGTGGTATCGGACAGCCTTCAAAAGAGCGTCAGATTAAACGAAGTGGCACTATTAGAGAAAGAGAAATGGCTATTAGAGAAATGGCTATGCGAGTTAAAGGTTTTGAAGGAGAAAAGGAAAAAGACTTCAATCAAGCAAGTCAATTTTACATCTCCTGCGGCGTCTTGAACCGAACTCCAAAAAGACGTTTGACGCAACATGAATTGATCCATGTTTTCCTCTGACATTCGCTTTTAGTATCGTTGGCCATTAATTGTCTGTTTAATTTGTTGTACTTATGCTTGTTGATAACCATTTGAAAATGTTATAAAATTCATGTTTCAGAATCTAATTTTGATTAGATCAGTCATGTTTTAAATCAAAATTTCATTGTTTTCATGTTTAGAAATTTAATTTGGCATCCTTCGTGACTAAAGTCTATTCAGTTTATATTTATATTTCTGTTCAGTCTATGTAGCTTTTTTATTTTATTAAAGCATCAGTTTTTCACTTCTATAACAGTAATATGATTGTCATCATATTTATCATTATTTAAAAAAATAACTGTTGTGTTGGTGTAAGAATTGTTTTGATTATTAGTATTCATGAATTGGTCATATTTCTATTCTTAGCATTAAAAGCATTAACTTATGTGTTGCAGTGAGCCTGATTAGTGATTCACAAGCTGAACAAATGTGTGTGTATTGTTGTAAAACCGTGAATGAAGCATCATAATTTACGTTATTTAAAATAGAGAGATTCAGTTCCAGTCATTTTTTAAAGCTGTTTAACACCATTAGGAACAAGACACTCAACTGTGGTAAAATCTGTATTGCACCACTGAAAATTTAGATGACACATTTAACACTTGAATTGTGTCAAATGCTATCCATTTGATAGGTTTTTATAAAATAAAAGTCTGATTGGATTAGCCACCTGAAGCCATTGTAAAATATGATTTATGTAAATGTGGCCGCATATCAATTGAATGTCATTAGTGTAGTGACATATTTAATTTTATGCAAATGAAATTGGACCATGAAGGGCAACTAATCCGAAATTCCTTCTTTTTCAATTGTGTTGTTTGAAAGACATTTGTTCTTGCTAAAACCCATTTAAATTCCAAATATAAATTACAGTATGTTGCATATATAACAATCTTAAGTCGTGGGAAGACGTGGCTTAATGGTAAGAGAGTCGGACTCGTAATCCAAAGGTTGCGGGTTCGAGTCTCGGTCCGGCAGGAATTGTAGGTGGGGGGAGTGAATGTACAGCGCTCTCTCCACCTTCAATACCACGACGAGGTGCCCTTGAGCAAGGCACCAAACCCACAACTGTTCCCCGGCTGCCCACTGCTCCGGGTGTGTGTTCACGGTGTGTGTGTGCACTGCTGTGTGTGTGCACTTGGATGGGTAAATGCAGAGCACGAATTCCAAGTATGAGTCACCATACTTGGCCTCATGTCACTTTCACTTTAACACCATATAGATGGGTAAAAAAAAAAATTATTTCACTTGTTAGTATTTATAAATTTGTCATTTCTATCATCTGCATTAAAAGCGACAAAACAAGTGAAAAAGTGGCCTTATTTGTGAGCGAATTTGTTTGTAGACTGTTTGTAAAACTTTGAATAAAGTGTCAAGATTTATCTTATTCATTTTGCAAATGTCTTACAAAATAGAGAGATTCCATTCCAGCCTATTGAATTTCCATTTATTTTCCATCTATTTTCTAAATGCATCTGTTGTGAACTGTAAAATCTGTAACCAACCTTTCTTGGCTTATTATTTGACCACAATCACACTAGTCTGGTAAATTCCAGGCTGATGTTATGTAGTAAGATGTGATTCCCAATGGAAGTCCTTGAAGGAAAAGCCCCTAATGAAGGAGGCTGCTGAGTCTTTAAAGCACTGAACGCCTTTGTATTCATGTTATCTACAAATATGCATTACAGAAGAGTAAGAAATTGTTTCGCTCTTGATGTTTCAGGTCTCAAGAAGTGTTTCGCCAAGGCATGTCCTCGCGCTCCATACGTTTGGAGGTGCTGCCTGTCGCCAACAGGCTCTGCTATGAAAAGAGCCTCATCGGGCAGCTTTTCAACAACACCGAACCAAACCCTGCGGTCCCTAAAATCACGAGTCCTTTCTTGGTTCATAAGCTCACTCCGAGCAATACATTGACGCCGTCTCCAGAGCCTCCTGCATCACAAACCCTGCCCTCATCACAGACCCCACCCCCAAAAGAGGAGGAGCTTCAGCATTCAAGACACACCCCCATCCAAACGGATCATCACAGAGCCACGCCTTCTCCTCCGGTCAGCGCGTCACCCACCCTGAAAGATGGCAGTGAGAGCCCCGCCCCCAAAAAGGCCCCGGACCTCGTCACGCTGGTTAATACGATCAACAAAAAGTCTGGGAAGAAAATGAAGATCGATTTGAAGAAAGGTAAGCTGGATGTGAAATCAGATCAATACCCACTGAATTAAAAAGTTTTTCGCTCAAAAATATATCACATTATGCACATAAAATGGGTTGCGAATATCATTTCATGTTGAATTAAAGTTTGAATAGTAGAAACTCTGTCCAATTGACCAGAAGGTGCTGTCATGAGCCCTGCGATTTAACCCATGTCAAATCTGCTGCATAGCAACGTCTGTACTTGTTCTTCTCCCTTTTTTCCTCACCTCTCTGTCTTTATCGCTCCTCTAAGCTGATTGACAGCTGCTATTGTTTAAAACTTTAATGTCAGGTGCTCTTCTGGGACTCGAGATTTCATCTTTAGTATGCTGGATAGGCCGCTATCCTCTATGACATCTCTCCCTCAAGTGTGTGTGAGAGAGAGACAGAGCAATTCTCGGCTTCGGTAATCACGCGTGTGTCCCTGCGAACGAGAGACTTTAGGGAATCGCTTTCTTAGCATGATTCTTTAAGCCTCTTTTTTATTTCTTCTCTTATTGTGTTCCTGAGTGAATCTTATGAAGTCTGTCAAAGATGTTCAGGTCATACATCAGCCCAAAATCAAAGTAAAGTAAAGTAAAAAAAAATAAATATATAATATATATATATACACAGTATATTAGTATAGTGTATAAATATATATATATATATAGTATAGTATTTGATATATTATATTTACAAACAAAATTAAATTATATATATATATATATATATATTAGTATTGTTTTTATTATATATAAATATATTATGTTTTTCTCATGTGAGTGTCATCCTCTCATTGTGACGTCATGAAAAATAAGTATATTTTCCCCAAATGATCATTAATTTAAGAAAATATAATTTCAATTTACCTCCCAATACTGTCCAATACCAGTAACATTACAATAAAATAATAGTAAAATAATATATAGTATTGTGTTAAAGATGCATAATTATATATCTGTTAGGTAGTGAACTGCCTTTAATTTATGCTAATTTTACAAAAATAAATAATAAATAAATAAAAATAAATTATTGTAATACCATGATTTTAGTATTTGTTTTGGTAAAAAAAAATAAGGATCTGAAGTCTAAAGATTCTAATTGGAATATATATATATATATATATATATAACACGCACACACACACACACACACACACACACACACACACACACACACACTGATGTCAACACACACACACACACACACACACACACACACACACACACACACACACACACTGATGTCAGCACACACACACACACACACACACACACACACACACACACACACACACACACACACACACACACACACACACACACACACACACACACACACACACACACACACACACTAAATTCTAAAAATAAATATTAACTTTAATATAGTAAATATAAAAATATGATTATTTATGCAATGAATATTACAGTAAATATACATATCTATGCAATAAATATACAAATATATGTAATATAAACTAAATATTATTGTTTCTGCACTACAAAAAAAAAAATATATAAAAAAAACTTTCCATCCTAGTGATTTTTGGGGAATTGTGACCTTGACATGTTTCTGATATTCTCTCTTCCATCTCTTCAGCTTCCCTTCATCCAGTGCTTCCACTTCCTCTAATCACTTTTTTCAGACCACACCCTTTGTCATTGTTTCTATCGCTCCTCTTTCACACCATCTCTCTCTCTCTCTCTCCTCATCTCTAGTCTCCTGTAGATGTGTTCACGTGTGAAATTAAAGTGCAGAGCTGTCTAATCCCCGTAAGGAAACATTTATCAGCGTGCAGGGGTGGAGACGGAGGTGTTCAAACCTCTGCAGAGACACCGAGAGCTTAAACACAGGATATCAGTCCAGAGTGCTTGAAAGCTATCATCAGCGTACCGCTGACCTTTTGACCTGATCTTGGATCAGATGAGCTTGATACAGTCTGCACAGATCTATGAGGGTCATAACAGGGAACTGCTCCTTGTATGCTATCTCTAAAATTAATGTGTTCTTGACATCATTTCCACCATCTTGCTCTCTAGACATCAGTATACGCTTTTGGAAAAAAACAACATTCATAGTCAGTCATTTCTAAACCAGATTTCAGTCATAGTAGTGACACTCTACTGACATTGGCTTTTATGAAATTTACTAGTAATAGATATAGAAAACAATGCTATTTGGAAAAAGTGCACGGGGGTTTATTTCGTGTCAGTTACAATTTAGAGAACAAAGCCTCAAAAGTTCTACTTTTCAAAGTCGGTGTCAAATTTTTTAATGTCACATTGTTGAATGCAAAATTCTATTTAAATATATGAATTTTGATTCTGAGAAGCCTTTTAAATAGAATTTTCAATGGCAGTTTTCTTTGACAAGAAACTTTACATTTTAAACTTTAAAACAAAAATAAAAAAACTTCCAATGCAACAAACCTTTTTATTAAAAATGTAATCATTAATTGCTATGTAAGATTCTTTAATGTGACAGGCTTTTACAATAGATTTTTATTTGGAGTTTTTATTTTTATTTTTTATTTTGAGTGTCTTTAGATTTAAAATGTATAATGTTATTTTTATTTGCTAGTCTTACAAACAAACAAACAAAAAAGACCAACACGATATGAGCTTTTCAATTATGTAATTTCATCAGGCATTCCAGATTCGACTTCATATCATTGACATGCACATCTTTATTGGTGAAATGTTCTCATTGCATGGCAAAAATGATCAATTCAAATGGTATGACTAGCATTGAGGTGAAAATCTGGGGCAATATTCCTTACTGTAACTAGATCCTTAGGATGTTAGCAAGACTTCAGGACATTGTGGAGTGGATTTTAGTGGAACGATTATGTACTTTTTCAGCATGTCATGTTTTATTTGACACCACAGTGAGTGTAACTGGGTGTAAATGCCAACACACTTTTGGTGACTGAAATCTTGAAATCTGAATGTTATTTTACATCATGCAGCAGGGTAAAATATGTTCAGAAGTTAGTGTAGATTTTGTTTTCCACACTGCTGAGTATACAACACACTGGTGAAAACGGCAAGAATAACATTGGTCTGGTTTTCTGGTTCACTGGGTCATTAAATACATGCTTAATGTTTCTGGCCTTCCTCTGTCTGCAGGTACGGAGGGCCTCGGATTCACCGTGGTAACCAGAGACTCGTCCCTTCATGGTCCAGGACCCATTATGGTCAAGAGCATCCTGCCCCGCGGAGCTGCTGTTAAAGACGGACGGCTCAAGTCTGGAGACCGTATCCTGGAGGTATTTCATGCATCCTGCGTCAATGCAGTCACGAGAGCACAACCTGGAAAATGCAAAATCACAGCTTATTTATAGGACATTAAATTATGCTATTCCTCTCCTGCCAGTCGTGCAATTAAAATGTATTGTTTTAAATGCAATTTAAAGATATTGTTTCAGAAGGCTTAATGCATCCTTGACGTAATTAGGCCAATCGTCTGTCTTGTATTGCACCTGGCCGTCAGAGGGAATTAACACTGACATGTTTTCCATCTCGGCACAGTGTAAATGGAAAATTTGCTCTCCGTTTTGACGGTTACAGGAAATAGCTTTTTCTCTTTCTCTAGGTAAATGGAGAGGATATCGCAGGACGCACGCAAGAGGAGCTGGTGGCTATGCTCCGAAGCACCAAACTGGGAGAAACCGTGTTTCTGGTAGTCGGAAGACAAGAGGAGTTTTTGCCCAGAGAACTGGTGAGACTATTGGCAAACTTCATCAGGGTGTAACAGAAATGAACAGCACCTTAATTTTATACATACACAATTACACACACACACACACACACACACACACACACACACACACACACACACACACACACACACACACACACACACACACACACACACACAGTAAAATAAAATATTTGTAATTTTTAAATGCATATATCAAGTATTATGCATGTAAATATTATGTATTTATTTATAATTATTTGTAACTTGTCATATACTATTTTTTTGTTTAATCACATTTGTGACTCCCTTTCCAGTCATTTAGACTTTTTTTTTTAAAACCAATGGATAATAAAACGGGCCAAAAATTCTCATAGACATACATTCTAGCACTTTTATGGCAATATTATCCAGACAACCTTACAAAATCCTTTATATTGAAAGTGTCGAATCAGCTTGTGACAGGAAGTTGTGCACACGACACAGCAGTTTAGCAGGAAGCCTCGGGTCAATGCTGGTCCATCTCTGACCCCTTTCAGAGCATCTCTATTTTTCTTCTAAACATCAGACCCCCGTTAGAAACCAAACCATGAGTAAAACCGCGATTGTGGCGCCCCTGGATCCCTCATCACAGGAGGAAAGACCACATCCCTTCATTGTGTCTCTGTCTATCCTCAGTTCATTTGCACTGTAGTGTCTGCTCATCAAAGGCTTTGGGTTTAGACGGGTCACCTACACACACATGTACGTGCCTGTGCTATGTGAGGGCTGCCAAACAATTCATAATCATTGTTACAAACAGTCATTTCTCCAATGCATTACTTCCTCAATGAGGTTTTTGATGTCTTAAGATTGTACATATCAGGCCAGAACTTCTCTATTAATCAAATTCCATAGAGCCTTATTGTTATTTTATTATTATTTTATTTTATAATAATATATATTGAATTTAAAAAAGAAATACAAGTAGTATTATATTTCATTTTTACAATATATTAATTATTATTATCATTTATTTTTATTACATACAAAATTATTACATTGCAAAATTAAAACTCATGCATGGTTAAATTCGGGGTTTATTTATGGATTTAGCTGCTTTGTACTTTGTTAAATGTTTGCTGTCCCAGACCTGTTCAAGAAGAGCAGCTGTATGTCATTGACACTAACTATTATTGGACCATTAATTCTTGTTAGGCACAAAACACGTCATAAAGAGCTGCACTGCAGTATCTATTCACAGAGAAAAACCTCCTCCATTTTTCCACCCTATTCAAAGTCAAAGTGTGTTAGCTGTGCCACTGCTTAGCCGGGGTAAATTACGGCAGACAAAAGGAAAAATTACACTTTCGGGAGAAATATTTTTTCAGAGAATGGAAGAGTATGAAAAGATATAATGACAGTGTTGAGTAGATTTCACCATCTGCATTTTTAGAGGATGTGTGTGTGTGTGTGTGTGTGTGTGTGTGTGTGTGTGTGTGTGTGTGTGTGTGTGTGTGTGTGTGTGTGTGTGTGTGTGTGTGTGTGTGTGTGTGTGTGTGTGTGTGTGTGTGTGTGTGTGTGTGTGTGTGTGTGTGTGTGTGTGTGTGTGTGTGTGTGTGTGTGTGTGTGTGTGTGTGTGTGTGTTTGTATTTCGTTCCAACCAATGAATGCCTCCAAACCTGAAATACCCTCCATAAACACCCACCTTCATACAGTATTCGTCAGTTTCTTTAACCAACCACTGTCAGCACATAATATTCATCTTAATTCCCAAAGGCCGATTTGGCTAATGATCAGCCATTAGCACAAATAAAGCATCTTTTATAAGAGTCTTCTAGAATCCAGCAGATCTTTGGACAGGAAACTTGCACCATCAATGTCATCCTGTTAGCAGCTACATGGTGTCCGTCTGCGTGAGGGATCAGTCTGTGTGATTCGTGTTTAGAGATCGTTGACAGAGTTAAAGTCTTTTTTTTCTGACTGAAGTCCTTTGGGATCTGGTCTCGGTGACTAGACATCCTGGATGTGCGAAAGCTGGTGTCGCCGAAACGAGAATCCAGCTAAAACCATCTTATGGTGTTTATCTAGTTTCTAACTGGCACAGGACGGTCCTCCACTGGTTAAAGCCGGTCTAGTTCATTGATTGGCCACCTGAAGTACTTAAATGAAAACTGTGGAAACATGCCCCAAAAACATGGTTAATTTTATTATGATTATTTTTTATTTTATAATTATAAAATATTTTAGTGTTACTAGATTATTAGCCAATGAGGTGAACAAGGAGATAATAAAATAAATATTCAAATATATATGTAAATGCTTACTAATTATACTAATATGAATTAATATTTGTGTTAATAGCTATCAATATTAAAAGGTAATATTAATATGAATAAATTGAATTAATGCTAATACCACTTTATTACTATATATGTTGATAAGTATTAATTAATAGTAACAATATTGTTATTAATATGTATGATTAATATCAGTACTAATTATACATATGAATAAACATTGTTAATAATGACATTAATAATTCATATTAATAGGTTATTACATGTAATATTAATATGAATTGATTAGAGTATTAGTAGCAGATTATATTAACTTTTTTTAATAGAAGTATTTGATAAACTTCTGGTGGATTGGCATATTTGTCTTTTGAACAGCATTTGAATTATTGTGTCAAAATGAGTTTTCAGTTATCAGACAAATGCAAGAATCAGTGGGATCGCCGTGTAAATGTATATTAATGAGATTGCTTTGGCAAACTGTAAATGTATAAATATCACCATTGCATTAAAGCTAAGCCGACTGAATTGGGCATTCATTTGTCATGTGCTGTGATTGAATGCAGTAGGTGGAATTAATGTCTGCAGCAACATATTAATTATACCTGATAGCCAGTAGCAATAAATCAGCCAAACATCAAATTCAATTGTAATGTAAGATTTTATTTTTGTGCCCACTAGACATGCTTTTAGATCTTTTCCAGCATGCACAGCAAAAAAATGTATTTAATATAATAATAAAATGACTATATTTAGTGATATTTGTGGTGTTTCACTTGACAAGGTACACTTATATTTAAGATAAACGATATGAAGTTCTCTCTTTAGTCTATCTAATATCACCACTGTGATGTGATATTCTCACAGGAAGTCTGAATATGTGTTTTTGTAACCAGTTTCCAATCATAATGTCGACTCTGAAGGGTCTGTAGACAGGTTTTCTATGAGGATGGAGACAGCACATTGCACAGGAAGAGAGGGCGGTCACAGGGCTGGTGGAGCATTTAGATGTCCTTGAGATGGTCTTTATTGTAATTCCTCTTCCTACACTCAGGATGTGTTCTGCTTTGTCATGACCCGTTTAATTATATTTGTTATTTGGGTCATGGCCATTTCTTTCCAAACCCAGTGGACTTTTTTAAAAAGCTGTGCGTAATATAAAACTGTAGATGCTTTCATGTAATAGCAAACGACCTTCTGACATCAATTCTAATTTAGTTCAGTATCTGGGTTAAGGTGCATTGACTTCTGGCCAGGGGCATCAAAACACATTTCCCGTGCATTATTTTTGTGTAAATGACACAAAGTCTTCCTCTGAAAAAGCTTTGAATCACATTGTATTTTCCTGATTAGTGCGATAAATCGATCAGAGTTTGGGGGTTGAGTCGCAGCTCATTTCTTTGTGAATGTGGTGGGGTATTATAGGACTGCTTCCAGAAGAAGAGGATATTTGTTGCTCAAATATTGTAAAATGGAAAATGTTGTTGCTCAGGATAACCTGGTTATGTTTCATTGACGTATCAGTTTTGCCTGTATGGAAGCCTATTTCTGCCAGTAAATAGAATTAAAAAAGGTAATTGCAACTGTTTATTCTGACTTTTTCCACCCAATCTCACAATTCAGACTTTATGATATGCAATATTTGCAAAAATTTGAAACACACAATTTCCCCTCCGAATTGGACCTGGGATCTCCGAATTGTGAGAGAAAAAGTCACATGACTTTTTTTTTTGTTTTTGTTTTTTGGTTCAGTGACAGAAACGGGTTTCCATATCTCTGAGATGTTTATCTTAAAATATATATATTTTTAAGTTTTTTTTATATCATGTCATTTAATTTTTTAATTTAAAATAATATTGATAACATTTATTAATGTTAATATTATTAATTAAATGTTATCTTGTATTCATATTAATTATTAGTGTTGATGAAGAAAAAAATAATAATAATGTTACATAATGTTAATATTAATTATGTATTATAGTTAGTGCATGTTGAGTAGTATTAATATTAATACAAATATGAATATTATCAATTTATCAATATTAAATGCTCTTTATACCAAAATAACTCCTATTAGTGTAATATGTAATATCCAATTAATATTAACACTTAATAATATATCCAGTTAATATTAATGTATTATTACTTCTCAATTGAAAATATAGTGATATTTTCAATATTAATTGTTAATAATACAGTTGTTAATTGCTATTTCTATAATATATAACCTGTTAATAATATTATTCTTCATACATGTTTTGATATTATTAAAGATTAATAATAATAATAATAATTGCAGTTAATATCAATGTTAATCACTAATACCCGGATATGTTGGTTTTTATTTTATTTGCACTACCCATGGTTTGTATCTGTCAAGTCAATGCTGTTTATCTTACTCCATGTATTCCTGATGCGGATTTTTCTTTCCAGTGCCACTGACCTTACTTTTACTCATGTACTTCAGTTAAAACAGTCTATCATGTTGTGTCTGTGAGAGCACATGAGTGTGTATTCATGTGAAGTCTGGGCCTGGAGTGTTGATAGGACCACCAGAGCGGCATCTCAGACAATCTGATATTCTCGCTGGGACCAAAGTTTGACCTCACTTACAAACAGGCCTTTTATTGTGTGCTAAATCTCTGATTTGTCGTCCGCCTCAGGCCATGTACGACACATTATCATCAGTAAGAGGACGCGCTAAAAGGACTACTTGAAGCTGTTGCCCCATTGGCCCTCCTATTTTTCATCGTTAGCTCTTGCTTAATGCATTTTGCCCAACTTTGTGCTCCTACAAAGTCATTTTTGTTTCTTTTACTTCCTGGGCCATTTCCACAGTAGCTTACCAACAGGCTAATGCTGTTGCTTAATGTGGTTTCCAGAACGATGTCAGTCCCGTTTAGCCATTGCACTTTATTCTAGGTCTTTTTGCCATGTTTTATTGATGCGATAGTGGCGAGAAGAAGGAAATGGTGTGGAGAAAGCCACTGACACCCTTGAGCTCTTTGATGTGATGTTTTGGAGCCAAAGCAAGCAAAAAGAGAAGTGAAATGTGTGTGTGTGTGTGTGTGTGTGTGGTGTGTGTGTGTGTGTGTGTGTGTGTGTGTGTGTGTGTGTGTGTGTGTGTGTGTGTGTGTGTGTGTGTGTGTGTGTGTGTGTGTGTGTGTGTGTGTGTGTGTGTGTGTGTGTGTGTGTGTGTGTGTGTGTGTGTGTGTGTGTGTGTGTGTGTAAGTGTGCTCAATAATGAGTTATTAGTCTTAAATGATGTCGTTCCCCACCCCCCATCCTCCTAAATTAATCTCTGACAAAAGCTTATTATGTTTCCTTTTGAACTGGCACGTTCTCATGATCTCACTCTTTCACGTTCAAATCAAATGACCCCCATCGTGTTTTCCTGCCTCTCCATTAGACATGCATTCATTCTGTCCTAACCCTGCTTTATACATTCATCCATCATTATTCCTTCCTCATCCACTTAGTACATCTGCCTTTATTTGAACTGGGATCCATCTCTAAAATATACACTTTATTGCATTTTTTTAAAGAAATGGGTAGTTTTATTCTGTAAGGTTTTATTAAATTGATCAAAAGTGACAGTAAAGACATTTTAGAATGTTACAAAAATTCTGTTTCAAATAAATGTTCTTTTGAAGTACTTATTAATCTGTTTCCACACAAATATTAAGCAACTGTTTTCATCATCAATAATTGTAAGACATGTTTCTTGAGCAGCAAATCAGTATATTATAATGATTTCTGAGGGATCATGTGACACTGAAGACTGGAGTAATGATGCTGTAAATTCAGCTTTGAATCAAAGGAATACATTACATTTTAAATATATTATTATAGAAAGCACTTATTTGAAATAGTAATAATTTCTGTTTTTAACTGTATTTTTGATCACATAAATGCAGCCTTTCTGAGCATAAGCGACTTCTTTCAAAAACATTAAAAAATCTTACTGACCCCTAAACTCTTAAAGGTAATATTCCTTCATCTCAAGATTTAGATGAAAATCATCCATTATTTTATTGGAGTGTTTCAGTTTCAATACGTGTTAAACTCAATCGAGCATCTGTGACATACCGTCGATTACCACTGATATTACCACTCATCTCGTAGTTTATAAACGTAAGCAACAATAACATGTGCAGTAATGCAGCTGTAGGCAAAGGGGTAAGGTGTTGAACTGGCATAAGTGCTACGATTCCCATGGTTTTGATTCTGACCTGTGTGTGTGTGTGTGTGTGTGTGTGTGTGTGTGTGTGTGTGTGTGTGTGTGTGTGTGTGTGTGTGTGTGTGTGTGTGTGTGTGTGTGTGTGTGTGTGTGTGTGTGTGTGTGTGTGTGTGTGTGTGTGTGTGTGTGTGTGTGTGTGTGTGTGTGTGTGTGTGTGTGTGTGTGTGTGTGTGTGTGTGTGTGTGTGTGTGTGGCTGTGTGTGTTATTTGCAGAAAGAAGAGCCGTCAGGTCCGCTGCTTTCGGAGGACGGGCGAGAGCAGCTGATGTTTGAAGTTCCTTTGAGTGACTCCGGCTCAGCTGGTCTCGGGGTCAGTCTGAAGGGTAATAAGTCCCGAGAGACCGGAGAAGACCTGGGCATCTTCATCAAGTCCATCATCCACGGTGGTGCCGCACACAAGGTAAAGAGCATCCCATTCACCCAACGTCCATTCATCTGAGAGCTCCAATCATGAAAGTCACTCCAATCCTGTGTATTTCATTACAGGATGGCATACAGTTGCAATTTATGCCTGAAAACTACTAAAAATATTTCAAATGTCTATAAATAAAAACATGCATACACTAGTAGAAATACAATATATTTATAATAGTAAATATATTTTTTACATCTGAATCCGAGCAGCTGAATCATTAGCCATCTTCAAGAATCAGCTAAAATCACATCTCTTCCATCTTTATTTGACCCTCTATCTCTAGCACTAAAATACCTTGCTACATGTACTGCATTAGGCTAACTGAGATTTGTCATAGCACTTGCATATTGCTCATCATTTTCTATTCTCATCATTTGTAAGTCACTTTGGATAAAAGTGTCTGCTAAATGACTAAACGTAACCTAAATGCATAATATACTGATATATGTAAATATACTATACATTATTTTACCTTTACAAATTAATAACTAAATACATGCACTATTATATATATATATATATATATATATATATATATAATACTGTATATAAATATAATATTGTTCAGAACACAATGATGTTTATGCAGTCTGTTAAAAAATACATGAAGAATAGTATATGTAAACATTAACATTAGGTTAATAAATGTTGGAAAATTAGTGCTATTTTAGTATCATTATAGAATTGTATAGTTTTTTGAATATTTTAAATGAGCTTTTATTTTTCTATTTTCAATTGTTAATTTAATTTTAATGTAATTAATGCTTTTGGTTTTAAATATTTTTAGCTTTGATTTCATTGTCATTCAGTTTCTTTTACTTCAGTATAGTTTGACTAACTAAACTAAAATAAAACTAGTTTTAACATTTTGTTTTAGTGCGACTAAATGCAATTTTTATTTTATATAAAAAAGTGTTATTATTTATTAGTTTTAGTTAATGATAACAACACTGATTTTTATTTTATTTTATGTTAGCTATTGCATTAACTCATTTATACTTATTGGTTAACATAAAATGAATAAGAAATGTACAATAAAATATTGTACATAGATACAAAAATGTACATTGATTTAAAATATTGTCAGATTAATCTGTCTGCAACTACTACTATTATTTGGAGAAGCAATATAATAAAGAAGCAAATAATACAAACCTTGCTTATTATGTGGAATATACTATAGTATGGTCATTTTGATTCACCCAAAGTGGCCCCAAACTGAAAAAAAGAGATGATTTATGAAAAGTGGCCTTTTTCGTAGCCTATTAAGCTTTATCATTTTTGTTTGGGATATGCCATATCTGTTATTACAGGTAAACCCCACCTAGTGATGATATATAAATATGAATACTCCTCTCCTCTTCTCTCCGCAATCAATCCAGTCAGGCAGCAGGTGTTGTGTCTGTGTGTAGATAAGAGCACATCTACTGTCTGCTATCAGCACTGTAATCAAGAGTGGGCTCACAGGTGGAGCTGCGTCTCTGGCCCCTATCAGCACTCCAGTGGAGAGGGGCTCAGAGAGCGAGCTGCATCACAGACCAGACATTTCACAGACATTTTCAAAGGCTGAGCTCTTCAGTTGGCTTCTGCCGTTCACCCTTATCACACTCTCTCTTTCCCACTTTCTGCTGCTCCTCTAGCATTTATATTCCAGGATTGAGATCAAATGAGCATGAATAAAGAAAAACGGCATCCTAATTTCTGGAATAAATTATCATAATACAAAGTAATGAAGAAAAACACGTCGTAGGTTATCTTTCGAGCTCTTTATGAGGTAGCGTCTTTCACAAGGTCGTCTTAGGGTGCGAGCTTCCAGACTGTCTGCTTATGTATGCATGAGTATATTTTCTCGATAGATGGGCACAAGTGTTTGTGTCCGTCCTGCCGGAGACCCCCTCCCGGGTCAGTATCGGTGGTCTGCGGTCGGTGACCTCACCCAGGGGTCAGGATCATCCGCTGTGACAGACTCTCAGGAGTCTTTAGCGGCTCCAGTGGCTTTTAGCTGCTAATCTCTTTTGTTCCTCCTCAGCTCAGTTTTATTTAGGAAACCACAGCTGTGAACCTTAATCCAATTCCTGGCCCTTTCACGCTAATGATATGCATCTGTAATTGTGTCTGAATTCATAGTGGGATGCTTTAATCATTTAACAGTGGGGCTACACTGCACAAGTGTTTTTAAATCACACTATAGGGCTTTAGTGTTGGGAGTAGCTAGCTAAACGTAGCGGTGGTCCTAACTTAACTACATGTTTCAGTGTGACAGTAATTCAGTCATAACAGTTTTCCTCCAAACTAGTGGGGGGTCATTGAAAATAAGTTCAAAAGTACAAATTATTCACAAAAACTTGAACTTTAATGCTGTAATTTTATTGTACTGTATATTTTATTTATTTGTTTTATATTCTTTGCTTTTTTTCTGATTAATCTTCTAGTATTGTGATAAAATTTGTTTTTGTATTACATTTTATATTTAATTTTAAATACACCATTGTTTTTAATAGTAAATATTATATAGCAAAAATTTATCTATTTTAATTTTTATGCAGTTTTTTTGGGGGGGTATTTTTTATTTATTTATTTGTATATTTAATTTCAAATGCAAACTGAATTAATAGGTAAGATATGCATTGTCCATTATTATAGTGAAAATGTAAGATATTTTAATCGGATTAATGTATCTATAACTAGTAGTTGGTTTTTAGTGTAGTTTATTTGTATGTATTTTTTAATTCTCCACTGAATCTTTAGGTAAATTATGTATCTACTTTCTTTCTCTCATTCTCTCTCACTGTCTGTTAGTATTATAGTAAAATTTTTAGAGTTTTTACTCCATTAATCTGTCCGTAACTAGTACTATTTGATGCAATAATACAAATTATAAGACTAATACAAATTTAAGAGGTTGTAATTAGATTAAACTAGCTTTAACTAGAACTGTGATATTAATTGTATTTTTTTATTTATTTTTTAGTTTACAATTTTTTGAATGCACCATTGATTTTTTTGTAAATTATATATCCTATTAAGCAAACATGTAAATATTTTAATGTTGTTAATGTGTTTAACTACCACTTTGATTTGTAATTTTATATATTTGTATATTATATAATAGTCTCAGTATGGCACCCTTAGTGGACGGATAGGCTACCAAAACACGAACTAGCGTTCTGAAACAATGGCCTCAGCACCCGAAGGGTTAGGGACTGGGTGACAGACGTCCCATTTTCCCCGGGAGTCACAATACGTTGTCGATTAACTTAAAGTTAGTGAAGGCAGGATAGGCGGAATCGCACTGATAGAAGTGCTCTCTCGCAAGCCCACCCGCCCGCACACTCCACTTCTTCAGTGCTCATACAGCGCGCCATCAGTTCTCAGTGCTCAATACACGGCAGTCCAAATGTCTATCGTGTAGAGTCAGAGTATCTCATGTAAATACAGTCGGTTATAGCTTAAGTGAGCGTGAACAGGTGGGTGAAAACTGAATGTGTGTCAGTCAGTATGACATGCATACCTTTAGTCTTAAATGGACAGCGTTCCTAATTATCTGTGTTTTCAATGTTAACCAACAAAAGATGTTAAATAAATGTATAATTGTTAAGTAAACCTACTGTATCTGAAAAATGAGTTTAATTTGTATCTCTACCAAAAATTGTATATGTATTCTAGTTTTTCCAAATTCAATCCTTGATTCAAATTTCTCATATTCTTAATTGATTTGGTCTAAAGAGAGAAGAATTGATGACTATTTTTGTTTGAATACTATATAAAAAATAGCTGCCAAAATAAATGTTGGTAACTGCAGTTTGACTAAAAGTAATGACTAAAAGTTGACAAGAATGCAATGACTTTCCGTCGACTAAAACTATGAAAGACTCAAATTACTAAGACTATTAAGCATTTTCATCTCAAGATAAAGACTAAGACTAAATCAAAAATGCCTGCCAAAATTAACACTGGCGCTACGGGCACAGTATCTTTTCCGCACTCGTTTGACTCGCGACCTGCGCGGAGGCGACGTTAGAGCGCGTGTCTGAAACGTCTCCCGTTTGATGTGGTCATAAAGACGTTCTGCATCTAAATAAACGCAATCATATTCAAGAGAAAAGAGACAGAGGCAGCAGTTGTGAATGAGGTGGCCAACCCTAGACCGCCCCTGCGTTAATTGTGTTAAATATTTTTTTACGTGTTAATCTGAAAAATGAATCTCCTGCATTAAGGCGCCAATTTTGACACCACTAATTTATATATTTTCGTATTTATTTTAAATGCAAACTGAAATAATAGTTAAAAGATACATTGTCCATTATTATAGTAAAAATGTAAGATGTTTTAATCTGATTAATGTGTCTGTAACTAGTATTATAGTTTGTAGTTTAGTTTTTGTACTTTATTTTTAAATACTGCACTGAATATTTAAGTAAATTATTATAATTATTATATCTACTTTCTCTCGTTCTCGCTCTCTCTCACTGTCTATTTATATTTTAGTAACAATGTTTGAGCTTTTACTCCATTAATCTGTCTGTAACTAGTACTATGTGAGATGCAGTAATACAAATTATAAGACTAATACAAATGTAAGATCTTTAAAATGAATTTAGCTTGTCTTTTATGTGAGGTTTAGTGTAGCTATTAGCTAAAACTTGTTAGAAGGGCTTTTTTCATAGAGGTTTGCCTCAATGAACATTCTCAGTAGTTGTGACATTGGTGTCTGTCTTCTCTCGTTTGCAGGACGGTCGCTTGCGTATCAATGACCAGCTGATAGCGGTTAATAGCGAATCGCTGCTCGGACGCTCCAACCATGATGCCATGGAAACCCTGCGGCACTCCATGTCGACTGAAGGGAACCTCAGAGGAACCATCCAGCTGGTGGTTCTGCGTGGTGTGGAGCGCTCACCTGCTCAGGTATGCCCAGTTCCTGTACCGTACCATGTGTCCCGCTACAGACCTCTGAACCTGAGACCCTGGCCGCTGCCCACCGGTATCACCGCTATCCACATCACAGGCTCTCAGGTGACCTCTGATTGTTAGTTATTGTGCACGAGGACATGCACACATATGCTTTAGCTAAAAGGAGAACATGGTTTTAATTTCCTCCTTATTCTGAGATTTAAATCTAGCTTTAAACTACTATTGTTATCCTGCAAGGAGAAGAGAAAAATAGGCTTGTGATTAAAACAAATCTGTCAATAGATAACATTTTTGTCCCCAAACAGCCCATTTTCCCAAACAAAACTCTTGAAAATATATTCAGTTCAAAATTGGGGTCAGTTAGATGAGTTACCATGTGAGGCGTTGCAGTATAACCCTGGACATTTGAGGAGGAAGTCCACTTTTTTTGACAGACTGAAGATTGTTCTTTTCCTTGTTTTTCTTTGACTTCACGAGAAAGTGCTTGTTCTTCTCTCCTGCAGACTGCTTTTGTACTAACATCAAATTAACTTTGCTCTTTTCACTTCTTTATTAATGTCTGCTTTTCTTTTGCTTTGTTTCCGTATTGCTGAAGTTTCCTTTTGAAATAAAAGACTTAAATCTTTGCATGCACTTTGCTTTCTTTTAACCCTCTGGGCTTTTCTTCATGGATCCTTTCTGTTTAATCTGTAAAGGGCACGAGGTGTCATTCATCTCTTTCTTTCAGCTAATGAGTTTTCAAACTTTGAGATGTGCTGTATTGAATCTGGGTAGGCAATATGTACAATGCTTCTAAAAGTTTGGGGTCTGTAAGAGTTTTTTTTTATTATTGTTTTTTATTTTATTTAAGAAATGCATTATTTTATTCTGCAAGAATGCATGATATTGTTGAAAAGTGACCACAATTTATTTGAAAATATATTCAAATAGAAAACTGTTATTTTAAAAATGCAATAATATTTTTCACTATTACTGTTTCTGCTGTATTTTTTATCAAATAAATACAGCCATGGTGAGCATAAGAGACTTTTTTCAGAATTAAAAAAATCTTTTGATTGGTTGTGTATATGCTATATCAGATCAAAATAATGTGTTAATATTAAAAAAATCTTAAAGTGGATATTATGTGACCCAACATGTGACCATTAATGTCTGAGAAGCATAACATTGCTTTTATCAGTGCATTTTGATTGAGTCTACATTCTCATAAAGCAAGTTAATGCACTGAAATATGCAATATAAACCTATGCTTTTCCACTAAATATTTATTTGAAATTTTCAGTGCATGCAAGTCTTCTCATGAGCACTTTTCAATTTTATGACTTAGAAAATATTGCTTGATAACTTAGTGTTTGTTCAGTTTGTGCTTGCATTATTGGGAAGCTTGGCCTTCTTTTACTACTGTCAGATTCATGTCTCTGTGTTTCAGGGGGTCCGCCATGTTCACTGGGCTCCCCCTTTTGTTAATGTGGTGGTAAGTTTAAGCATGACTGCATGACGATATCCTTGCTAATAGAGGTGGTTTCACATGATAAAGACAGAGGTCAGCTAAAACGATATTTACAATTGATAATGGAGAAGTTTCTAAACTCCAGTAGTCTGTGGAACAGTGCTGGTCATTTCAGGAAATATAAGCATTTTTGTTTTGCATATTTTTCAGAATATACTTTTTTTTCTAGTATGGGAAGTTGTGTTAAGGCAAATTTATTGGAGAAGAGAATCCATTTCCATGAGTCAGCAGCTCAATAAAATGTCAGTTTTGAGCCAAGAGATAATAGCTGAATCTTTTTTCTGCTTTGGATCTTCAGAAGTCACATGGGAAGGTTTCTGAATGTCCAGAAATAGTCAAATGTGACTTGAATCAAGTTTGGAGTCTTTGCATCCAAGGTTAAACCGGGACGTTCATCAATTCCAACAGCTCCTCATCACCGTCCAATGAATATGAAGACAAATAGTTATTGACTCCACCTTGAGCGGTCTTTGGGTGGGGGAGCGCTGGAGTATTATTGGGGAGCATTAGCTTATCCTCAGCTCAATCTAGTGGTGGAGGGATGGTGATCGGTGCGGGCGGTAATGACGCTCAATAGAAGGTGATATGTCACTGAGATGCATTCTTCATTAATCACATGCAGACGGAGCGATTAATATGCCATTAATCACCCAGACAGAGTTGAGTGATAAGAGAACGAGTGGGAGGTTAGAGAATCAAAAGTGTTTGTGGACTCAATGTAATGGGTTTGTTCCTCAATTCAAGACATCATAATACAATTCTAATTATAATGTTTTTTATTCAAGAATATAAGTTATATAATATATATGATATAAGAATATAATATGAGTTAAAATAGTAGGACAACTATTTTAGAAACCAAATTACCATGGTATCATCATTGGATATATATATCCAATATATATATATATATATGCATTATTTTGATTAGGTTCATAAATAATTTTTTTTTTTTTTAAAGTTATCTATTTTTTCAATTAAACTCTTCATTCATATATATATATATATATATATATATATGTATATATATATAACATACATACAAAAATGTCATTTTTGTCAGTTTAATGCATGTATGCATTTAAAAAATCTTTATTCTGCGTTAACAAATTAAGGCCTTAAAAGGTCTTAAATCTGAGCATGGAGTCATGGCATTAAATGTTGCTTTCCAAAAAAATATAGCTTCCACATATTTTTGTTTTATTTTCCAATACAAATATCTAAACAATCAAGATACATTTACTTGAGATGCCATATTAAGATTTTATAAAAAATTTATAAAAATTAAACGGCTTAAAATAGAATAACTATCTGTCAATGGGGTATGAAAACTCGTTTTCCCTTTAAATTAAGTAGATTATTCTGAGCCCATTGGCAGATATTAGTTCTTGTTTTAATCATAAGCACACTTCAGTTTGTTCAGTGTCTCATAAAACAAAACTTCTTATTAAAAAGTAATGGTTGTAAGTTGTATTTTCACGCTTTTATGTTTAGACATTTACATGTCGGTGCATTGTTCCCTTCAATTTGTAACTTAAATTTGCTTTAAAAATGTCTTCAAATTTTTACATTTACAGAAACCCTTGAATAAAACTATTAAATCTTTCAAAAAACCTTTCTTAACCCAAACTCTTAAAGTGCAGTGTACCTTAGAGAGATTTCATGTGAAACCACCATCTTCATTCCTCCTTCCTCCACGTCTTCTCCTTCCTGTTCTCCACCCGGCCTGCTGTCTAATCCCGTTACCTCACTGGATCTCCTCTTGCTCGGCAACGTAATCAGATTACACCGTGGGTTCCTTGAATAAAAGGCAAATTTGGGTTTTAATGAAAGGCAGCCCGGGGCTACCCTGAGGGTCCCTAACCTCAGCTCACCCTCACCGCTGGCCTGTGTGGAGGGGTGGAGACGGACGGGGCTTTAGGGTCTTGTTCTAGAGCAGGGGTCCCCAAACTTTTTTTTGCGAGGGCCACATAATTTTTCCTTGCTTTAATGGGGGCCGGGTTGGAGGGCCACATTTTTTCCGGGCAGGAGTTGTATTATTGTTAAGATTTACTTGATTTTAATTGTTTACTGGCGACAAATAGTTTATTATTTTGTGCAGGAGTGACTACAAACAAATGTATTATTGTTAAGATTTACTATGATTTTAATTGTATTTCTTTTCTCCGAATATTCAAAATCAAAACATGTTTATTATTTTGTGCATACAAACAAATGTTTACTTTTCAGTGCTGAACAAAATGTGGCTTGCTTCTGGGTGGTGAAAAACTGTTCAATGTATTAGTTAGTGTGAACAGTCCATTCCTGCTGTTCTGGGTGGTGAGCAGTCTCAAAGGTCCATTCCTGCACAGCCAGTGTCAAAGACTGAGTCTTGATGTTCATCTGTTTTTATCATCTCATCTGAGTTTTTGTCAGTTTCATGTTTTGTACACAGATATACGTGCTGCCAAAAAGTGTGGACATCTTCATTGCATGCCTTTTGATGTTTTGTATGTATGTCTCATTAGGGAGGGCAGCATGAATTCAATGAGACCGTTGGGCTTAAATGCGTCTTTCAGAACATCACAGTTCTGTAACTCAGCCAAATCAAACTGATAACAAGGCAAGGCTTCGTCAATGTCGGCAGCGAAGGTTCTGGAAAAGACGGATTTCTTTAGCGTGGACATGTAGCTCACGCAATACCTAAAATCCAAGCACGTCAAACTCCGCCTTCAGCATTTCCACGCGCTTCCGCTGACTTTCCAGCTGGGAAGGAGCCACTGGAGCCACTTTCTCAGCTGAGAGACTGCAAGGAGGATTTAGGGGAGATAACGGGGAGAGATTGAGCGAGAGGTCCCATTTCCATTCTGCGACGATCAGTTCTGGGACAGTTTTGTTGTGTAAGTGTTGCCCTTTGTCAGAAGAAATGCTGGCTCGCGCGTGTCAAGTCACCTTTATTTATATAGCGCTTTTAACAATACAAATTGTAACAAAGCACGTGTGAAATTTAACACAGCGTGTCACCTGTTCGATCACGATGAAACGGTTTGAAACTTCTCTCACTGTTAAAGAACGTAGGCTACCATTCTGTTCACTTGATATGTGAATTTTTTTAATTAATTAAGCTACGTTAAATACTAAGTTAAAGTACATTTTAGTTTGAAAGCCAACCTTTATTATAAAATACAGACATGATACAAGTAAAACATATATTTAAAATTACATTTTAAAATGACAAAATATGTCTCTGGCATTGTTCAGAGGGCCAGTAATAATAATAATTATTCATAATTATTAAATAATCATAATAATATCATCCGTGGGGGCGGGCCGCATTCGGCCGCGGGCCGTAGTTAATTATTTTAAATACATTTACTTTAGGGGACCCCTGTTCTAGAGGCTGTTTTTTTGGTTCTTTGTATCTAAAATATACATATTTATTTATTTAAAGGACTGTAGACCCTAGCTCCCTTGTGGCAACATTGTTGTCTGATTTTCAATTAAGACGTATTAATTCAGCAGCGCGTGCCTTTGAATATGTCAGAGAGGTTGTGTTTTATAATATATATTTTTTGTGTGTGTGTGTGTGTTTAAATATTTTCTTTAATTTATTTTTATTTCGTGGTGTGTGTGTCTTTTTCTTTCTTTAAAATCGTTGTGTGCGTGTGCGTGTGCGTGTCGTGTGCGTGTGCGTGTGCGTGTGCGTTGCGTGCGTGCGTGTGCGTGTGCGTGCGTGGTTGTTGTGTGTTGGTGTTGTTGTTGTTGTTGTTTGGGAGTTGTTGTTTCTGGGACATATGTTGTTAAGATTTTGTCCTGTTGTTGTAGGGTGTTCTGGAAATCAAGGTGATATTTGTTGTTGCTAGGGTGTTCTGGACGAATGAGAATGACAGTGTTGTTGTATATGACTATGTTATGAAGATTTTGTCATATTGACTGATGCTGGGTAGTTGCTTAGGTTGTTAGATTTTGTCAATTAGGGTGTTCTGGACTTTGATAATGGTTGTTAAGATTTTGTCATTGTGTGTTGATAGGGTGTTCTTCAGATGCTAGTGTGTTATTTTGTATTACTGTGAGTGTTGCTATGCGGTTGCTAGGGTGTTCTTTGTTATGCAGTGTTAAGATTTTGTCATAGTGTTGTTGCTAGGTCTTCTGGATTGTTTCTGATGCAGTGTTAAGATTTTGTCACTCTTGGGTGTTCATTTCTGGGTAGTTGCATGTGTTAAGATTTTGTCTGTGAGTTTAACATGCATTTGGGCATTTTTTCGTTGATTGTTTTGGGAAGTTGCAGAAGATTTTGTCGATTACAGTTAGGGTGTTCTGGATTTGTAATGAGACACGTTTGTGTGTTCTGGATTGTTTCTGGGAACTTGGTTGTAAGATTTTGTCTCTCTCGGGTGTTCTGGACGTGCTGGTGTTAGAAACTTAGGGTGTTTGGGTTGCGTGAAGTTGCTGTAGAAGATTTTGTCCTTGTTGTTGTAGGTGTTGGATTGTTACTGGGATGTTGCAGTTTTTAGCCAAGTGTTGTTGTGGTGTTCTGGATTGTTTCTGGGATAATATCTTCACTTGCAAGAGTTGAAGCCTTTAGCTTTACAGACCTAAGTATTGTAACTTTACTACTACAATGTGAATTAAAATGATTGTATAGTGCAAGTTGTATTACAGTGTTGTTGCTATTTGTTCGGGTTGTTTCTGGGAGTAATTTATTTGTCATTACAGTGTTGTTGCTTGGGGTGTTCTGGAGAATTAATATGGTTGTCATAATATCATGTTGTTAGCATTGTTCTGGATTGTTTCTGGGATTATTATTGTTGTTGTTGACATTGTTTCTGGGATTAATTTGTTTAAGATTTTTGTCTTATTGTGCTCTGTTGGGTTGTTATTATTATTAAGTTTTTGTCAATACATTTACTTTAGATACTGTTTAAATTGCATGCCTTTGGTTTCTTAATTTCTATATGCCCAAATGTTTTTGTTGTGGTGTTGGGTTGTTTCTTAATGCTATATTTTTAAGATTTTGTCAGGCTTTAGCATTTTTAAATATTTTCTTCAGTGTGGTTGCTTTTTGTAATTTATTTTTATTTTTAACAGTTTTATTTTTCTTTAGTTTTTGGTTGTTAGTTTCTTTCTTTTTCTTTCTTTAAAATCGTTGTAGTTTTAGAGTTAGTTGTCAATAACACTGGTTCTGAGTTGACTGGTTGTACCGCATTGCTTTGTGCTTGCTAGGGTGTTCTGGATTGTTTCTGGGAAGTTGCTATATGGTTGTTAAGATTTTGTCATTACAGTGTTGTTGCTAGGGTGTTCTGGGGGGTTGCTCGGTGGTTGGGTTTTGTTGCATTTTATTGTCCACCAGGCAAAATTAGTTTTCTTTAAAGAATCACACATCTGAGACATCATTGATGTGTGTTTGAAATAGTGCTCCATGTGTTTGCACCAAAGATTAGCGGTCAACGGTTTGTTCAAATCAGTGTGAGCAATAGTAATAGTGATCCATGCCTTAACAAGCCCCACTAATAAGGACGATGCAGCGATTGAAGTCAGTGGGAGGTGAACACGTAAATCAATAATATCGACTGTTTAAATTGACTTTTCATTTTTAGTTTTCCTCCGTCTGGATTCTAGCAGTTGCTATTCCATTCTTCAAGTACCGTTTGATATTTTCCTGCCAGCTCTCAATGTATGTGTGTTAGACACATGCGTACAGCACGTTTGCATTGTCAAGGCACTGATCAGAGTGAAAGATAGAAGAAGTGTTGCTTATGCTCAGCGAAGGGGGTTTTAGAGTCATTTTTCATGAGAAACATAATCTCTGAGGAAAAAGAGAGCCTGAGAATTAGTCCTTCGGTCCATTGATGATTCCCGTGCATCTGGAGAGACAGCGAGCAGGAGGCAGATGACAAGAATGACGTTTCCCCTGTAAAGAGCCATCATCCCCGCTAATGACTGTCCTCCAACTGAGGCTTAACGTCGGAACAAAAGAACGAGGCTTTCATCTGTTTTTCCCCACCGTGCAGAATAGTACTGTGTGAATGCATTTAAGCACACTTTGATATGGTGATATCCTAATACCTTTCATGTCCGTCCAGTCAGTCTGGGCGCGAGTAGCATGTTTGTGTGTGCAGCATGTGCTTTATATGACAGTATAAAGTCTACGGCGTTCCTCCTCTGGGTTGTAGACGCCCAGACGATGACAGCTGTAGCTTCTTTGTCTTCTGAGAAGAATCCATCAGGATGCATCATTCGGTGGCCTTACGTCTTCATATTGACACATGTCTCCGTATCTGTCTCAAATAGTACAGTGTGACGGGATTGCCTTTGGCTTATGAACATTTCTAACTGTGTCATATGGTTGCTTTCATCCTTTTGTCATTTACAGTTCGGGTTCAAAAAAATTCCCAATGTGTATTTTTTTTTTACATCAGGGTTGTTCACTCACATAATTAATTTTTCTTTTTTAGTATCTATAGTTTTCCTACTGTTCAAAAATATGTGCTAACACTTTACTTAAAACCTGCATTATAAAGGGTTATTAAAGAGTATAATGCATTATAATTATTCATAATGTGCATTGTAATACATTATGGGCCAGTTTTACTAACAGCTTGCGCCAGCGCAAACCATCTTTTGGCGTCAATTAAAATAGTACAGTCAGGTTTTACTAAAGACACGCAGTTATGAATTAGCGCTGAAAAGGCGTGGACACAGTTATTTTTGCACCTGACCTTATTGAATATGCATTTCTAGGAGTTTCCCTTTCAGACGAAAAAATTATGGGAGGAGAGTATTCAAATGAATCACGCAATGCGTTTTACTACTGTTTGCGCTCGTCAAATTACTGGTATATGCACCATTATTTAACGCCCAAAAAGCACGTCTTAAACTATTTTGTGCTTGAAATGGCTGCAATTATTGTTGTTAGTAGAGGCACTGCAGAGATGAGAGAGTGCGTGGTAGAAGGGAGAAGATTATTTTCCACACATAATTTATTTGGAATGCAAGAATATATAATTTTTAATTTGCTTCAGGAAATAAAAGACGACTTGGAACCCTCAACTAGGAGTCATGCAATACCATGTCTATCAAAAATGTCTTGCAACTTCTAGCATTTTTTGGCCTCCGGTTCTTTTCAACATACTATAGCTTATTTATTTCTTTATTCTCTATTTGTGATTGCTCTAATTTGTGCTGCGCTTGGTATATTGCGTTAGTCGATATGTAAATGAGATGTTGTATCTGTGTTCTTTAACTCACCCGTAGAAATTTCTCCTCCCATCTGCGCTCTTTGGAATTGCGCTCTCGCTCTAATTTGCCTTTAGTAAAACTGGTCCTATATATTCTTGAAAATAATTAAAGCCGAATTGAAAATGCATAACAATGAATTGATTAGTGTTATAATCTATTAACTGTGGTTGACAATTATTCATGAGATTGTACAATGCATTATAGAATGCAATGCAAGGAGCATTAAACTGCTTTTTAATGCAAGGAGCATTAAAGGAGCATTATAATGCATTAAACTGCTTTTATAATGCATTATAGACCAGTTTGGAGTAGTTACATCACTTTCAGCTCCGCGCGCATTGTGGTGGTAGAAAAACACTGGTAACAAGTGGAGGGAAATGGGTAAAATCCATGAAATAAGAAAAAAAAATGTTGTTGTGCCTTCGGATGTCAGAATCGGAGTGCATTTTTATAGAAAACTGTCGTATTTGAAGCTATTTGAGCGAAACTCACATATTTAAACTGACATACTATGGATGATACCTGCTATGATTACCCTACTTTTAAAGCATATACTTGATTTAAACAATAGGTCTACATAATATTCACAAATGCAGTTCATATGGGATATGTTGTATTAGCCCTAGAGTTACAGCATGAAATACTATTTAAACCTATAGCATTTAACATAACATTCACCTATTTTATCTCACAATTCTGACTTTTTTCCTCACCAATGCAAGATTATATCTCCTAATTCAGACTTTATAACTCCATTTAACTCAACAATAGCGAGTTTGTCAATTCTTAGGAAACAAGCCAGAAATGTGGGATATAAACTCATGATTCTGAGCCGAGGCGAAAAGAGAGAATTACAAGTTTACTTTTTTCTTTGAGAATTGTGAGGCATAATCTCGGAATTGCAAGAATAAAGTCAGCATTTTGAAATATAAACTCAAATTTACCACCTTTTTAATTTCTTTAATACATATTTTTTTTATTAATTGTATTCCATGGCTTCCATTGACTGCTGCTTGAGAACTTTTGGTTAATTGAATCCAACCTTGCTGAATAAAAGTATTAATAAAAAAAAAAGTTTCTATACAAAGCATCAATATTTGTTTCTTGGAAGAATGGTCATGCAGATAATAGAACAAGGTTGAGGGTAAGTACATTTTTGTGTGAAGCTTGTTTTCTGTCCTGCATGGCAGATGTTCCACTTGTTGGCATCCTGACATTATGAACCCAATATAATTTGAACAACATTTGCTGTCAAGACTTTTTACCCAGTCAGCATCTTCCAGACCAATGTTTTGTTGCTTTTTTGGTCACTAATATTAATCCTCCACAACTTTTCACCCTCTTCTTTAGGAGAATCAAGAAAGCAGTCAAACTGTCACCAGAAACGACTCTCCTGTTCATCTTCATACGAACAGCAACCACACCAACAGTTCGGCACCACCTTCCACAGCAAACAACCGCATGTACGAGGCTGCTCCTGGTAAGTACACACTGCCACTGATTCAGTTGCTTTAGGTCGTGACTTAAAGTTCCTGTACTATTAATTCCTGCTTCATAGTCCGCTCCAGAATCCAACTGGATCATGTGGCGGATTCCACTGGTGTTCGCCAAATCACGCTCGGTGTGAATCCATCTTAACTTGTTGACTACATTCTAAATGCACACCAAGTCATTGATTTTATATAATTTTAAGTGCTTTCATCTAAATTCTCTCACTGTTAAAGATACAAATGAAATTGATCAGTGCTCCAAAACCGAAAGAAAGCGTGCGTTCATCATCAACACCATGTGAAGAGTGCTTTGCTTCTCTGTAAGGGGACAAAATGAGTTCATTCTTCTCTGCCGCCTCATTTTCCATGCCAGCGTAGCTTTCCATTAGCTTTTTCGACTTATACAAGTTGGAAATCTGCCCATCTCATCAATACGGATGGAAAAGCCAATGACGATATTTTTGCTACATTCTCTTCCGCTTTTATGCAACGCGGCCTGACCTTGAAATCATTAAGCTGATGAAATGGATTCTAAGTGGGCCTTATTAGCATACTTGCAATTGTGCCGAGCGCTCGAGAACGGATAACAAACTGTTTTAAATTCACACTATTCTTTCCCGCCGCTCTCCAGAGAGTTGCCCGTGCCAACACAAAAGGCTTTTTCTGTGTTTTTGGGAAACCGTTGTTTACTGATTAGCGTCTCTTGTCCGTCAAAGCATGTGTCTGTACTTTAATCGCACAAAGAGGGATGTGATATTTACACACGTCTCATTTTAAATTCAGATTTCTTTCCACACTCACTTGTTAGATTTGGTAAAATCTGAAAATTTTAAAACACCAAACTCGACGTACAAGTGTCATTTTGATGAGTTTTAACGAAGTGTCGCTTTAATCACGTTTTTGCTAGCTCCAGCATTAATATTTAATGCCACTGCATATATATGACACAGTCATTCTGGACCCGCTTTACAATAAATGGCTAAATGGTGGAAGGAATGGGGACAGTAGTGCAGAAAATTGAGTCGTAATGGAGGTATTTCAGACTAGTGCTGCTAACATTGATCAGAACGCTGTGTGGTCAGTGAGAAGGTCTCAATGTATTTCTCACATGTTAGATGATTCAGAACTCAGTGAGCGTGGTCAAGTGTGTCTTATTCCTTATAATAGGAGGAATAACTCACTTTCATGTCATTTCAAACCTGTATGACTTTCTGTTTCTCAGTGAAACGCCTGTACAATAGAAGAGAACTTAGAAAGTTGAGCTAAAAAAAAAGAAGCCATACAATGGCTTTGTGTGATGAACATCAGCTTTAATATTAGTATATAATATTAAAACTCATATTTCCAAACAGCTCCATACAGACCCCCTGGTGGACCACAGGAACTGCCGGAGGAAGATTACGATGAAGACGATTTCCCCCTCCACCTTCTGATCTGGACCTGCTGGAAACAAACCCTCCACACATACACCAACACAATCGGTTAGTTATCTATCTATAACTAAAGTCAGAGATAGCAGACACAGTTCATTGGTTTTCTTTAAGTGCTCTTATTGTGAAAGCAAATAATCTAGTACTTCGATCAGTGCTCAGTATTGCATCCTGGAGCCTCATTTCAAAGATGTGAAAGCAATGATAGCATGCAGAAGAATTATTTATGACATGATCTACCGTCAACTATTCAGTCAAACTCCCAATTTTATCCACGTAGACTTGCATATTTATATACAAACACACACAAAGAAAGATTCATTTACAGTATAGTAGACATGAGAAATGAATGTTGGTTGCAAATACTTTGTCATTCAGTACTAAAACATATCCATAAATAATTAAATGTATATAGTTGCATATTAAATATGGACTATTTTATCCAATATTTCTGTCACACTGCTGTTCAAAAGATTTTTTTAAATAAATTACAACTTTCTCAGAAAATATATTTATAATGTTACAAAAAATTTCAATTTCAAATAATTGCTGCTCTTTTGAACTTTTTTTGTTCTTTTGAACTAAAGCAGCACAACTGTTTTCAACACTGATAATAATATCAAATGTTCCCTGAGCAACACATCAGCATATTAGAATGATAGAATAATGTTGCTGAAAATTCAGCTTTGCTCTTAATGTGACCCCGGAGCACAAAACCAGTCATAAGTAGCAACTGTATATTTGTAGAAATAGCCAACAACACGTTGTATGGGTCAAAATTATCGATTTTTCGATTTATCGATCATGCTCCATAAAGATATCTTGTAAATTTCTTACCGTAAATATATAAAAACGGAATTTTTGATTAATAATATGCATTGTAAAGAACTTCATTTGGACAACTTTACTTTTCTCAATATGTTCATTTTTTTGCACCCTTAGATTCCAGATTTTCAAAAGCGTATTTGTTCAGCTTTCAGATGATTTATACATGTCAATTTCAAAAACCCTTATGACTGGATTTGTGGTCCAGGGTCCCATGTTACATTTTAAAATGTATTATATTAGAAAAAATTTTAATTGTTATAATATATTAATATTACTGTTTTCACTGTATTTTTGAGCATATAAATGCAGCTTTGGCGAATATAATATACTTTATTCAAAAGCGTTTTACTCCCAAACATTAGAGGTAGTGTGTGTGTTTTGATGCTTATATTATATAGCATATGTGCTTGTTTATAGTGTTGCATTGTAAGATTTCTTTGAGATATTTGATCAACTAAACTGACTTTGTGTGATATGTGTCTTGTAGGGCTGAAATGGAGCCTGTTTCCTACAAACCCACCAACCAACAATACCCTCACCGACAGAAAGTCCCAGATTACCCCACTAACAAGTCCTCCAAGAGCATGGATTTAAGTATGGAAACACACACGCACCACATTTACCAGAAACTACCAACAAAATAATCTCCAGAAAAATTGTGGACCAGATGCATTTGGACCAGTTAAAAATGCATTTTGTTTACAATACTGGGACTGTACAGCCTCTGTGCTGGCAGTGGCTTCATTTAAATACAGAGCGCTTCGATTGCAGTGTATTTAACGCTTGCTTAACTTGGACTGTGGGTGGTTAGTTAATAAGATGCAGGTTTTTGTAGCCTTGTAGACAACGATTAAAGGTTATACTGAGACCTAGAAGACTTTAAGATTCTGGTCTGTTTATCTGAACACAGTGGAAACTGATTGCCTTCAGTGCAAAATAAAGCCCTATAGCTACACATTTCCCAGTATTAGCCACGGGTGACCCTGATAACTTGTCCTCTCTCTTTTCCACCACCCTCAGAAACATGAGGGATATTTCAGTGCTCCACAATGGGAAGTTTTTGCCCGTTTCCAATTACATTTCATTAGGGTGGAGTATTGGCTTCAGCTCCGCAGCCACTGTGCTAATCTCCTCACTGCTGAAAGCTGATTGGTTTTCATTACACACGTCTCATAGTGTCGTGCTTTGCTGCCATCTTTTATCCCTCATCCAGACCTTTTCCCCTCTATTTATTTCTTTATCTCTTTCTCTCTCTCTCTCTCTCTCTCTCTCTCTCTCTCTCTCTCTCTCTCTCTCACTTTTTCATTTTGTTCTTTAAGTTACTCTTTCAATTTTTCTGTATAGGCTTGTGGCCTGTGGTTCAGTTAGTGTTTCTTTTTGTCCTTTTTCATTTATTTTGTCCTCTTTTATTTATTTTTGATAAATTTGGACATTAAGATAAATAAATATACATCTAAAAAATCTAAATCATATTGTTACAAAAGCATTAGCATTTGTAATTCACTATAAATATTTATATTTTTTGACTTATACAGTTATATATATATATTCATTTATTATAAAGAAAGGAGTCATATTGTTTATGGGAATATATTAATCAATAAAATCAATTTAACAAACTATGATGCATATATGTGATTGCTTACATGTTGCTTTAAATGAATTAAAATGCTCTGTTCGAGGCTTAACTTACAAAGCTGTTTGACGTATGCAAGTCTCAACAACGATTTCCATCAAAGTGTTTTTGGAGGGTTTTTGGGTTATGGATTTCCAGTTAGGGTCATAACTAATGTGACTGAAGGTGAGAGCAATTTCAGATATTTACTCTAGCATTAACTGCTGTTAGTATAATACAGGTCATTTATATCCAGATACAAAAATAGCCTTAATTAATCTTAATTTACAAACATTCTACAAACCTTTAAAGTAATCTATCATCACCCAAGGGTCCACTTTTCTTATCCTCAAGGCACATCATTTCAGTCTGGCTAACGTTTTGTGATATTGCGAAACGTTGAAAGACGGGTTTTTCTCAGTCAAGCATGGTCTCTATGAGAGGTTTGGCTGAGTTCTGGAGGCTAGCGTTTGGAGTTCAGAGTTTTGGCTCTGCTCGAGTCTCTCTGAAAGAGCTTTATTCTGCCAGTCGCATCATTAGCAGCTGTATGTGTTTTTCTGGGCAGGAGTTCATGTGAAAACGCTCTTAATTTCTCATTTGCTGATTGCTTTCAGGCCATTTACCTTCACATTTATGCAGAAGTGCAATACACCAGCCAAATGTGGTTTTATCAGAATATGTAGAACTAGATTTTTTTCTCTCTCCTTAAAAACATTCATTGATTAAAGTGTTCTGAGTGGTTGCCAGAACATTGGCAAACAGTTGCTAAGTTTACTGACTGGTTTCTAGGGTGTTTGGGGTGGTTGCTAGGGTGTACTGCATGTTGCTAGGGGATTCTGGGTATTGCTGTGCTGTTTTGGGTGGTATCTAAGGTATTTTGCGTGTTGCTAGGATTTTCAGGCTTGTTGCTAGGGTATTCTGGGTGGTTGCTATGATGTTTTGGTTGTTGCTGTGTTGTTTTGGGTGGTGTCTATGGCATTTCGCATGTTGTCAAGGTGTTCAGGGTGGTTGCTAATGTAATGCTATGGTATTTGGGGGGGTTGCTAGGGCATGCTGTGTGGTTGCTGGGATGTTTTGGGTGTTGTTGTGATGTTTTAGGTGGTATCTAGGGCATTTTGCATGTTGCCAGGGTTTTCAGGGTGGTTGCTGTTGCTGAGGTATCGCTGTGGTGTTTTTTTTGTGGTTGTTAGGGTGTTTCGGTTGTTGCTAGGCTTTTCAAGGTTGTTGGTAGGGCATTCTGTATGGTTGCTAGTATGTTTTGGGTGTTGCTTTGTTGTTTTGTGTGTTGTCTAGGGCATTTTGTATATTGTTAGGATGTTCAGGGTGGTTGTTAAGGTAATTATGTGGTGTTTTGGGAGGTTGCTAGGCCATTCTGCATGTTGCTATGGTTTTAGGTTTTGCTGGGATGTTTAGAGTTGTTGCTAGCCTGATGTAGTAGGTTCTGGGTGTCTTCAAGGGTGTTCAGGATGTTGCTGTGGTGTTTTGGGAGGTTGCTAGGCCATTCTGCATGTTGCTATGGTTTTAGGTTTTGCTGGGATGTTTAGAGTTGTTGCTAGCCTGCATTGCTAGTAGGTTCTGGGTGTCTTCAAGGGTGTTCTGGATGTTGCTGTGGTGTTTTGGGAGGTTGCTAGGCCATTCTGCATGTTGCTATGTTTTAGTTTTGCTGGGAGTTTAGAGTTTTGCTTGCCTGGATGCTAGTAGGTTCTGGTGTCTTCAGGGTGTTCTGGAGTAGCTGTTGTTTGGGAGGTTGCTAGGCCATTCTGCATGTTGCTATGGTTTTAGGTTTTGCTGGGATGTTTAGAGTTGTTGCTAGCCTGCATTGCTAGTAGGTTCTGGGTGTCTTCAAGGGTGTTCTGGATGTTGCTGTGGTGTTTTGGATGTCTGTAGATGAGCACGTCTTCGCCATTCAAAATCAAAGCGCACTTTTTCATTTCATAATGCCGTCTTATTGCTCTTCGTAGTAGGTGCATTTTAACAATGTTTTCCTGACGAATCCTGGACTCCTGCTCAAAATTATACATTATAAATCAATATAACGACAGCTACCAAAACCCAGCAATAAGCCCTCGAAGCTGTTGTCGTTCCATCCCGACGGATGACAGCTATGAGCGTAATTCCTGAAAATAAACCATGGGATTTTGACCAATGAGAAGACAGTTTACTTGCACGCTACTTGTATTAAAATTCGTTTGTCCATTTAGAAACTGCCAAAAGCGAACCGCACCAAGAATTAAAAAGCAACATTGTAATAACTTTAATCCCTGTTTCGGAACAAAGCAATGGATCTACAGGTGTGAAAACACCCTTAGTATTGCTAGGATGTTCTGAGTTGTTTCTAGGGCATTGATAATGGATTCTGGGTGGCAGCTAAGGTTGCAAGGGCATTGGGTGGTTTCTAGGGTGTCCGGATATTTCTGTAGTGTTTTGGATGTTTTTTAGGGTGATGTTCAGAGTTGTTGCGAGGGTGTTGATAAGAGTTTCTGGCTGGTTGCTAGGGTGTTCTGGGTGATGAGTGATTGTTAGGGCATTCTGGATGTTACTAGGGCGTTCTGAGTGGTTGTTTGGGTCTTTTATGTGTTTCTCACACATTCAAGGTTGTTGCTGGGGCATTGGTGTTGAGGATTGTTTCTAAAATGTTTTGGTTGGTTGGTAGTGTGTTTGGGGTGGTTGCTTGGGTGTTCATTGTTGCTTAAGTGTTCAGGGTTGTTTCTAGGTGGTTTTAGTATGTTCTCGCTGGTTTCCAAGATATACATTTTTGCTAGGGTGTTCTGGCTTGTTGCTAGGTTGTTCAGGGTTGTTGCTAGGGTGTTCAGGTTTGTTGCTAAGGTGTTCAGGTTTGTTACTAGGGTGCTTAGCGTGGTTTCTAGTGTGTTCTGGCTGGTTTTTAGGGTGTTCGTTGTTGCTAGGCTGCTCTGGGTGGTTGCTAGGGTGTTCTTGCCGGTTGCCAGGTTGTTCTGTGTGGTTTGCTTGAATGTGTTATCATGAGTTTGAGCAATATTAATAGTGCAGCTTGACTTAGCAAACACAGTGGATGGCATTAATTTGAGTATTAGAGTATAATGTGCTCGTGAAGGATGTTTTTTGCAGTCCTTCATGTGTGTGTGATATTTGTGTGTGTGTTTCTGCACGCGCGAGTGTGACATTGTGCCTGTGTTTTGTTGAGTGTGGATAATCCAAATTTGTAGGTGCTGTCAAGCATTCAGTGCCAAATATTATTGTTTTCCTCCCTTTTTTCCTATTTTTCTCCCCCGTCAGCCCTGTCTGTGTTCTCTCACATACGTGTCCATATGTACACACACACGTGTGAACCCACACAAGCCTCTCTTCCAGTGTTATTTCTCTGCTGGGGAAATTGAGCTCATAAAAGATGAAAAGGCTTATTTAAGAGAAATTGCAGTGTAATGAAACCCCATTATTGTATCCCATGGTGCAATGCCTGTGGCAGCAGCTGCTCTTCACTGCTCAATCCTGTTTGTGCGGATTAGTCTCTCTCTCTCTCTCTCTCTCTCTCTCTCTCTCTCTCTCTCTCTCTCTCAGGCGCAGAGACACACTTTCTCGTTTTCACCTCTCACACTCAGGCCCACACACACTGATAATGCCTTGTTTTCCTCCATGGGCTGCTACTGTAAATGTCTTACATGTGTCATAATGGCTTTCATAGATGTAGTCACTCATACGCATTGCAAAAATCTGTTTTGTTTTCCTGAAGAAAATTCTGAGCAATTTTATAACAATATACATTAGATTTTTTTTAAGCATTAAAAATTACTCAGTAAATAACAAGTGTCAGTAAATAAATTAATTTCTTGTATTTTTATATACATATATATTTTTTTTTATAAATGCTGTTCTTTTGAACTTTCTATTCATCAAAGAATCCTGAAAAAAGGTATCATACCTTACACAAAAATATTAATCAGCACAACTGTTTTCAACATTAATAATTATACAAACTATTTATTGAGCAGTATATCAGCTTATTAAAATGATTTATGAAGGATCATGTGACAAAGTATAAAAAACTCCATCACAGGAATAAAATCCATTTGAAATTATATTCAAATAGAAAACGCTTATTTTAATTAAATGCTATTTTTATTGTATAATAATATATATATAATATTTTACAGTATAATTTTTTGCTGTATTTTGATAAAAATATGTACAGTAAAATAGTGTGTGTGTGTGTGTGTGTGTGTGTGTGTTGTGTGTGTGTGTGTGTGTGTGTGTGTGTGTGTGTGTGTGTGTGTGTGTGTGTGTGTGTGTGTGTGTGTGTGTGTGTGTGTGTGTGTGTGTGTGTGTGTGTGTGTGTGTGTGTGTGTGTGTGTGTGTGTGTGTGTGTGTGTGTGTGTGTGTGTGTGTGTGTTTATGTATGTATCCAGTTTTTTTTCTTTCTTTTCTTTGTTATGAATTATGCTATGTGTGCACCATGTAAGTCGAGCCGTTCGAGTGTGTGTGTGTGTGTGTGTGCGTGCGTGCGTGCGTGCGTGCGTGCGTGTGTGCGTGTGTGTTTAGGCAAAGCACAGATGTTCTCAGCTGTACAGAAGCGTAACTGGCCCTGCACAGTCTTTCCTAATTAAAACCAAGTGTGGATACTTGCAGTAGGAGAGAGAGATGGAGTTAGATCCATACATCAGCACACATGTGGAAAAAGCTAGAATTAAGGAGCTCTCTACAAATCCAATGACACAGTTTGTCAGTTCAGTTCTGTTTCTTATACAGGTTCAGTTTAAAAGACATTATAAGTCATGCTAGGACTCAAATGCATTACAATGGCTTATTTATTCCATGTTAAATATAATCCTAAATATAATATAAATCTTATAAAATCAAAACTATTGAAAAAATAAAAAATAAACATGTTGTCATCATTTACTTATCCTCATGTTGTTCTAAAACTGTATAAAATGATTTCTTCTGTTCAACAGAAAAGATGATATTTTGAAGAAGATCGGTAACCAAACAGTTGCCGGTAGCCGTTGAGCTCCATAGTATTATTTCCCCCATAGTGAAAGTCAATGGGTACCATCAACTGTTTGGTTACCGACATTCTTCAAAATATCTTCTTTTCTGTTGAACACGCACACTACACACGCATACGCACACTACACACGCATACGCACGCACACACACACACACACACACACACACACAACACACACACACACACACACACACACACACACACACACACACGGTTAGGGCGTGTTCACACTTGGCGTCTTTTGTGACTAAAAAAAGTTGAAAAGAGTGCTTTTTTAGTAAAATAAAAAGCTGTCAGCGTTTTGGTTACAAATTGCAGCCGAGGGCGTCTTTTGTTGCTGTAACAACAGCTGCAACGGTAGCCTAGTGCAGTGTGCTGCAGAAATGCCGGCTTTTGATGTTAACGGGGAGGGTATGTCGGTTTCCAACAATGTTTGTGGGAGCGCAGCGCAACATTATACGGGGAAGGAAACTGTATGCTGCTTCCAACAATTGAGTCCAGGAGCTCCGGCTAGATGATGCACGGTTTCATACAACTCCTTGTGCTCCTAAACTAGTACGATCTCTCTACCGGCTATCTTTCTCTTGATGTTGTTGTTGTTATGGAAACGACTCGCCACTCGCTTATCATTGGTCAGCAGTCAAAAAGTTAAACTTGAAAAGACGCTCTAAGCTGCAGAAAAAGACGCCGGCGGTGGCGTTTTAAAAAGCGCTCAGAATTTTTTTGAAAACACGGTTTACTCCATAGGATTATAATGTAAAACAGACGCTGGCAGCTTAAAAAAAGACGTCAAGTGTGAACATAGCCTTAAGGAGTTTTGTTAGGCATGTTAAGCCGAGTTGGTTAGAACCCTCTTAACCGTGGTAAAATGTGTTTTGTTTTAATGAACAGCAGCAACAGAAATATGACAAAAGACGGCAATGTTCTAAACGTGATTCATTTTATTCATAAACAATAAGTAAACAATTGCTCTGCCAAGTTGTTTAGTTTATCAGCCTCACAACATCAGTTACTGCTTTAATAGCCAACATCTCATTTATGGTCAAGCTCTGCAAGGCTGGCCCAAGATCAAGCATGCGATCTGTAAAGCGCTGTGTTAGTTGACTCACAGGCCAGTAATCTGACTCCAGATCAGTGCTGTGTCTCAGCCAAGTCAAATGAAGATAAACGGAGGGCGACTGCTGGCCGTTTGTAGCCTGTCAGTTGAGGTGAGAGAGTGAGTTGCTGCAAGTAGTGATTGAGTTAGTGGAGGAAACAGACAGACAGTGAAAGCATTGACCACAGACACATGCAGGGTAAAAATAGACAATAATAGATATCATAATATAGCATTTTCAGTCTCAACAAAGGCTGCTCTGCAGATGTGTAAAATTTACTTTTTATTTTATACTTTTAATTTATACTCTTTACCTACTTGTAAATGTATATGTTGTAAATATAAATTATATATAAAAACAGTTATTTATAATATTTGTATTTATTTATATTTATAACTATAATATATATGAATGTATATTAATGTATGTATTTAAATATATATATTATAAAATAAATTAATTAAACATTTTTTTGAGATTTCAGCTATGCAACATTTTGTCTTTTGTTTTACAAAGTTTTGAAAGGAATTTTTTATATTTTATACTTTATATTTTTTATAGTTATATATTCATATTATCTTTATTTAATTTAAACAAACTAAAATTACTCCTCCGCACACACTTCAAATAAAAAAGTAAACTGAAATAAAATATAAAAACTTTATTATTTCAGCTAGTGGCCAAGCATCTCTCATTTTAATTTAGTTTAACTTGATGTACTAAAATAACTAAAACTAAAATCAAAATGTATTTCTCTTTCTCTCTCTCTACTGACAAAACACAAAAACAAATTACTTTACAATTAAAATGAAATCAGAAAATACATTTCAAATATTAATAAAAACTATAATAGTATCTCATTGATGCTTAAATAACATTTTAAGATTTTACTTTATAAAATATTTTATTTTATATATAAACTATAGATATATTATATATTTTATACAAAATATATTAAATATATATTTTAAAATATTTGTATTTATAAATATGCAATTATATAAAGAGAGAGAGACAACGTAAAGTTTTATATATTTTATATTTATAGCTTTTTTATATATTTTATAGATTTATATACTGTACATAGTACAAAACCTGACCGCAGATTTACTGTACACTCAGACTCAAACACATGGCATTGGATCATAAATTACATCATAATCAAAACCACATGCACACAATCAAGACTGAAATTTAGCAGCGCTCATAGCATGAGCATGCATTAACACATACACAGTCCAATGTACATGCATAGTCTACACATGACGCTTTTGTATACTTCTCAGGGGTCGGGGCGATGGTAAATACATGGACGGCTGATTGGAGTGTAGTTTTACAGATGTGGGATCCGATAGATATTGACAGGCTGCAGGCTGTTCTGCTGACGCACTCATTTTTCTCTCTTCCTTCTGGCACGCTCGACCTACGCCAGGCTCCTTTATATGCTCAGACATATTTCATTATTAGGATGGTCTTGAAGACGTGGCCGCTCTGAGTTTAATCTGACTAAAACCCCAGCTAGGGCCAGCCAAGCCAACCGCTGCAGTACTCAAAGACCTCTCTCTCTCTCTTTTCTTGCATCTGCTTTGCAGTAAATATTGTATTTTTTATTTATTTTTCCTGTAAATTCACAATTTAGTCCAGCATTATGCAGGCCCTATTATTATTAGGTTTTTGCGTTGTCTACTAAATGTTTTAGTAAAAATTCATTGCTTAAGGTCATTTGCTAGTTATTTTTTCCTAATAAAAACATTCTAGGGAGTTATGATTTATTATGCAGTCTATCCACAGCCTTAACCAACCTCAAAAACAATTATGCTAAGTCACAAATCATATGACTGCCAGTGAAAATTGTATCCAGGAAGCCATAATCCGTTATTTCTATAAAGAGATCATGAGAAAGAGGTTGTCAGATGTTGCACGCTAGTCTCAATCACTAAATGACACCATAAAGTGAGTTTTAGGTGTTCTGAGAGACCGAGTCAAAAACACTTGTTAAGCTTTAGATAGATTTTATTGTGAATACAAGCATATAGCTGATAGCATGAAATAGTGTGGTTTGGGTTTGTGTGTGTATTTAAATGTACGCAAACACTTACTGTACATATAAGGTCTAAAATGTTTAGCTTTCTTTGCTAATGGCAGGTAAACTAGAAAATATTTTGAATTACCATGGAACTGTATCCTGCATTGTTTCATTAAAGGGGACCTATTATGCCCATTTTTAAAAGATGACAAATAAGTCTCTGATGTCCCCAGAGTGTATATGTGAAGTTTAAGCTCAATATACCCCACAGATGAATTTTTATAGCTTGTTAAAATTGTCACTTTTAGGGTATGAGCCCAAACGCGTTGCTTTAAAAGCGAGTGAGCTGTTGCTCCCGGAGAAGAGGGCGGAGCTTCAAGAGCTCAAGCTCTGCATTAGCAGTGCTAGCCTTTACAAATAAACATTCCCCTATTAGTACAAGCCTATCTTTATCTTTACAGAAAACGACTCTGTTTCAAAGTCAGTCATCTGATTATACTGTGCATAATACATTCTCATTTATGAATTACACAGACGGGAGCACTGCGGGATAAAAATCAACCAGTCACAAAAATGTACATACCCATAAAAATGTGTCTCTAATGTTTTGATTTTCATTAACTAGCTAAGCTTGCATTATATCATTAAAAACAAGCAGTTTTCTTGTTTTATTTTTAACATTACATTGCTTTATTTTAATTTTATTTTTTTATTTTATTTGATATTTTATTGCAGATAGGATATAGATAAATAATATCCATTCCTTGCACTATTTATAACCAAATATGAACTCCACCAGTCACAAGAACGCACATACCCATAACAATGTGCTTGTCCTATTTTCATATTCTCTATCTCTGCTACTTTCCAAGCTAAATATTTTCCAAGTTGAATATTTTCAGCTGAGATAAAAGCTGTCAGAAGTAGCTCAACAGTCACTGACCTGATTTCTGCATAAAGGTCAAATAGTTGTTCTTAAACTGCGATTTTAACCACGCTTTATGTTGCAATTCCTAAAGTGCACAGCTGAAACAAGCATGAAAAGAATTAAACCAGGTATATTTTGATTTCATTTTGACTACGTTTATTGTTTTTGTGCACAAATTCGTGAAGTATAACTCTCCTTCTTGCAAACAAAGCGAGGTGTGTATGTTTGTATGTGTGTGTGTGTGTGTGTAGTTGGTACAATGAAGAGACGAGTCTCGGTCCATAGGAGAGGAGAACATGTCCATTAAGAGGATAGATGAAAGATGCTGGAGGCAGCACTCTCTCTCTCTCTCTCTCTCTCTCTCTCTCCTCTCTCTCCTCTCTCTCTTCTCTCTCTCTCTCTCTCTCTCTCTCTCTCTCTGTCCTCTCTCTCTCTCTCTGTCTCTGTCTCCCTCTCTCTCTCTCTCTCTCTCTCTCTCTCTCTCTCCTCTCTCTCTCTCCTCTCTCTCTCTCTCTCTCTCTCTCTGGCTTCCCTCCAGCACACCTATGTTTTCCTGTGGCCCCTCTTGTCCAGATAAAGAGCACTCATAGAGGCTGCGTTGCTCACGGGTTCTGCGGCGCTTTAGTTCACAGTTCAACATCCTCCAATTCATCTCTCTTCCTCTTCTTCCAGGAGCTGCTTGGCAGTCGCCCAGTTACCGTTCGGCCCTGCAGCACTGCTTCTGCTGATTTGTTTGTTTTGCTCTTCGTCTCATTATTTTCTCTTTTCGTGATAATGGCAGCATACCGGTATCTGTCTGTCAGAGAGACTTCGCCAATTACGTTTTATTTCCTAAGAAGTCGTTCAAATGACTTTCCCGTCTCGCTGTCGTTTCTCTCGGTCTGTGTCTGTTTCTCGCTCGTCTAGTTTGCTGTAGATTCAGGTTGAGAGCAGCCGTGTTGTACTGGTTTAGATTGGTTTATGTAAGCGTCCCAGAGATGCCGTCTGTGTCGTGTGTTTATGCGTGTCGGCACGCATGCGTGCAGTACTGAGGAACTGAAAACTGCATTTTAAACATTTCACTGCTTAGATCCTACCGATTCCAGCTGCATTACATGGAAGTGAAATAGATGTATCCAGTGCTGAATTTATGCATTATGAAATCCCAGAAAAAAGGGCCGGTCATGGATCCCAGAGTTTGTTTATTTCAACATATTTAGTCGGAAATGAAACTTATGAAACTGAACACAGACAGAATTTGCTGCCTCCAGGTTTGAGTTTAAATTGTATATCCACTGTGTTCAATAGTTTGGGGTCAGTACAAATGAAAAAATGAATACATAAATAATTATAATTTTCAGAAAAGATGCATTAAATTGACCAAAAGTGACAGTAAAGACATTTATAATATTACATTTTTTACATTTTTTTTTCAAATAATGTTCTTTTGAACTTTCCTTTTTTGTTCAAAGAATCCTGCAAAAAAAAATCTGTTTTCACAAAACGATTGAGCAGCACAAATCTTTTCAACATTGATAGTAATCAGAAATGTTTCTTGAGCAGCAATCACTTCTGAATGATCATGTGACTCTGAAGACTGGAGTAATGATGCTGAAAATGTTGCTTTGCATCACATGAATACATTTTCATACAATTATTTTAATTTGTTTTAATATTTCACAAAATTAGTATTTTTTACTGTATTTTTGATTAAATAAATGCAGCCTTAGTGAGTATATAGGCTACTTTTTTAGAGAGTTAGATGGACAATAAATATTTAAAGCACATTTAAAATGGTTTACATTATTACATTGTAACATTTAGAAAATATAAAAATAGTGAAATGAATAAATATTTTTCAAAGAATACAGCTGTCTCACAGTTTGGTGACATTTCCCCTGTTTTTCCACTATTTATAAAAACATTGGTGTCTTTTATAATTTTGCTGTTGCTGATGGTTTGTAAAAGTTAGATATTAAATGTGTACAGTATTTCAACTTTTTCAACTCTATTTAGCTGTAGTAAATGACGTGTGTCCTTCATTGGATTATTGATTTATTCTTTTGTATATACATTTTCACTGCTGGTTTGGGAACAAAAGTATTTCTTAAAGAGATACTTGAGCCAAACATGAACTCTCAGTCATCGTTTACTCACCCTCGTGTCTTGAATCTGAGAAACATAACAGGGGACGTTTTAAAACATCTTCATTTGTGTTGATTGGAACGACTTGAAAGTGAGTAAACGATGACAGAGTTTTAATTTTTGGCTGAAGCACCCATTTAAATCAATGTGTGCTCTTTCCTGCATGCCACGTTTTACCTCTCAAGCACCAAGCACGTCTTTATTTCTTCCCCAACTTTCTTTTGCCCTTTCAGTGTTTGGAGCCCTTGGATTTGTGCTATTCCTCCATGTTCTTCTCTTGTTTGTGCTTGTTGTAATCCCTCACCTTCTCCTCCTGCTCCTGGTGTCGTTGTTCTCAGTAGTTTGCATTGCTTACGGAATCACAGCTGTTCTTCATCTCTCAGTACTTCATTTAATGCTCCTCTCCCCTGGACTACTTCTACTACTATTTCTCTGTTTAGTATTCCTGCACGTCTGGTCTGCATTTGCAACGCCTCATTTATTCCGTGATGCTCTTTCACCCTCACCTTGAGGTTTCATCATCCACCCTCCGTCCTACAGCCGTCTTTACATATTTCATCTCTGTCTGTTCTTTGAATGCGTCCAAATCCATTAGACGCTCTGCTCACCACCAACTGTTGCACTTTCAATTCACTACTTGTGATCACCCTGTTGAAAAGATCAGCTCAGACCAGTGGGAATCTTCTTGATGGTCCAAGCTGGTTAGTCCTGATTTGCCATTTCATATTATTTGATGGTGCTGGTCTTTTCAGCAGGACTCTATACACTGCTTTTAATCTTGACCTGATTTTCAAAGCTTCACATTTCATTTCCATCCTCCCATCACTGACATCCCTCCATGTCCCCGTCTCAGAACCCCTCTCCTCTAATGGGACAGCGCTGGGACCCAGGTTAGGTCTGCAGAAGTCCAGTTCTCTGGAGAGTCTCCAGACAGCTATGGAGGAGGTCGATAAGGACGAGGTGCCCTTCCATCGTCCACGCGCACACATGGTGAGAGGCCGCGGGTGCAACCAGAGCTTCCGTTACGCCATCGACAAGTCCTACGAAAGGCCTTCTGAACCTGAGGATGGTGAGTTCAGAGAAAAACTCAAATCCATTGAAAGTGTTATATAACATAAAAGGTAAAATATGTACATACAACATTAAATTGATAAACATTTATTAGACATTTTATATACACTCACCAGCCATTTTATTAGGTACACGTGTTCAATTGCTTGGAAACACAAATTGCTAATCAGCCAATCACATGGCAGCAACTCAATGCATTTAGGCATCTAGATGTGGTGAAGACGACTTGCTGAAGTTCAATCCGAGCATCAGAACGGGGAAGAAAGAGGATTTAAGTGACTTTGAACGTGGAATGGTTGTTGGTGTCAGACGGGCTGGTCTGAGTATTTCAGAAACTGCTGATCTACTGGGATTTTCACACACAACCATCTCTAGGGTTTACAGAGAATGGTCCGAAAAAGAAATACATGTTGAATTTATGCCACGAAGAATTAAGGCAGTTCTGAAGGAAAAAGGGGGTCCAACCCGGTACTAGCAAGGTGTAATTAATGAAAGTGGCCAGTGAATGTATATAAATATATATATATAATATATATATATATATATATATTAATGCTGTCAATCAATAAAAAAACACACAGCACATTTTTCTAAAATTAATCGTGATTAATCCCACCTAACATTAAAGTTTTTAAATATACTCTTATATTGCAATAATTTCACATTCAATCTTCAAATGTACTATTTACAAACAACATAAAGACAGTATATTTTTAATATTTCTTTAATGGCATATTTTTTATGATTGAAGGCCAGTAACACTGATATCAATACTACTGATGTCTCTATAAAATAGTTTTTCCCCTTAATATTTAACCTGACTGTAGCCATTCTGCATAACAGTATAATTGAGAGCTATCAATTTTAACATTTATTAATTTAAGTGCACTTTAAAACAATGTTCACACGAACCCATAATAAATGACATATTTAGCTACTTGTGCCCTTCAGCAGAAATATACAGAAAATGAATAGTTACCAAACACTAAATTCAAAATTAAACATAGATGAACCCCTTAAAGTGTTTATAAATGTACTCAGTTAAGCTATTTTTGAATTTAAGAGTTTAAAGAATTTCAACAAGAAATATGTGAAATCAATTTTTTATTAGTGCATCAATGTATCAGTCTTTTTATGTATAATGCTACATAACAACTCTTTTTATTTTCTATAATATATATAATTTATATTGTCAGTGTTATTCTATACATGTGTTTTAATTTAAACAGAAGTTCTTCAGTGGTTTTCTGCAGTTATTGCTCACCACAGCCACAGTGCATTAATGAGCAGTGGGTATGTGCTGCATAGCAGTAAATGCATGTTGCTGAGCACAGTAGTGATAGTGTCATGAGTTTGGCCAAACATGTGCTAACAGTTACAACTGCATACCACTGCTTCTCGCTTCGCCAAAAGTGCATCTGGGTCTTTCACATGCATTACTTTCTTCAAAACACCCCATAAACGTATAAGTCTTAACGTGCATTTTACCTCATTATATATGCTGTTGCGTTTTAAAAGTTAAACTCAATATGAAATTGAAATTCACTCTCACTTTCTTATTATTGTGAACAATTTAGAATTGTACATAATTCCAAATAAATAAATAAAAAGAATATAACTTGAGTTTTAGAAATGTCACATTATGAAAGTAAAATGGGTTGCAAATGCGGTTTATGTTGACTTGAAATCTCTTCTAAAGTTCAGAGCGATATCTCAGAACGGTTGGGTGCCAGTGAAGCTCCTTCACTTTTAGGAGCTCATTTGAGAGATTAATTTGACTCTCTGTGTCTCAGTGAATCAGCAAATACAAGTAGCACTGATTTTAGCGTGAACCTCCAGCAGCAAGTCAGCACATTCAAGGGCACGGATCAGCCCTGCTCTTTCTCGTGGACACTAAAGACCTCTTCTAAATGAGAAATGGAGACAGAACTAGCACTAGCCAGAGATGCCAGAGATTAGAGCTTATGAGGTGTCATGAATTAATGTCAGGCTTTCTGCACCTTTAGCAGAGATGGTGTATCAATGTAAAGTTATAAAATAAGATCGGAAAAAAAGATATTTGCTGGTGTGTTAAGATTCAAATAAAATGCATAAATACTGCCAAAATGTGTAAATACTTAACATAAAAAATACAGATTATTAATAAATTAATTATAATCTTGAAATAATAATTAAATAAAGTTTTCCCCCACATTGCAGTTGTTTTAATATTTTATAGTAAATATACTTTACCCCCCCCCCCCCCAAAAAAAAAAAAAACCCCGAAAAAAACAATCTTAATGGTTGTAAATGTAATTTATTTTATTATTTTGTGGTAAAATATGATGACATTGTGTTCCTTTTAACACTCCTTACTTTTAGTACGGACTTTGAAAATAATACATTTCTAGTTTAAATTTTAATCTCACTAATTTATCTGTGTAGGATTGATTGATCTTAATTGTGAATTTTTTAATATTTGCTTTCATGTCATTATTTTTTTCCTTTCAAATGTTTACATGTGTGATTTAATTTTTTTAATGCATATACCGTTTGCTAAAATTCCCATCTGGATTTGATTTACAGGTACAAATAGCGTAAAGAGAGAATATCTTCATCATTTACTGACAAATGGAGTCTGTTTTGTGGACTGTTGTTTGGTTCCTTACGATTAGATCTCATTAGGTGTTTACTCACGTCTGGGTCTTTGTTCTTCACCAACAGATGACTCTGAGGAAGACTCCGGAAGAGACACGCCTGCCAGCAGCTCCTCTCGACAGGATCTGGATGAGGAGAAGAAGGTAAAGAAAAAGAAGACCAAAAAGAAGAAAGAGAAAAAGAGCAAAAAGAAGGACGAGCCCGAAGACCCTGAGAAAAAGACAAAGAAAAAAGGATTCGGATTGTTGAGGTACGAGTCTGAAAGGCAGAAATACACACACATCACAGTTTCAAACAAGCATAAAATAAATCTTCACGAGAAATACAGTGATTTGTGAAAATGTTCGGAAGCGATTTTGCAGCTCTTAAAGGAGCCGCATCGTGGAAAAAGGACTAGCCAGGGTCTTTTGAAATTAAGGAATCTGATGTTTAATCTTAATAGTCCAAAAGAAGTTAGAAAATAGTCATGTAGAACAAAATTAATGCGGATCCATTGCTATATAGTCAAGAGTTTTCGAGGAGGTGAATGATGGCACTGCATGAGGGCCTCCTGACGCAGCTGCACATGGAGGCCTTCCTATAATTACAGCACTGTGGTAATTGAGCACAAGAAAAGTGAACTAACTATATGCTGTCTTTGTGTGATTGTATAAATATAGACAGAGATTGATAAGATGACAGACATACAGTGATATCCACGTCTTTAATTGAGATCGACTGGCTTGTGTTTGATGGTTTTATATTTGGGCTTCATGCATAATCTCTTTTCCTCTTGGCGGACATGAGAACTCTTTTTATATGAGATGAAAGATGGTTGAATGACAGCGTATGTGTCTCTGAACTATACAATAGAGCTGCTGTGTCTCCTCTGTGAGGACTGACCCCTGTTTGTCCAACTTTGACTATAAATTGATCAGCAGATCCCTGTGTTTGCATGGAAACCTTCATTTAAGCAGTTTTTTGTGATTTTATGTTTGCTAGCTTTGGAAATTTCAACATTTTGTCACTGCTAGCTTGCAAAGTCGACGAGAAATTGTATGCACAAACCATTTGACTTCCAAAATGACATGTTTCTGAGTGAAATAGGATGTTAAAAGAGAAAAAGGTGCAAGTTGTGACTTGATCTTATCCATTAGTAATCATTTGAATCGTGTGAAATGGGCAGAAAGCACGAGAACGGATGAAAATCAAGGACATTTTGTTTTTTTTTCGTTACCGCTTTGGTTTGTTTTTCATACTATGTTCTCCGTTTACTGTCTACACTACATAGCTACATTGTAAAATCGTCCTTCCGTGACTGTAACGCTTTTCAAGCGGCGGTCAAAGTGGCACGACAGTTGTGTTGAGAGACGTGTTGAAATCGCGAGTCATGTGAAAGGGTTTTACCGTTCCCCTCTCTTTAACGCTGATGAAATTCCCAGAAAGTCATACTCGTGGCCAAATAGCAGTCAGCCGAACAGCTTGGACGTATTCATTGAGGGACTACTCGTATCACATCTCTGCTTTCCAATCTGCTTCCTTATTGAATTTGAAAAATGACTTAATTAGCCATTGTGTCATGGTGCAATTTAATCTAATTGTAAAGTCTTCATGGGTGCTTTTCATCATCTTAAAAAAGAAAAAGGCAAATTATAAACATGTGAGCGTGATTCATGGTTTGTTTTTCAAATGGGTGATTTTCATTTCTTCCCTTTTAGGGGTGAAAATGTTGTGTTTATCGTGGGACAGAGTGTGGTTTTGAAGACAGATGTGCTGTTTGTATGGGCCGCGGTTACAGATGGATGTGTGGGCTGATTTCAACATGAAAACAATAAAGTGTCAGATTTTTGGGGCTTCGTGTTTTGGCTTGCTGCCGTGATATCTTTCGATTCACTTGTCTTTCAGTGTTTTCACAATTAGAGGCATTTACTGCATAAGCAAGGCGTCAGTGAAACAGTGATTAAAGCGTTCTGTATGATTTGAGTTTCTGTTAGGGATACGTGTGTCATAATGGCTGGCTGTGTGTATTATGCATTCAGTCTCAATATATATCTCACGTATCTAAACAATCAGATATACAATTTTCACCCAGCAGATGTAAAATGGGACAAAAATGTAAATTAACTTACATTGATAATACTAATATTTCACAAGAATTTTCGAAATATGTCTACACTATTTTTATGAAAATATAATGTAATTAATATATTATTTTAATTATTAAATAGTATTATACATTTCATTTATTTTAAATATATCCATATATATAATGTATCAAATATATAAAATGTGTGTAAATAACATAATTAAATATACATTTAAATATAAATAAAATAATACATTACATCTGTTATATTACATAGAATATTACATTTCATTTTATATTTATGTATGTTTATATATACACACACACCTAAAAATATACATATACTGTACTTGTGTACTTAAAAAAACTGTTATTGTATATTTATGATGTCGGGGGTGTTTAGTGTGATTTATTTGTTGTTGTTGAAACTACATACTGTATATTAGCTGAAAGTCACATAAAAACATGCGCTTCAGAATTATAATATTTAATATAATATTTAAACATGCAAATTCAACCTTCAACCTACATTTCATCTGTTATATTACATAGAATATTACTATTTTATATTTATGTATGTTTAATATATACACACACACCAAAAAATTTCATCTGTTATATTATTGTATATTTATAAAGTTGGATGTGTTTAGTGTGATTTATTTGTTGTTGTTGAAACATAGACTAATACATATAATAAAATTTAATATAATATTTAAACTTAAAATACTTAAAAAAAACAAAATACTTAAAAAAAACAGTTATTGTATTTTTACGATTTTGGATGTTTAGTGTGACTTTTAACTACATATTTTACCTGAAAGTCACATACAAACATGCGCTACAGAATTACAGAATTCATCCTTTTAAACATGCAAATTCAACCTCACACAATCATCAAATAAATAAAACCCTCGCGTGTGGTTATTTTGACACTGAACCCAACATTTTGACACGTTCTGTGGTGTGTCATACTCTCCCTCACTCCGCTCTGATATAAAACACACACGTCTGCTGCTTTCAGATCCGTCCACCTCAATTCTGTGTAACGTTCCAAATCCGAACCAACAAACCCAAAGTGGCATCAAGCCAATTAGCACGCCTGTACTTCCACTACCCAGAATGCATCATGCAAGAGTTGTGTTGCACATCGAGATTACACACCAACCCTCATCTTGCATTCCTAAGCCAACAGCAGTTAGACACATACTAGTGTCGCTATAAACACGCTCATAGTGTTTGTTTATGAGTGAGCAGATGGCTGTGACAGTAATCTGAAATGGAGATGATTCTTTAATTTGCTTAAATTTAGCATTTGGCTCTGTTTAATCCCTGGATGATTTTAAAGAAAGTCAGCGCTCTCCTGCGGCCCTCTTGACATGTTGTGAATGTTGTTCCTCCTACAGTTTTGCGTTATTGAAGTTGTAGCTTTTTTTTGCAAAAGTTAAACATTATTTAAATTACATTTAGTTTGCTTTGGATTTCTTTCAAAGATCATTTGGGTATGTGATTCTGTATAGTAATGGCAGCCGTCTTTTACGACTCCACAGAGAAACATTCAACCATGGCTTCAATTACAGTGACTTGGAGTTACATGGCCTATAAAACAGCTAATGCTTACCGCTTGTGAAAACAAGCATTAGCGACTGACAATCTAACACAGAAATGTCTTCACATTTCTAAAGTGCTGCAATATTTTAGCAAATACATTAGATTTGACTGTTCCTGGAGGAAGTTTTAGTGCTATTTGCTTGTGTAAAACTCACCGTGATGGGGTAAGATTTGACCTGAAAACATTTTCAGTATTTCTAAGGCGGTAACTAAGGTGTCTTGTGAGATTTTTATCTCATTTAATTGTCGGCCATGTTAAATTTTAAAGTCTTTAAAGTAAATTTAAAGTCTAGTAGTGATGGGAAGTCTGATTCTTTTCTGTAAACTGGTTTTGTCGGACAGTTCGTTTCAATGAACTAGTTCAAATAACCACTTCACCAGTTTGTTTACATAATCACACCACATCATGTATACACAATTCTAATATTAAAGGGTTAGGTCACCCAAAAATGAAAATTCTGTCATTAATTACTCACCCTCATGTCGTTCCAAACCCGTAAGACCTTCGTTCATATTTGGAACACAAATGAAGATATTTCTGATGAAATCCGAGAGCTTTCTGACCCTGCACAGACAGCAATGCAACTATCAGGAACAAGGCCCTAGAAGTTAGGAAGCTGGAATGTGTGGCTTTATTCCCTGTCGCTGTCCCCGCCGGTCTCAAAACTCAAAAAGGTGGGTAGACCAGCCATATAGTCATATTCCACTTGACTCGCACTTTGGAACAACGCCACCTTAATTCTGTAAAGATGTTCAGCATGTTTTATACGAACAATGTCTGGCGTGTTTATGTTTTATGTGGCTTGAGAGTGTGAAAAAGCTACACAAAATCCAACCTGAGCGGTCAGATTGAAACTGATTTCCAGAAATAAGATTTGAATACAGTGGAGTATGAATGTAGCTTGAAACGGTTTTGTAAAAAAATCTGATTTCATGTCATATTTTGCCGTTTAGACTTGCTAACTTATGATTCCAATCAGATATGCACAAAAATCGGATTTGGACCGACGATCTGAGCAAGGCTATGAAGTGAATAAACACAAATAAGCATGTGGAAAACATGTAAGTGTTATTCCCTTTTGAAAAGAAACTGCACAAGTTCAGCATTTTCACTGAAACCTAAACATTCCATCAAATTCCCCCATCTTGCAAAAACACTGCCACTCTTTACTTATGTTTTACCCTGTTGTCTGTCTCTGCGTATTTTGTAATACTTCTAATTTGGTCTATTAATTATTTTCCAATTCTCTTTTTTCATGTAACAACAATGGCCTCTCAACATCTATAATACCCTTGGCTCAGCCTGCTACAGTAGCCACGCCCCCAAACCCTCGCTATTGGTTGAGCTGGAATGATTGACAGTTCTGAGCGGACTGCTCTAAACCCATTAATCGTGTACTTACCATAGTCAGTGAACAATAAACTGGGTTCACAATGTATTTTGACATAAAAAATGACAAACTTCACCTTTAAGAGCTGATTTGCAGACAAAAGATGTGTGGTGTAAGTAGTTAATAGCAGCTACTGTGTTTAACTGTCTTCACACACACAATGTGCATTCACACAGAGTGCATGGTTATGACATTTGGAGCACATATAATCACACAACGACATTTATAATGGATTCCATATCTGTTTATTGACATCTTGAATTCTAGCTTATATTTAGCATGGTACACATGCTTCAGCAGGGTACGGGGTGGACACATCACGTTTTATTTCCCGTCTGAGTGGGAACATATGAAGCTGTTAACACAATCGCTCAGTGCAGCCCGCGAGAGGCTAATTACCGAAATCTGTTTCTAAAATTGAACCCCATTCTGCAGTGATTTCCTCATTTATTCATGCCGATGTGTTCTGTCAGTCAGGCGTTGTGGACTAAAAACACATATCCTTATTAGCAGAGAAGGCACAGAGACTTATGAATATTAATGAGCTTTTGCATACTTAATCGCTCGTGGCAGGCCCTCCTTTGCGTGTTTGTTTGTGAGGGTTCATTTGTAAGTTCATCTGTGTCTTCAAACTTCACAAGTCTCGACACGGTGCGCGTCTCTCAAACTTTTTTGAACATAATGAAATGCTTAAGCTAAGTTGTCTTCGAGAGGTATTAAACCTTAGACATTTAATGATACGCCTGTGTATTTTAATAACTCAAAGTGGTAGTTTAAGCCGAAACTCAGTCACTTTAAATAAAGACAACTTTTGTAAAATGATGATAAACATTCTGCTTGTATTTAGGTTTCTAAGATGGGGACCCGGTGCTGTCAAGCTCCAGAAATGTGCAAGAAAGCATGATAAAACACCCTAAGATTAGTCTATATAACTCATGCATTGTGTTCCAAATGCTTTCTGTGACAAACAGACTGTATTTTAAATAGTTATTCACAGATTTAATTTTGCCTTAAAAATCTAGTTTGACAGCAGTCACCATTCACTTTCATTGTATGGACATTTAGCTATAAATACCTACTTTTGAGTTCCATGTAATATTATATAATATAGACAAATATGTTGTTTTGTGTCCAATTAAAATTATTATATTATATATTGTAATATGAGCTTTTTTATTTCTATTTGCATGGACACACTATTATAAATATATGTAAATAATTACTTATGTGTTCTATATTATATTATATTATTATATATACATTATTATATTTTTTTCTATTTAATATTAATTTTGAAATATTTCAAATTTATATTTAAATTTTAAATATTTCATATTTGAAGTAAAATATTATTAAAGAGAATAATAAAAGTGCACTCCTAAGACCGATGTGTAGTTTCGTGAACAGATGGATGTGTGAATGGTCAGAGTATGTAAGCACCTCTCATACTGCATCACTGTTCATTTGTGTGTACAGACAGTGAGAGTGTCAGTTTAAGCATGCACCGTTGTATTGCATCTGTCAAGGTTTAGTCTGGAAACCACAAGCAGTATCCCATGACACTTGCTCCTAGTCTTCCATCTCCAGCTCTGGTTCATTGTGAGCGCTGTTATGAGACAGCTGTGTGATTGATGGACTTCTCTCCAGCAGGCCCGGCTCGGGGAATGCTGCTCTGACGGTAAAGGTTAACAGCCTCTTTCCCATCAGAGACACGCCTGGCCTGGAAGTGGTCAAATCACATTAACCTTTACTTTCACGCCTTCTTAATATTAGCAAGTGCTGAATAAAAACAAATCAAAAATCCCCTCGTGGAGATTCAACATGCTGAAATATAGAGGAACATCAACTTTTTGTCTTTTTTTAAATATAATTAGCTAAAACTAACTGTGAAAAACCTTTTAATTACTCTAAATAATATTAACATCAAATTAAATTAAATATTTTTGCGCAAGAATTAAAATGTCTAATTTTCTTTTAGTTTAACTTGATGTACTAAAATAACATTTTTTTTATAAAAACAGTCAATATATAGACCTTAAAAACACAAAAAACGACAAAAATACAAAAAAATGATTCAATCTTTAAGAATTGAACACTAGATTTGTTGAAATCTCTTTATTTAATTGATTTGTGCTGATTTTGTGTTTTGGCGTTATATGTAATACTTAAGAAATCACTCATAATTTTGCTTCCAAAATCATTTTTGTTCTCGTCACGGGTGGAAATGAATTTGCTCGCATGGATATCATATGGTGAGAGGTCCATAAACATCATCTATCTGAATATTGTAAACGGAGATGTTGCTGACAGATGCGTGCTGTCGAACCCACAGTCAGTGTCACTCTCACAGCGAATCGCCGGCCGTTTTGATTGATGTGCGCTTTATTGAAGACGCACGCCATCTGCAGCTTGGACACATGCCACTCAAAACTGTAACAAGACTATACAGTTTGTCAATGTGTAAAACATAACACATATATGATTTAAAAAAACGAGACTTGTGTCAGAAAATGTGCTTATCACCTCACTGACACTGGAGACATTTCTTTTGACAACTTTGAACTGTTTTGATATATCTGCATCAGAAGTGCAATGTCTGAACATATTGGTTTTCTGTAGTGGTTTGTCATTTTGTGAGTCTCTTTAATGATGATGAGAAAGAGAATGTGATTCATCGTCTCAGAGTCAAAGTGTGGTTTAAAGTGGAGCAAACTGCTCTTTTCATTGAACATCTTAAACAGTTTCTTTTACAGTTGTCCATATGATGTAACACTAAACATACATCCTAATCAATTTGATATTAGAGGAAAACATTCAACTTTAGGATAACTTTACTGTCAGTTTCTGTCATCGCGTGTTGCCAGATTGGCTGGATTTAGTGAAAACTTGCAATTAGATTGTGGCTGTAATTTTGTTTCAGTAGTCAATGTTTTGTGCTTCAATTTTATCCACAAGCTCTTCGTTTTGAATTCTGTTGCTGCTAATAATGCAAGAGTATTTGAACAATAGCTTTGGCTTAATCATTCATTGTTTCACTGGTTTGGCATTAGCATGATAATCCCCTTATACTGTGTTTTTGAGGCTAATTGTAGTTACTGTGTTTAATCCATCAAGCCTCTCTTTCTCACTCTGTAACTCATTTATTGTTTCTTTTTCCTTCATTTCTCCTTCAAATCTCTTGTACGCTCAGTTGTGCTCTGTTTACCCTTGTTAAGCGCCTAAAAGTCATTTAATGAAGCATAGTGGAAAATGCCTTTTCTCTTTATCATACACTCTAAAAAACACTGGGTTAAAAACAACCCCATTTGGGTTGATTTTAACCCAAGGGCTGGGCAAATATGGGACAGAACACATTTGGGTTAATTTTACCCAGTAAATTGGGTTTATTTAACCCATCATAAAGGGTTGATTTAACTCAGCTAATGGGTCGATATGGAAGTGGAAACGCAAACCGACCCGAACTGAGCTGTGCTGTGCCGTAACGAGCCGTGCCGAAACGAGTCGTACAACGCAGTGGAAATGCTTGAAAATGCTTCAAGAGCATTTAAGTCTCTAAACCCCTCCCTTCTGTGAGCACTCACTGCTGTGATTGGTCAGATGGCGCAGTCCTTTGTGATTGGTCTACCGCGTACAGCGTGAATGACAGCCCATGGGCGGACATTGTGCACATGTGTTACTTTGTGACGTACAGCCGTAACAGAATAAGATTTGAATTCCTAACGACTCGTTTAGGCGATTGCGAGCCGACTCTTTTTTTAATAGACGATAACTTTATTTATCGTGCACTGAACTATGCAGAAAGTTTATGTTCACATACTGCTACATAACACACTGCATGAAAGGTAATATTCGAATAGGCATAATAGGGACACTTTAAAAGAGAGAGGTAGATCCATTCCTGACAGTTTTACCTAATTAGAAAGATCCTTAAAAACCAGGCTGGGGAGAAGCCGGCATTAATATATGCAAACATAATGATCCGCTTAGCAGTACGTCCCCAGTTCCCATGGATCAGCCCGTCTGTCTGTGGGAAAATTGAGGTTGTGTCTGCTAAAATATGAGCCTTCGGTTTAGACTGATAAATTGCAACACTCAGTAAACTCGAGTCAATCGATAAACCAAGAGCTAGCAGCACAAAGTCTTTTGACGAAGACAGCTTCAGTATTGTAGGTTACATTACGGCATAATTGGGTTTTAGATTTGTAATTGCAGTGCATGCACACAATTCTCATCAACATTCGTGTCGTTTTGTCTCATTTCACACCGTCTTCGCCCTTAACATTAGCCTGTAATCTCCACTGCAAATGTTAAGTCTCCCAAGAGCTACATAGACCATCTTAATCTCAGGTTAACAACCAAAGTAATGCTAATTCACTTTGCAAACTCAATTTAGACCGTATTAAACTGTTAGTATGCTACCTTGGGCTACATACCTCAACCTTATGCTGACAACTCTTGGAAGTGTAATCAGCTTCCAAGGGCATGTTTCGCATTTACTACGACAATCGAATCCACCTGAACGCTTCAGGCCTCCGGTAGATTGAGCCATCAGCAGGGTTTCAAGACGCATGAGCTGAATTACAAACTAGTGTTGGGAGACCTAGTGCTTAGCTAGTCCTTAGTCTCGCTTAACCAGAGTTCTGGCTGGTCCTGTTTGCTGCTTTTTATGGCCAAGAACCGACAGATATAACATGTAACGTAGCCACCAAAGTTCAATACGTGCCATTTAGGTTTAAGTTATGCAGGCTGGAAGAGTCATATCCATATCAAAGATGGCAGAAAGCAGCTCTATTGTGTATGGCAGTGAATTATTTTGATAAGATATGTTCATTTTGTTGATTTATATTTTATTTTATTTACAATTTTTTTGTTAACATCAAAATTAAAGGGATACTTCACCTTCAGTTTCTGGTCCCTATTTTCTTCCATAGTATGGGGGGGGGGGGGGGGTACTACACAAGTCAATGAGGACCAGCAACTAAAGGTGACCTATACCTTTAAGGCATTATTTTAAATATCACAAATAAATAATTCTGTAGTTTGTGTAAAAATGTTGCACATGTATTCACTTGTGCTTATCCACTGGAACAACAAATTTTTAATGCATTTATTTTGCTTCTGTATTTTGTTTTATATGGAAACTCATTTGTTCGCATAGGAAACAAAAGCATGCTTAATTCTTAAATCTTACATTTTGATTATGAATCAAAAGTTCTGATTAAAAGATAAAAAGTCTAAATATTAAAAAATATCAAAATTGTGAGATTAAAAAGTCTAAATCGTTTTTGTGAATTATGATGGTCAATTTTAACTTTTAATTGAATAATTTTGACTTATCTCATAATTATGACATGATATTTCATAATTTTGACTTGTCATAATTATTACTATTTCATAAGTGACTATTTCATAAAGTGTCAAGTCTCTATCTCATAATTATGACTTATGAATTATGACTGTCGGTTTTAACTTTTAATTTAATATTTTTACTTCATAATTTTGACATGTATTTTTTATCATTTTGACTTATCATAATTGTGACTTTTTATTTCATAGCTGACTTATGTCAACTTCAGTAGTTTGTATGTCAAAATTCAGATTTTGGTATGATAATTTAAATGTATAATCTCATAATTATGATTTAGTAGCTACACATTTAGATTTTCCATCTCATAACTGTCATGTTATTTCATATTTTTGACTTGGTTCATTATTTTGATTTAGTATCTCATAATTTTGACATAATTATGACATGGGTTTTCATAATTTTGGCTTATGTCAATGTCAAGGTCTCATAATTGTTACTTTTTTAATTATGAGTCAATTATAACTTTTAATTTCATAATTTTTACTTTTATCTCACAATTATGACATGTATTTTTTGTAATTTTGACTTGTAATAATTATGACTTTTGATTTCATAACTGACTTATGTTAATTTCAAAAATTCTAAATTATGACTTGGTTTGTGCATTTCAACTTTTAATCTCAGTTATGATTTAGTATGTACTAATTTTGATTTTCAATCTCATAACTGTCATGGTATTTCATAGTTTTGACTTATCTCATAATTATGACTTAGTATCTCATTATTTTTACTTATAATTTGAGATGGTGTTTCATAATTTTGTCATAATTATGACTTTATTTCACAAGTCACTTATGTTAGTGTCAAGTTTGTATCTCATAATTATGATTTAGTAATGATTTTGACTTATCTTATGGGCTTCGATAGTTTCAGACTCCAGTGTCTTATGATTTAAATCAGACCTCACTAGGTGCACTTGAAAGTAGCATTACTAGCCTGTGCTTCTCCTTACAGAAATCTCTACTACAGTTAGCATTACAATATTGCTGTATTTTAGCATGATATTATCTACTGCTATTATAAAAATAAGAAAAGAAACTAAATGATTCAGGAATAATTTTGACTTCCTTATGCTGTTTTAAGCAGATTGCATGTTATTTATTATACTTTTACAATAGTAGCTGTGGATACTGTAATTAGCAGGGTCAGTTTTCAGAAGGATCAGGTCACTCGGTACTGTAACGTGATGTAGAGTGGCCAGTAATCAAGTAAGTTGTGTGAGCTCTGTGTTGTGTGATGACCAGCGCTGCGCTCACACGGATTGAGCAGGACTGCGGCACATTGATATTCAGGCCACGACTTCCTCTGGTTTTAATGAGAGTGCTTCAGGGCAAGGCAGAGCTAGCATGCCAGCTGCCGGTATTAGATCGCTCCAGCCTAATGAGATAAATACAGTCATTAGTGCGTGTGTGGGGCTGGGAAATGGAGTACTATTGAGGCATAATGCACACGAGACGCAGCGAGAGGATGCTGGATCCAACTGGACCCTTGAATCGCTCGTGGGCCAGTGTTTGGATCGTGTAGTCACGGCTTATCTTGAGCAAACATGCAAGTACAGTATGTCAGTAAACTGAAGCCTCGGGCGATATCTGTGTCAAATGAAAAAGAAATGTAGGAATCTTGGGAGCTGAGGTTTGCGATTATTCCTGACTGGAGTGTGTGTTTGTGGAAATGTAATTGAATTCTCTTTTGTTAATAGACACTGTGCTGTCGACATTGATATTCAGATGTATGTTTATCGGATGGATCTCATGAAAAATGTCAAGAAGTGTTCAGGTCATTTTTCAAATGAAAACAAAAGTATATTTTCATAATGAAAATAAGTCAATTTTAGGACCAATAAGAATTTTTGCATTGTGACATGACAATTAAGCACATTTGACACCTTCCCAAATTATTATAGTCACCTTCAATAATGCAATAAAATCTAATTCTCTTTACTATAATGAAAAATAATAATATTTACATTTTATAATATTTATAAAAAATAATTATATAATATTTGCATTACACAATATTAAATATTAAAATAGTTTAATATTTATTTTATAACTCCAATATATATATATATATATATATATATATATATATATATTTAAATATATTAATTGTATTATTAATAGTATAATTTATAAACCATTGGTAATGTGCTATTGTAAGTTTGCATCATTGTATTATTTGTTGAACTGAATTTAATTTATGCAATAAAATATATAGAATTGTCTGAAAATAATGATTTGTTTTATGTATCTGTTTACGGATCCCTGCAGGACTTTGTTTTATTTTGTTTTGTTTTGAGGGGGAAATGTGTTTAAACATCATGAAATTAATATCACAATGCAAAAAAAAATAAAAAAAATTAAATATATTTTTTTAAGAATTTTGTTTTGTTTGTGAGATTCACTCATCACATCCAACAGCGAATGCTTGGTAATGTTACGGAGTTATCTTGTTGGGTTATGTATAATTTTATTATTTGAATTTCATATTGATCACAGATGTACTGAACCAGAAGCTGCTTCTTTTTACATCTGACACTGATGTTTCATTGCTGTCCAGAGATCATGTGATCATCTCACCCACTCTCTCGTTATTAGCTTTATTCTTGATAACCTGTTCCTCTTCTGTCTTTATCTGCCTGTCAGCATGGAGACCCCGCCTGACCTCAGATCAGTGCAGAAGAATATGTGAGTTTCTGAAGGTTTGGCGTGGAGATGGGCTAAAATCACTGCAGGGCGTTGAACTCTGATACTGCTTGGTTTTGCAGGCGTGTGTGTGTGTGTGTGTGTGTGTGTTTGCAGGCTGGTACATGGGGAACCAATCATTAGAGTTTCTACAGCAAATTCTGCTTTGGTACTTGGAAGCGCAGGGAGACTGTTGAGTCACCAATTATGAAAACAATACATCCTTCTCTTTTCTCTCTTTGTCCATGCTCTTTCTTTTTTTCTACTCTTGCTATCTTCAAACTCTCCTCCAGGTTTGGGAGAAAAAACAAATCCAAGGCTAAAGAACTGGGCGCTTTGAGTGAAGAAGAGGTGGACAAGAGTGAACCTGAGATGTTTCTGTCCAAGTACGTTTACCACTCATGTGACGTGTATTATTTAATCAACACATTTCCATTATAAAATAGAAAAGTCTGAATCTGTGGAAATGATCAGACGAGTTCTGAACTCTTGATAATTGCCCCACATTAAAACTCAATCTTATGCCTTTACATCGTTTGTTTTTGGGTGTTTAACTAAAATTAAATAAATGAATAAAAGTAATAATAACTCACTAAGTCATAAGAATAAGAATCATGAGAAGTCATTACGAGAAAAAAAATGCATACAAAGTAGGAAATATTACGTCTCGTCTCGTCTCGTCCTTCGGATGAGACGTTAAACCGAGGTCCTGACTCTCTGTGGTCATTAAAAATCACAGGATGTCCTTCGAAAAAGAGTAGGGGTGTTACCCCGGCATCCTGGCCAAACTAGCCCACTGGTCTCTGACCATCATGGCCTCCTAATCATCCTCATAAACTGATTGGCTTCATCACTCTGTCTCCTCTCCACCAGTAAGCTGGTGTGTGGTGAGCGTTCTGGCGCACTATAGCTGCCGTCGCATCATCCAGGTGGATGCTGCACACTGGTGGTGGATGAGGAGATAGCCCCCTTACTATGTACAGCGCTTTGAGTGTCTAGAAAAGCGCTATATAAATGTAACAAATTATTAATTAATTAGATAAAAAAAGTGGAAATGTTTTGTAATTATTTCAACTTTTTGTCATTAATATGACTTAGCATGTCAATTGTATTGTTTAATCTCATAATTAGTATTTAGCATGTCATAATTTTTACTTTTTAATCTCAAAGTTGTGACATGGCATTTCATTTTGACATTGACAGAATTTTGAATTCTTGTTATCATTTTGACTTGTATTTTATAATTAAATCTTCTGCTTTAGAGTAAATTCACTGTTAATTGTTTGATTTAAATGGGAATGGTGTATTGCAAGCATGTAGTGAAAAATAGCAAGGGTTTGCGAAAGTAACACAAGTTACGACCAATATTTTCTTCAGTCAATAATAACCCAGCTATTTCTGCCCTCGAAAACAGATCTAAAGGATCTAACACATCTCTGTCCATCAAACACCCCACGCTTATGTGCTTATTCATCCAAGATATCCTGAATATCATGTTTTTAATTCCACAGAAGTGAAAGGAACAGCCCTGCTCCTGAACGCGCCATCTTCCCAGACGTCGAAGACGATGACCTGGATCCCAACTATGCTGTTATCAACAAGTTCAGAGAGCCCCCCACCTCCAGTCACTCCCCCTATCCACCTGGAACTCCCACCCATAACTACTCTCAGCCTGCATTCCCCGCCCCCCACAGAGAGCCGCCCAATGAGGACGCGCTAGAGGGGCTTTATGCAAAAGTGAACAAGCAAAGAACCGCCCCTCCAAAGACTGACAGGTGAGAACCAGTCCATCATTTGTATGGATACTTTGCCAAATATTGTACAATTTTGTTTTGTTTTTGTTTTGTGTTTTGTATTTTGAGAATAAGACAGTTCTACTACAACAGTAAACACGCATAACAAACAGTAAAACAACAATAATATAATATATTTAAATTATGATTGTTGTTTTTGTTGTACTGTTTATTATTATTATATGTGTAAATAATATTATGTTCAATAATAAATTGTATACTATTTTGAATTATTATTATTCAATATTTATAATACATATTCTATGTTTTACTGTTGTAGTATAATACTACTGTACAATATGTTTTTATTTTATTTCGTTTTGTATTAATATCATTATTATCGGTCAAACCGATTATCTCTTATCTGCTATTCACAAACTACTTAATTTTTTTTTGACCATTACCGATTAGGTATCCAATAACCGTAGCAGAACCTTTTTTTATTTAATTGTTTTATTTCCACTTTGACACAATAATAATTGGACAGTTATTAGACTACATCAGTAAATCACAATAATAATAATAATGAGGATGATGATGCGGTCCTTAGCTCACAAACACCTCATGATAGTCACACTTTACATTTACATTTAGTCATTTAGCAGACGCTTTTATCCTAAGTGACTTAAAATTGAGAAATACAATAAGCAATACATTATAAAGAGGCAGTCACAGGAAGTGCTTGTAATACAACATTTCAGGCATTGTTCAGAGCAAAACTAGCTAGACAGGGAGAGGTTAAGGAAAGAAGAAGGATATCTTCTTTTTTTAAGAGAAGAAGAAGAAGAAGAAGAAGTAGTAGTCACGTGAAGACGGAAGAGACTCCGCAGGGACTCAGCGCTCCGGATACTTTAAAAGTAAATCAATTGAAGTTAGAGTACTGGTTGAAGCTGATATCAAAGGCAGACAACATTTTGCTTTGCCACTCTACATGCAACATACCAAAAATCCAGGCACGTCGGTAACGAACGCTTTGGCCTTTTAGTGGAATCAAGCTGAAATATTGACAGACGGGTCTGTGAAGTCATTTGTGATTTACAGTCTGTATATACAGAGGGAATGTACGTCTCACTGGTGAGTTTTTAGTCCCAACGACCGCGAGCATTGATTTGTTGTCTGGCGGTAATTATGCGTGAGTGTTGCAGTGTCCGTGGGGACCGTGTTCATTCTTGCTCTCGTCCTACCATCGATTCGCACAAGATTATCTTCCGTGCGCTGTGCTGTCCACCGAGTTCAGGAGAGCTGTAATCCCATCACACACACACACACACACACACACACACACACACACACACACACACACACACACACACACACACACACACACACACACACACACACACACACACACACACACACACACACACACACACACACACACACACACACACACACACACAAGCACACAGACTCGCTCTCAGGTCGGATTCCTGTTGGTTCCGTACAATAAAACACAATGGCAACCAAAGCTTCAGACAAAATACTACAGCTACAACAGTAGAGCTACTGTAAAAATCCTGAGAAATGATTCGAACAGAGACTTTCTTTTTTTGATGAAACTGGAGACTGAAACCAACTAGATCACAGACGTTTTATGATATGCACTGCTGTAACTTTGGTATTTTGGTAGAAAAATGCGATTGCCGTGAAACTCTTTGTTTTTAATACCATAAGCTGAATGATTTTCGTGATGTTCAATTTTGAGCAAATTACTTTTATGAGCCATAGTTGTTGATATGGTAAACCAAAATTTCCACCACAAAAACCATAGTTCCTACAAATATTGTTACTAATGGAAATCATAGAATATTACAGGATGTCAATCAAACTATTTTATTTTATTAGTTACATAGCTTAACGATAATTTTATTAATTTTATATTATATTGGGGCATAGCTTAAAAAAATGTACCTAAAATATAATAATAATAATATAACAATTAATTTGTATCTTATTCTCATAATTACAATATACTACAGTTCTACTATCTGTGTTTTATTTTATTTTAGTTATAGGTGCATTGCTTTCTGATTGGGATGCACTTAAAATGATTTATAATTATTACTATTATTAAAATGGATTTCTTTTGGGGGGGGGGGGTGAAAATGTTCTTCTTGAGCATCTGACATGAAGGACTCACTCAAGTACACTAATGTGACCGTATCTACGGCAAGTTGCACTGGGTGCTATCAAAGAAGAAAGTGTGAGAAATGTCTTGTCTTTGTCTGAAGTGGACCTATGAATAGAAAACGTTGAGAGTGTGTGCGCAGCGCACAAGTCTTGATTTTCATGTCAGAGAGCAAATAAGAGAGAAAGATGGTGGGAAAGAGACGGTCAATTAACCACAAAGTAACAGCCAGACAGATACGCGAAGCCCCCCCGCATCTCACTGTCTCGCTTTCTCCAAGTGCTGATGTCTCATCTACTTTAGCTGGGTACTTAATTACCATTCTCTCTCTCTCTCTCTCTCTCTCTCTCTCTCTCTCTCTCTCTCTCTCTCTCTCTCTCTCTCTCTCTCTCTCTCTCTCTCTCTCTCTCTCTCTCGGTGTCGCCTGACTGCTCCTAACAGCCCTTTGTTCTTGCTGGCATTTTGTGCATAATAGATGTGACTAATAAATGTTAGTGCTGATCAAACATGGAAAATAGAGCCTCGCTTTCCTTGTTTAGGAGAGTTTGAGCGCCGCACGGCCATTTTTCAGCAGAAATGCTGACACAGAGTCAGTGCAGGACTCGGCTCCAGATATCTGGACAGCATCCAGCGCTGAGGAATGGGCTTAATCGAACTAATGGCCCACCAGCCGTGTACTGTGGCCAACTCCAATTCTTTGAAGAAACTACTGTTTCTTAACGCCTCTCCTCCACTTCTGCCTTGTTCTCCATCACGCTGGAGCAGTAAACACTGTTAAGATGGATCTGTAGCCATTTTGCTTGTATATCTACACCTTCCCATGAAATTAGTGGTCAGGAGGTAAGGCGTAACCCTCAAAAAAAGGGTTAGAGTACTAACTTGTCCCACTTCAGCATTTCTTCTACCACGGTAACTAGAGTTTCACCCACAACATCACAATTCCTACATGGACAATGTGTAATTATTACAGGCATATTTCATTTATTTTTTATTTTGTTATTTATAAAAAAACTACTTTTTTTTCGAACTATGATATTACATATTTTTACAATAAAAAAATGCAGATATGCAATTGTATTTTATTTATTTTTTTATGACTAAATGGCTTTTAAGTTTTCATAAGTTTTTGGATGAAAATTAACTTGTTGTAGTAGTAGTGGTAAATTATAATATAATATAATGTAATAATTATTATTATTTCAATAACAAAATATATTTATTTTATTTTATATTATGATTGTGTGTGTGTGCATCATATATTAATCATAATATAGAATACAATAATATTTTATTTTATTAGTCAGTGGATATGACTATTGAAATTTTGGCTTTGAAAATTGTATATGTCCCTTATGAAAATTTAGTTTTAAAATATAGTAATAGTAGAAGTAGTGGTGGTATTAATAATAATAATAATAATAATACCAGTTGTAGTAGCAGTAGTTGAAATATTAGTTGTGTTAAAAATGATATGAAAAATAATCATGAATTAAAGTTGTAGTAACTGGTGGTAACTGGTATTTTGGCCTAAAATGGTGTAAGGGGACAACTAAAGTGTGACAATATTTGAACCATAGTCCTTACCCTCCAACTATATTTCCAAGACGTGTATCCAATCAATCAAAGATTGAATGAAAAGCTCTTTGTATCTCATTTCCACATCTCTGACAGCCCTATCAAGACAGAGCAAGACTGCGTAATTGAACAGCAGACATCTTCATTAAGACCTCAATGGCAGGTGTGTTTAGAAGAGGGTGTCATCTCTGATTACAGGCCTGTGTGGTGGCGTCCAGCTGGAAAAGATGACAGCCTGTTGTCTGATCTCATTATACAGCACGTCCTGCAGAGATGAGATATAGAGAGGTATAGAGATTAAATGAGTGGGAAGCGGAGAGAAGTGCGTCACAGTTTCTAGCATTACCTGTGTGTCAATATCTATTCATTCATGGATCATTTGTGTTGACAGCTTCACGTTCAGATTGTGGATTAATTTACCCATCTGCATTATCATAATCATTAGTTAGTGAAAACTGATGCAAGACCAGCATTCCTTGTCAGAGAGACCAGAAATACATATGTTTGTTTATATTTCTGTTTTATAAATCATGCATAAAATATGTAATTGTTCGATACAAAGTTGTTTACAATTGCCAAGCAATTTGGCAAATTAATATGTTAATACAAAATACAAAATTCAATTAATGAGCCAGTTTATCTGTTATTTTACATGAAAATCATTCAGAATTTTACATTCAGAATCTGGGTCAAAAATATTTTTTATGTTATAGTTTTATTATATGTTTAAAAAAAGAAGACCTTAAAAAAGTATCAATTAGGTATAAAGTATGGGTTATTCTCAAACAGTTTGTTCGACCAAAACTATTGATGTATTATCCAACATTTTATTGTCTTCAAACGTGGCTTACCCAATCGAGAATATGTTTTATTATAACCTTTTATTACACAGTCCAATTTGACTAATAATTTGAAAATAGAAGTGTACAGTATTTTACAGTTTGTTTATTTATTAGAATTAATAAAATGTATTTAATTGTGTATTTAATTATATCTCAATGTCATTAAATGTATTTAATTGTTAATTTAATTGCACATGTAATTATAACTGAATATTTAACCAAATATGCAATAAAATAAATGAATTGAATTAATTGCATATGTAATTATAAATGCCATTAAATAACTTTTTATTATTAATTTTTTTCTTAGGTGCAACTAACAAATTTTTATTTAGTTTGCTCCACAAAAATAAATTTCATCTAAAGAAAGGTAACATAAAAAGTGTTGGTGCTTAATATGAGCAGAGATTTTTAAAACTATTCTAAATTAAGTGTTTTAAGGGCTCCAGAAATGTTTGAATGACATGTTTTGGCCTTCTTGATCTTTGGCCTCGGCTATCTGAACAATATAAAAAATCTTCCACTGGACTATGAGTGCTTCTCAACCCCCCCCTAAAAAATCCTGCGCCCCCAAAACACCACAGACTTATTATCACTAAACAATGGAAAAAAAAAAGTTGTTTTTATAACAATTCTTACTATGAAAAAAGAAGTATTTAGGCCTAATGTCAATTTACCTTTTCTTGAATAATTTTTTTTATTTTATAATATTAAATTTTTATTTGTCAAATGTCTTTATCTTCTTAAATGTGTGTATATTTTATAGTTTTAACTTTTAATTTTAACTTTTTCTTATTTGTAAGCTTTTTGCTAAATGTAATAAAAAAATATTTCTGTCTGTCTAACGTCTCTCTGTGCTCATACATTTTAATGCAGCCAAATATAAAACTTACTTTAATATTTATAGATATTTAAATAAAATATCAAAAGCTCTCCCTTCCAGGGTACAAAAATACTAATTTATAATTGGTGGTTCCTAATACACAATATAAGACAAGACAATTGCATTTCTTCTATATTTGAACAAGAAAATCTGTTTTAACACGGGCTCCTCTCATCCAGGCACGCACTCGCGCCGTTGCGGCGATACAGAGACACTGTAGAAGTTGCTTTTTTGGGAAAACAAAAAGTTATGGGGGTCTAATAAGTACTATAAACCTCTTTCTCTCTGTAAAACACGTGACGCATTTGTCAAACACACACATTAACCACGGCCAATAATTACATTTGATTGGTTTAGACAATTCAATTCTTTTGTTGAAATACTTTTTTTTCTTTTCTCGACTGGACGCACCAGTTGGGATTTTTGTTAGTCTTGCCAAATGTGGTGTTAAATCTTTTTATTATTAATAAAACTAACAGTTTGCTCCACAAAAATGTCATCTAACATACTTAATATTTTTTCTATTCTCTCCAGTGTAAGAAACCTATAAAAAAGGTGAATAAAAAACATATTATCGATTTAGAATTTAAATAATATTTTATAATATACATTTTTTATAAATAGATATTTTCAAAACACTTTTTTGTAATATATTTAACATACATCTATTTAAAATATTTATAGATATTTAAATAAAATATCAAAAAGGGTAGGTGGTTCCTGTTGCAGAACAAGAAAATCCACATCCAGGCACGCACATATGTAGAAATGAAATAAGTACTATAAAGTAAAATTAAATTAATAATTAAATTTAAATTCTCAATTAAATACATTCATGAAGAGTGTAAGAAACTGGTGAGTGATTTAGACGAGCTCAGCTAGCTACTGCACTCTGTTGCTCATTCTGTTGCTCAACACGAGCACTAATTCGCATCACTCAGATGGATCATAAACGAGTCAATCACAGCAGGAAACAGCCCCAGTCTTTGATGATGATCTCAGATTGCTCTGTTTGTCTAATTCTCTGACTCAGAGAGGGAAAGGTAATATCTCCGGCCTCGCTCGCTATCGTAATACACTAAATGAACGTGTGATGACAGCCGCTCTCTTGTGTGTGTGTGTGTGTGTGTGTGTGTGTGTGTGTGTGTTTCTCTGTGTGTGTGTGTGTGTGTGTGTGTGTGTGTGTGTGTGTGTGTGTGTGTGTGTGTGTGTGTGTGTGTGTGTGTGTGTGTGTGTGTGTGTGTGTGTGTGTGTGTGTGTGTGTGTGTGTGTGTGTGTGTGTGTGTGTTGTGTGTGGTGTGGTGTGTGTGTGTGTGTGTGTGTGTGTGTGTGTGTGTGTGTGTGGTGTGTGGGTGTGTGTGTGTGTGTGTGTGTGTGTGTGTGTGTGTGTGTGTGTGTGTGTGTGTGTGTGTGTCTGTGTGTGTGTGTGTGTGTGTGTGTGTGTGTGTGTGTGTGTGTGTGTGTGTGTGTGTGTGTGTGTGTGTGTGTGTGTGTGTGTGTGTGTGTGTGTGTGTGTGTACGTGTGTGTGTGTGTAACCATCCTTGTAAATGTGTGGTATTTGTGCACTGTATTCTGTTTCCCTGTGATTCTCCAGCCAGTCCCTCTAAAGCACTTCAGGTCGGCTCCAGTGCTGTAACTAATATGAATATGATGCATACATGCTCGACGGGAGCTAATTAAACATTGATAGTGTTTCTCATTCAGAGGGTCATGTGGACTCTCAATCAAAATGGCAGCACTAATTGCGTTCTGTGGGATAAGGTAATGGATGCTGTTCCTGCTCCGCTTGTCCTCCGCCAGCTGCTGGAGTGCCATAGATCGCTGCCTCTAGTATTTTCAATTATTCTCAAGTTGGCAACATCTGTGGAAGAAGTTTGTAGAAAGTTATACATTTGTAACTTATGTAAGATCAGTTTAATGTTCTTTTGGTACAGCTGTGTTTTTTGGACATTTAATCATAGCACTTCCTAAATAATCAGTGTAAGTCAGTATTTAGTTTTAGTTATTATGATTAATAAACTTAATTGAATTGCACATGTAATTAAATATGCAATAAAATCAATTATTTGTATTATTTTAAGTGCATATTAAGTATTTAATTCATTATTTAATTGCACATATAATTATAACATATATATGTCATTACATATATTCAATACGTTATTAATTGAATTGCATTTGTAATTATACCTGAATTATTATATATTAATATATATATATAATTAAATATGCAATTCAAATCATAATATTCAATTTATTTTATTGCACAGGTAGTTACATATTCTAAGTATATGTCAATTTGTGTTAATGGTGCTGTGGAGAGCAAATTTGATTGGTAGAGCTCTCTCTCTCTCTCTCTCTCTCTCTCTGTCTGTCTGTGTGTGTCTCGGTCTCTGTCTCTCTGTGTCTCTCTCTCTCTCTCTCTCTGTGTGTGTCTCTGTGTGTCTGTGTGTGCTCGTCTCTGTCTCGCTCTCTCTCTCGTGTGTCTCTCTCTTGTGTCTGTGTGTCTGTGTTGTGTGTGTGTCTGTGTCTGTGTCTGTGTGTGTGTGTGTGTGTGTGGTTGTACTACTTCAACTTCAGTTGAAGCTGGTTTAAATGTGGATTTTATAATGCTAGTTCTGCTCTGAATCAATACATGCCCTGAGGTTTCATGTGTGTTTATGGAGCTCACAGATGGATAATTTAATGCACTGAATTTGACATCAAGTGCAGTTTATTTTAGCTGCATTTGATTTAGAAATATGACAAACTGAGTTGCATATTAAACACTTTTCAAAACACTTTTCAAGATTAGACAGATTTACTGTAGTATAAATGATTACCGTTTATGCTGTGGTGAATTATATTAGCTTCTAAATATCCCCTTACTTTTCATTCATATGTTTCTTTACATTTTCATCTGATGGACTTTTTATATTTTTATTTTATATGGATTACAGTTGTGTATCCTTATCTTATGACTTTGTATTCAATTCATGTTACCGTATTTTAATCATTGAGATTCTATTATAGCTTTTATTAATTTTAGATTTTTTTGTGTTTATTTTTTCATTTTTCATTTGCCATTAATTCTAATGCTCATTTTTTTGTAATTTTATTAGGTTTTTTTTATGTCTGTAGTACATAAGCTAAATGAAAATAAGAAATGTTGCTGAATGTCACTGAATAAGTTAATTTTTTCATAATTTATTTTATTTGATTTCATTATTTATTTCAGTTCAAAGGTTTTTTAATGATTTTAGTTTTAGTTAACTATAATAACCCTGATTAGAGTTAGTGTACGGTCACTGGTGAGGATGTTTGAATGGAGAGCGTCTCTTATCGGTCTTGTTTCTCTGTCTGTATGTTGCAGTAATGAAGAGCGATTGCAGCATATCAGGAATCAGCTTCAGCAGGTGAGACCGGCTCCATCCTACGATGACCTGAGCGCCCGAAGACGACCGGAGTACGACCCTTCACGAGTGAGTGCTGTGTGGTGTGCTGTCTTGCTCTCGTTCCTTCGTTCTCTGCAGTCAGACAGGAAGTGACAGACTGAGGTCTGGCTGCTTCCTCAGGCACTGATTCAAAGCTCAGATTATCGGGGTTCATCTCGCGCTGTGTTTCGGGCCAGATCTAAAGTACTCCGACTAATCTGTTCATCTGCTTAGACTCAGCGGGGATCTGCTCACTGCACAGCACTGTTTTCTTGCTCACAGCAATGATTAATATAATAAGATCATTATAATTATGGATTTGTTTGTTTGTTTTTTGTCTTTAATACTACAAACCTAATGGCATATTTTGTGAGCTACCACATTGTTTTGTTTATTACAAAATGGAACATCCTATACAATTTCCACATACAGGAAGTGACATCATGTGCACCCTTTCTACAGCAAGATGGGTAAATAATCCCATTCCATTTACTTTTTTTTAACTACATTTGTTGTATACTTTCAGTAATTCAGCCCTATTATTGATAGTAAGATCAAACTAACATTTTTATTTTATTTATGGTATTTTATATATCTACAAACCAACATTTGGTTCCAAACTAACTAGTCCCTACTGACTGACAGCTCGGATGTATATATATATATATTTTATTTTTTGCTGTAAAAATAACGCTAGGTTTTCTTCAGACATATTTTGGAAATGTAATTACAAACAAACAAATCCAATATAATTTTTTTCTATTTTCTAAATGTTATGATCCTCCTTTTATTTTTCACTTCAGTCTTTGTTAGAAAATACATTTTATTATAAAGTGTTTAAAATAGCCCAGTTTTGTGCTTTAAGGTCCACTAAGGTGCACTGTCAGACAGTATTGTGTTAAAATGAAATTGTGTTCGTCTGTGAGTTCCTTGGCAACTTTGAGAACTTCAAACTCAACTTTGAGTTGCTCTTTCACCCTTTAATCATGTCAGTTTCTCTTTTGCTCTGCCCTGTAAACTATATCACAACCACTTATTTCTGTATATCCCCACCTTTCTATTTCAACCCCTTTGTGTCTTTTTTTGGAGTAGTTTTGCTGTGAAATTGAAGGCTTGTGATATTCGCGGTATGCTCTATAAACCCAGATGTATCTTTAGATCCTGATGTTGTCTAGTTGGCATGTTCTCTAGGTAGTAGTTTGTGTGGGTGCGTCTTCATCGCCCTGAGCTTTAAGTGATCTGACCCATCCCTCGACATCCTGCCCCTACACGCCGCACCCCTGGGCACACATGCAAATTCAGCTGCAATAATCCTCCAAAGCATCCCGTCATGTTTTTTTCCTCCATATGACAATAGCACGTCTCAGTATCATTTGGTCTTTATGTGTAAACCGAGGGCTGTTTATCAGCAGACACGTCTCGCTCAATAAATAACTAAAACGCTATTATTAAATAACTCTGGATCATTAAGAAAGCAAGATATGCACATCTCGCCGTCTGATCCGTGCGTTTGTCTCGTTTGATGGCCTCCTCCCACTGCACTGCATTGTGGGAGTCTGTCATTCATGCTGATGATGCTCGGGAATGAGAGTTTCATTAGCACTTTCTTTCCAGCCATGAATATAAGACAGGCCACAAAGATTATGCAATCTTCCACAGCAATAGCCATATGTATTTTAATATTCTCTAGAGTTCATTTAACTAGAGTAATGAAACCATATATATATATATATATATATATAACGGTGCATCTCAATAAATTAGAATGTCGTGGAAAAGTTAATTTATTTCAGTAATTCAACTCAAATTGTGAAACTGAATTGTGTGTATTAAATAAAATGCACACAGACTGAAGTAGTTTAAATCTTTGGTTCTTTTAATTGTGATGATTTTCACATTTAACAAAAACCACCAATTCACTATCTCAACTAATTAGAATATGGTGACATGCCAATCAGCTAATCAACTCAAAACACCTGCAAATGTTTCCTGAGCCTTCAAAATTGTCTCTCAGCTTCGTTCACTAGGCTACACAATCATGGGGAAGACTGCTGATCTGACAGTTGTCCAGAAGACAATCATTGACACCCTTCACAAGGAGGGTACGCCACAAACATTCATTGCCAAAGAAGCTGTTCACAGAGTGCTGTATCCAAGCATGTTAACAGAAAGTTGAGTGGAAGGAAAAAGGTGGAAGAAAAAGATGCACAACCAACCGAGAGAACCACAGCCTTGCGAGGATTGTCAAGCAAAATCGATTCAAGAATTTGGGTGAACTTCACAAGGAATGGACTGAGGCTGGGGTCAAGGCATCAAGAGCACCACACACAGACGTATCAAGGAATTTGGCTACAGTTGTCGTCAGAGGCGTCTTACCTGGGACTAAGGAGAAGAAGAACTGGACTGTTGCCCAGTGGTCCAAAGTCCTCTTTTCAGATGAGAGCAAGTTTTGTATTTTATTTGGAAACCAAGGTCCTAGAGTCTGGAGGAAGGGTGGAGAAGCTCATAGCCCAAGTTGCTTGAAGTCCAGTGTTAAGTTTCCACAGTCTGTGATGATTTGGGTTGCAATGTCATCTGCTGGTGTTGGTCCATTGTGTTTTTTGAAACCAGCGTCACTGCACCCGTTTACCAAGAAATGTTGGAGCACTTCATGCTTCCTTCTGCTGACCAGCTTTTTAAAGATGCTGATTTCATTTTCCAGCAGGATTTGGCACCTGCCCACACTGCCAAAAGCACCGAAAGTTGGTTAAATGACCATGTGTCACCAGACCTGAACATAGAGAATCTATGAGGTATTGTCAAGAGGAAAATTAGAAACAAGGAGACCAAAAAATGCAGATGAGCTGAAGGCCACTGTCAAAGAAACCTGGGCTTCCACCTCCGTAGTGCCAGAAACTGATCACCTCCATGCCACGCCGAATTGAGGCAGTAATTAAAGCAAAAGGAGCCCCTACCAAGTATTGAGTACATATACAGTAAATGAACATACTTTCCAGAAGGCCAACAATTCACTACAAATGTTTATTTTATTGTTCTTATAAAATATTCTAATTTGTTGAGATAGTGAATTGGTGTTTTTTTTTGTTAAATATGAGACAAAATCATCACAATTAAAAGAACCAAAGACTTAAACTACTTCAGTCTGTGTGCATTGAATTTATTTAATACACGAGTTTCACAATTTGAGTTGAATTACTGAAATAAATTTAACTTTTCCACGACATTCTAATTTATTGAGATGCATTTGTATATACAGTATATATAAATATTTTTTTATTCAAAATATCTTCTTTTGTTTTCCACAGAAGAAAGAATGTCATACAGGGTTGGAGCAGCAATGTACATCCTGACAAAATGTTAATTTCTGGGTGAACTATACCTTTTGTGATAAAATAGTATAAAAAACACTTGTTCTGCTTGCTACCTTTTAACAGTTGTTGCACTCTTTTGGCACCATGCATAAACATATTATAAAAGACAAATCGGGCATCCAACATGATGTTATGAAAATGGTACCGTGTGAGACATGACATTTATTATGCATGAAAGACAAGAAAATATGGAGAAAAACCTGCTGAAACAGTAGGAAAAGAAAGGGGAAAAGCAAGTCAGAACCACCGAAATGAGAAAAGTGCACAATTACGCACAGATCCTTGAAATCACAAGGTTTGCAAATGTCTAGGGTGACAGTCAGCCGTTCTCTTCTGGGCCACTTTAAAACAAAAACTCCATCTAAATTGGAACCAAGGCTTTTTTTTTCCGAAGCACTTATCGGATCCCTGAACTCTGTCATTACATCGCCCGGAGCCACGCTCCCGTCCACCCAGATGTCCAGCACTTCATTTTCCAGAGATTGAAGATTGTGTCCAGGGCTCGGCAAAGTTTACAATTATAGTTTATATGATTACGCACATCTGCTAGAAAAGCCAACTTCATTGAGACTTTCCAGGAACGACTGAGTGAAAAATAGAAGCTCTGGTGCTGGAAGGAAAGTGACGTATCCAGTGTCTGATCTTCCTTGCATGGAAAACGTTTTGTTTTTATTAAATGGTTATAGGTTAGCGTTGATTTTGATAGTTTTTCAATTTAGTGCATGCAGTTTCAATGCACTGAAGCAAATTGACATCACATGTGTTCTAATTAATGGTGTAATAATTAATAAATGTTTTAGTAATAGATAGTATTGCATTCCTTTTGAAATTCCATTATTACATTTTCTTTAAATAACATGTCATTACAAATCCGTATGAAAAATGTTAGGCTACGGAAATATACTCTTATTCAGACCAATCTAACGTATACTTATGGTCACCTTTAAGCACATTTAATTAAAGTTAAATCAGACTTTGCCCTATTTATATTGCTGAATGGGCAAAAAATAAACATTCATTCGCCCATAGAAAATCATTGCAAATGAAGCATAATGCAGATTAATGTCTTCATCTTCATACTTTTAAAATGCTTTGCAACGTAGATTATTTTGACATTTTAGCATTTGAATTAAACGTTTGGGATCAGAGAGATTATTTTTGTAAGAAGTTAGTACGTGTTAAATTGAGTAAAAGTGACAATAAAGACAATATAATTTTAAATTGCAATTATATTTGAGAATATTATTGTTTTTACTGTATTTTTTATCAAATAAATGCAGCCTTGGTCCATATTCGGCCTTATATATATATATATAGATCTATGGCTATAAGTTGATAGTTTACTATTGAACCGTTGCTTTTTGTTGTCATTTGCAATGCTTTGTTGAATTGAAATGAAATACTCAGTCCAAGTACCTTTATCTCTGTCGATTTACTCATACTATTTTGCAATTGTAATGTCGTGATTTATCTTGGAGCCACTTTTAATGGTGACTGTAGAAGAGCAGCCCAAGTATAAGGGTTTAAAAATGTTTGTGCCATACATGAAGTCATTTCTTCATTGAGAAGTGGCAGTTTATTCAGAAATAGATGAATGAATGTGTGAAATGAATAGAAGAAAGACAAATGGTTGCTGACAGAATAACAGAAGAAATAGAGAAGGACATTCAGGCCAACATAAGGACTTGCATGTGGCGTAGCAGCACACACACAGATACACACACAAACACAGCAGGGACTGTGGGGTATGATTCATTAACAACAGAAGAATTGAATTGGATTACAGACTGGTTTTCACAGACCTTGAGTCTGTCTGCTGCGTGTGTGTGTGTGTGTGTGTGTGTGTGTGTGTGTGTGTGTGTGTGTGTGTGTGTGTGTGTGTGTGTGTGTGTGTGTGTGTGTGTGTGTGTGTGTGTGTGTGTGTGTGTGTGTGTGTGTGTGTGTGTGTGTGTGTGTGTGTGTGTGTGTGTGTGTGTGTGTGTGTGTGTGTGTGTGTGTGTGTGTGTGTGTGTGTGTCTCAACTCATCTATGATCTCATACTTGCACGGGCTAAACGAGTAGAGAATTTTTGACCAATGCCAGGAATAATTATTAATTAATTATTAGTGCAAGCATCACTGTTGCTATTGCTCGTATTAAGGGTTGGAGATTTGAAAAAACCCTGAATGTGTGTGCTGTGGACAGAAGATTGTGTGACTTGTTGAGAGGGGGTATGCTGTTACTCTTTAAAATGATCAAGAATTCAGGTTTATGTCTTGATTGCAACCTATGCCATTTTGTGTTGATCATTTAGGGTTTATTTTGTCATTTCACGGTTTTAGGGACCTATACTTGGGAGAGTTTCAAGAAACTTTTGTAAGTTTCAACATACAAAAAATGACACACTTCTTTATTTTTACAAGTAATGTTAATACTTTTAAATCAAAGACCAGCCGATCCAGAGCGAAATGTTAAAAACAGCTTGCAGTGACAGAGAGGAAATAGGACAGATGCTGAGAACGACAGAAAAGAGACAGAAGGAGAGAGAGCGAGAAGATGGAAAATTAAGACGGTTGTCATTCTGATTGTTATCCTCTCTTCCTCGCTACAGAACAGCTTGAGACGAGCATCATGGCCCTGTCAGGTCTAATTAAGCCAGCATCTGCATCTCCGAACACACGCGCCTGCTTGACGGGCAGCCGTGACGGCCAAGTGTAAAAAGATTGAGTGACAGCGACTAGGTGGCTCTCTACAGAACCCACAAATAATCCCAAATCCTTAAACCAGGTGCCTGGCATGTCAAAACATATCAACATGAGCTCGCGGAGACAGATTAAGAGTGAAGGAAAGCAAGAAAGGCAGGAATGGACAGGGAACAACAGGCCTCGACGCATCTTTGCTCTAGCAAGCAGGTCACACCTTCACCGGGAGGTCAAACACGAGCGTTGCAGGAAGGCCAACTCATATCACAGAGCCGTAGCCTTTGTTTGAGAGCAGGTGGTCGGGAATCGGAATGAAGCCACTAAAACAAAAATGAAAGAACGGTGGGAGGGAGCCATCGAGAGACCTCAGGGAGAAATGAGCAAGGACGGAATAATAACCGTGTCTCTGATTCTTTATTGGGACTTAAAAATGTTTTGCACTTTGGTGGAGGGTTATGGCAATTTAGGCGTAAGCAGTAAATGAGATTCATACAAAGCTTTTAATACAGTTTTGACTTCCCTAACATTTTCTACTTTTTTATTTTTATACAGTCAGACATTTTACTGTCAGTCTGTGTATTAGTGGTGGGATTTTACCATGAATCTAACTGCAGTTTACATTGTTACACCTGTAGGTGTCGACAAGTGACTCATTACTCATTAATTTAACCGATAGTTCAAATACACTGAATCATTCAGGAATTAAACAAGTCTTTAAGAGTGAGTCACTGAATCACTCAACCTGTTTGCTCAAAAACACTGAGCCATTCAGAAATAAAGCAATTTATGTTTTTATGAGTAAGTCATTGAATCGCTCTCCTGATTCATTCTAAAACACTGACTCACTCAAGAACTGGTTTGATGAATCACTATTCATTCTACAATACGGACTTATTCAGGAACTAATTAATTGAATCACTCAACAGATCTACTCAAGAACTCAGAATCATTCCGGAATGAAGCAACCACCAAAAACACACTAGAAACCGCTTATTAATGTGCTAGTAATCTTCTAGGATATCAAAACAACCATCCAGAACATCCTATGAACAATCCATCAACCACCCATTAATACCCGAGCAACCATGTAACACACCCTAACAACCACTCAGACCATTCTTGCAACACTCTAACAACCACCTATCAACACTCTAGAAGCAATTACCCAGAATATTAAAAAAAAATCAGCCAGAGCTATCTAGCAACCACATAGAATATTCTGGCAAACATCTATAACACCCTAACAACCAACTATCAGTACCCTAGAAACCACCTATTAACAATCCATCAACCACCTATTAATGGCCTAGCAACCATGTAACACAACCTAACAACCACTTAGAGCGTTCTAGCAACCACCTGCAACACCATAGAAATATTAGCAACCCTTCAACCACCTATTAATGCCCTAGCGATCACTCAGAATATCCAAACAACCACCCAGAACATTCTAGAAGCCACATAGAACATCCTAGCAACCATCTACAATACCCTATCAACCCCCTAGAAACCACCTATTAACATCCTCAACCACCTATTAATGCCCTAGCAACCATGTAGCACAACACAACTAACAACCACTCAGAATATTCTAGCTACACCCTAGAAGCCACCAATTAACAACCACCTAGTAATGCCCATGTAAAACACCCCAACAACCACACTTCCTAGCAACCATCTACAACACCCTAGAAATCACGCAGAATGCCTTAGCAGCCACATATTCACACCCTAGCAACCATCTAAGCAAGTGACTGTCTTTATGAATGAGTCATTGAATCACTCAACCAATTCATTCTACAACACCGATTCATTCTACTGTGTGGCTTTGTATGGAATTATTATTCTATATAATGTTGAGTGTTGCAATCAAAGAAAATGTACTCATTGACGTTGATGAAATGACCAGTCTGTTCATCTCATATCCAGTCAAATTCCACGTGTATGTCATACACACAGTGGGTCACACATCACTCCAGTGCTAGATGGCAAAAGCAGCTCTCTTGCACTGAGTTGAGCTCGATACACGAGGAGGTCATGACCAGCCTCCTACAGCCTTGTGTCTAAATTACCCTCTCAAAATGGTTCCACCATCTGCTGCTAACAAGCCTGGGCCGTCTGGGCGGTGTGGCCATGGCTTCTCAGGGCACGTTAGAGGGCATTGGGCCATGACAGCACCACATCAAAGAACACTTATACCACACACACCACAGCCATTGAGACTCTAGGGAGAGAATCAACAAGCGATAGGATCACGGCGTGTTTAAGACGTGTTTGTTTTAGCGATGAAGTGGAGTATGGTGACGGCTTTGTGGAAACTTTGACAAAAGTAACCCGTCTACCTTGCAGTGACTTTAAACAGTGATGTGAACCAAGGCTTTGCCAACTAAATGAGCCTTACCTAAACCAAACTAAACCAAGATATTGTGTTCAGTAGATAATTTGTTTAACTAAACACTCACTAAATCGGGAGTCGTGAAAACCTGTGACCTTCGAGCAGCTTCACAGTTTTGAGAACTTGTTTTTTTAACACAGGAAATTATAAATGACTGAATTGCAGTTTGGAAGAATTCAGTAGGTAATGGCATTCTGGGAAATTAAGTCATCTTGTTTATGTAAATTGAAAGTTAATTTACCATATATAAAGAAATATATACAATTAAGTAAATGTGTCTTGGTGAAACTTTAAACAGGTCTACCTCTCTGTAAGGACTATACAACTCTAAGACTTTTAAAACTTTTAAAAGCTTTTTAGCTTGATAGCAGTTAAATTGATTTATGTCAATATATATATATATATATATACAAAAATATTGGACTCAATGTTCAATGACCTTTAGACTTAAATACTTTTTATACTAGTTAAAAACTACTCTTCTTTCTAGTTTCTTTTAATGTCATTTAATCTTTATTGCACTTCTTTGTTTTCAAATTGCAATTTCTGCAATGCAATTTAACTTCAAGCTGGAGGAAGAAGCTGTGTTTTTTTGTATTTGTGAAAATAGGTTCTAATGAAGTGCAAGGATTATTTTTTAATGAAGTGCCAGGCTGTTTTACTTGCTTTTATAGCCGTGGTGTATAAAAAGAGGCATGTCTGGGGAAGTTTCTGTTACACATTTACACACACACACACACACACACACACACACACACACACACACACACACACACACACACACACACACACACACACACACACACACACACACACACACACACACACAGCTGAAGTGACGAAGCACACCTGAGGTTTGGGGACATTGCTCAAAGCTAGAGTTTCTTGTGGCAAATGCTGAGCACAGTTTGTTTGTGTTGAGAAGTGTGATAAGCTTGAGTCCTGTTGGAGACCAAGCACAAAACTTAAATCCAGACTGCCAGTTCCCTCTGGAATAGAGTTTGACTCTGAGCCCAAATCAATGGAATCTCATTACCAAAAGTAATGATTAAGAACAAAAGTTTCTGAGGACTTCAAATTGGCTCCCGTCAAAGTAGTGGTAAACCTGCCAGGTTTGCGTGGAATGTGCTGTTTGTCCAATATACGTCCGACATGCGTATAATACACTACTATTCCTTCCAAAAAATATGGATTTTTATTATTTATTGTTTTAAGGAAATGGCAATTTTACTCTGCAAGAATGCATTCAATTGTTCAAACATAACTGTTAAGCCAGAAATGTTTGTTGAGCAGCAAATCAGCATATTAGAAGGATTTCTGAAGGATCATGTGACACTGAAAACTGGAGAAATTATGAAAATTCAGCTTTGCTGAATTATGAGACAATATGACGTTTTATAGATTATAGATTATTTATTTACTTTGTGTAACGTAGATGTTTATTTCCAAGCATCTTTGCTTATTTTTTTGTGTTTTTTAAGTATAAAAAGTCCCAGTGAGCTCTAGGTGACCTTGTCCTTCATGCTGTACATGTTCTTCTCTGTGTTTAATCAAACTTCTCAAATGCATGCGTCTAATCTCCCTGCATATGTACACATGAGTGGCGTAGGCCTATTTGTAAACATTTGCGCATTTGTTGTGGCGAGTGTTTGCCGTCTCAGTCGAGTTTGCAGGTGTAACATGCATGTTTCACAGCAGAGAACGAGTCCTTCATCCGTCCACACAGCCGTTTTGATCTGATAACAGCACCGCAAAGACTCAACTGGTTTTTGGCAGCCTGGTTGCCATTGTGCCCTAGTGTCCCCCTTTGGTGAGGTTTAGCAGGGTTGAGCAGGTTTCGTTGATCCTTTTTGACCCCACAGGGTAAAACTCACCCGGACCACCAAGCCTGCAATGGCAAAGTTTCAGAGTCAAGCGTCTGGCAGCAGGCCCACGTCTTGTCCTTTCTGCCTAAAATGCTAATTGCCCGCTGAAGATCAATCGCCTGTGCCCAAGATAACATCTGTGGGCAGTGAAGAGAAACACGTGGGTAATGTGAAGGATCTAAAAATCGCTGGTGTCTCTGGTGTTTTGTAGTAGCCGGCCCTATATGGAAGCAACAAGGTAGCATTTAAACATCCAGCACTTTTATTGCTTAAAGAATATGCACATTAATTTCAGATGTGTTTCACATTTGTTGATGGGATTGTGAATTATTCCAGATAAATATGTGAAGTACAGCTCTAGTTAGTTGCAAATAACTGTTGCATTTGTTAATTTTCTTTATAGGATCTTCTTATCAATGCAGTTTATAAAGAGTATCTCTATTGTTTGTTACTACTTCCCTCTCAGAAAACCCTTCGATATCTTTTAAAAATCTACAAGTCCAGCAGTTTTATTTTAGTTTTATTTATAGTATATTATTTATTAATGATATTATTGTATTTATTAATTATATAATTTTTTTTTTTTTTTTTTTGTAGTATAGAAATATAAAAAATATTGAACATTTTATTAAAATTATTAAAATATTACAACATATTTTACATTTAATATTTCTCTATTTTCAGTTTATTAAGTACAAAAGAAGATTAGGGCTAAGCAATAATAAAAAAATAAAACCATCTCTAGATTAAAGTCATTAAATCTCAAGAAAAAGGTTGAGATAAAATGTTGAGATTAAACTTGTTAAATTTCGACAATAAAGTTATGTTTCGAGAAAAAACTCCTCTTCCGTAATTAAGTTTGTTAATTTTAATTTTAGTTTAGTTAATTTTAGAAACTTCTTTATATCAGATAGTTGCCAAGGCAATATTTTAATATTTTTTTATCAAATATTTATTTTTTATTTCAGCTTTATTTCAAATAATGATTTTTTTAAATAAATTTTAAATTTAGCTAAAAATAACCACACTGGTCAACTAATTATTCTTTAGAAGCATTAAGTTTTCAGTTGTTAGCAGACTAATAGAAACCTGATCACCTTGACTTATGGGAACTGCGTAAATCCTGCAAATCAAACATCAGACAGTCCCTGGAACACCGAACATGACACGCTATGCAATTTCAAGAGTTGATTTTGCCATTCAATACAATACAATACAATACAATACAGGAAGTGTGTTGCTTAATGGGGCAACAGGAGTATTGCGTTTTTACTGGAAGACTTGAAAGTGCATACCGATAATCCTTTTGACCAATGTTGTTTTTTGTTTAAACTGATAATAATAATAATTCTTTACATTTATATAGCGCTTTTCTGGGTATTCAAAGCGCTTTACATAGAAGGGGGGAATCTCATAAACCACCACCAATGTGCAGCATCCACCTGGATGATGAGACGGCAGCCATAGTGTGCCAGAACGCCCACCAATTATTATTCAATAATTATTCTGAACATTTAAGAGGATATCACATTATTAAAGTAAAGTAGCAATTAATTTTTATTTGAAATCTATACAATTATTTTTAGTCAATATAGTCATTTAATGCAGGAAAATGTATTTATTTAAAATAATTTAAAAAAATGTATTTATATAATTTATTAAAGTATATTTTTAATAAGTGTGTATGCGTATTATTCAAAAGAAAAAATATTTGTATGACTTCTATCAGATATTATATATATAGGTTGACCTCTACAGTACATTGAAAACTTGGGTCTTTGCTCTCAAAGCGAGATCCGATCTATGGAGAAAGAAAAGTTGGAGAGAAGCGATAGAATAAATATTTCCATCTGTGACAATAGGCATGACTGATCACCTGTAGGTTCCAGAATCGACAGAATAAAGAATGAAAGGACCAGAGGAAAGCGAGGAATTGTATATCGTTCTGATCATTTGGCGTGTGCAGCGGTCTATCATTCCCACAATCATCTCTCACTTCTCTAAATGTGACCTTTACGCCGCGCGCACCTCGTCATCTCTCTCTCTTACTCTCGGTGACATTCGATCCCTGCGAGACACCTTTGTGTTTAAAGATCACACTTAGCATGCAGGGTAGTGCTCAGGGCCGCCATTACACGCGGGAGGACGTGCACTTATAAACGCCTCATTGAGACAAATGCCACCATTTTCCTCACATAGTCCCCAGAAATGAGCTGCCCTTCTTTACATAATGCCTCTAACCTTCATCTGTCAGGAGCTGCCACACGCAGCACTCCCACAATCCCACTGCAGGTCATATGAGACTACTGTTAAACCCTGCCATGTGTGTCTAACGCAAGTTATTTCTCTTACACAAGCTCGCAAACTCTTGGAATAGTCACATAAGCTTTAATTATTCATTGTACTCATAACAAAACCATAGGAGACGTAATGAGAAAATAATGCATCCAATTTTCCTTAATGTTTGCGGAGGCAAAAAATGCATTAAAGATCAAGTAACATGTTTGTCATTGCCTGTTCGTGTTTTGTTCGGCTCTGCACTTTGAGGGTCGTGCTAACTTGAAGTTAATAGCTCATACTGACAGTAATTATAGTATTAAACGGGGTAGTTATATAATTCATGAATCCTGCATATATTAAATATAACGTTTTTGGAGGGAGGATCATATTACATCCAGAGGGTGTTGAAAACGGTCATGCTGAAGACTTTCTCTGAAGACACTGACCTCTTTTCTCCACTAAATCAGTCGAGCTGCATCATTTGTCTCTCTTGTTTACTCTTTTCTCCCTCTCTTGCTCTCCTTGATTTATAGTCTTCATACAGATACGATGTGAATTTATCTATCTTCATTATATATTCTAGCTTCAATGCACACTACAGCTCTCAAGCTTATCGCCTTTAGAGGTTTTAAGTCTGAGTTTGAGTTTTAAGCAACAAAAAGACACAGATTGTAGTGTGTGTAATGAGACGCCAATACTGAAGAAAAGTACTGAACCAGATTTCAAACTGGTTTAAAATGGGGCCAAGTTAGGTTAGAATATCATAACTTCACATCTTGAATTTAGTTTTGAGTCACAAACATGTTAAGTAAAAGCCTATTGGTTTCACTCTACATGTAATCAGCTTTCTTAATGTATGCTTCGGCTCAGAAATTTAGTGTCAGTAAGTTTAGTATTTTTGTATTTTTTTTATTGATACTTTTATTGAAAAATAACACATTCCATTGATCAAAAGTGAGAGTAAAAACATGTAGGCCCGGTTTCACAGACAGGGTTTAAACTAAGCCAGGATTAGGCCATGGTTCAATTATGACATTGAAGTAATTTTTAGAACGTTAATTTTAACCTACTTAGAAAAAAACATTACTGGTGTGCATCTTGAGGCAAAAGAAAGGCACTGTTATATTTTACGATCAGTCAGAGCAAGTTTCTTTCAGTTGAAACAGCTCAGACTTACGTTTTAGTCTAGGACTAGGCTTAAGTTTTTTCTGTGAAACCGAGGGTTAAAATGTTACAAGATTTAATTTTAAATAAATGCTGTTCTTTTGAACTTTCTATTCATCAAAGTTTCTAGAGACATTGTGAAGCTAAATGAATAAATACAATTAAGCAGAACAACTGCTTGCAACATTGATAAGGATAATAAGAAGTAGAATAATGATGCTGAAAATTCAGCTTTGCCATCACAGGAATAAATTACATTTTAAAATACATTAAAATAGAAAACACAAAACACAAATTTGAATAATATTTATTGTATTACTGTTTTTATTGTATTACTTATGTCAAGAGGCTTCTTTCAAGATCCATAAAAAATCGTACTGATCCCAAACCTTTGAATGGTTGCGTATGTGCACATCCTATACGTGTGTCTGTTCACATTTTGACAATAAAACAGACACAAATTATGTATAAACATGCTTTTCATGTGCTTTATACAATGCACTTGTTTTTCATAGTCATCACTGCTTTCTTCCATTTGGTGTTGGTAGTGTACAGAAATTAAACTCTTCACCTTTAAAACCTCATCTAAATGTCACATTAGGAGATTATGACAATCTAATTCGGTTTCTCTGTGCTCCACAGATCAGAGGACCTGATCCACGAATGGCTCCCAGATACAACGCCTCCGTGCCCAGGTAAGCCTGCGTTTGCGTGTGTATTTCCACTTGTGCTTAGGTTTGCGTGTTCTTGTACCATATGCTGGACATATGTGGCACTGTTGGATCCGGAGAGTCAACAAAACAAGACTGGGGAAGGTGGAGGGGACTTCCCTTCCTTCACACACACACACACACACACACACACACACACACACACACACACACACACACACACACACACACACACACACACACACACACACACACACACACACACACACACACACACGCACGCTAAGTCTAATCCTCTTTCAGCCCCCTAATTAAATCTTGAGTGTTTGCCTTCTGAGTGCTCTTCTCATCCCGGAATATTCACCTGATTTGCTCCCAGAGGACCGGGATCCAGACAGGAAGCTGGGAATGCTATCCTGGCTCACATCCCAGGTTCTTAAGTGCTTCAATCATTCTCCTTCTGGAACATACACAGATATGACATGGCTCAACTATGGCCATCTGAATATTGGTAGCTCACAGTGAAAGTAAAATGGCTCTGGGTCACGTTAAAGGGAAACTAAAGCCAAATGTGTATCAAAAGGCACTCTGATTATAATTCAGATCATTTTAAAGTGTGACATGATTGATGTCTTGCAATTCCTGGATATGTCCACTAAAACAAATAACACAACAGTAGTTTACTAACAACAAAGCAGCGTTTAGTTTAGGTTTTTTAAATTAGGTTTTTCACCCAAGAACACAAAACCTGTCATCAACAAATGTTTTGAAAATAGTTTTTTGTTCATACAATAAGAAAGTTACTTAAAGTGAGTTAAAACTGCATTTTGAGATATTGTGTACCTAAATGCTAAGGAATACCAACAAAAGTAGCATGTTTTTATGGACATGTACCATGTTTTTTTTAAGTTTTTTTTTTGTGTTGTGTTGTGTTTTACTTGGACCATAGTTAAATCATGAAATTCTTTGAGGTATCTTAGTAGAGTAGATATGGCATATACGGTAATAATTCAGAAAATTGGTTTATTTCATGACTGTGCCATGGCACTGTCATAATCCACTTAAATTGTATCATATCATTTATCAAGGTTTGGACCTTTCAGTCCTTTCGAAATCCACATCGAAGCATATTTTCAAGAACTTAGACCTGTAAAACACCTACAAATGAGACATTAGAGCGAGTTGAACAAAGTTTTCCTTTGCATATAATATCATTTATTTGTACTTATCTCAGGCTCCACATCTTGTTTTGATATTTTTCCCTAAAAATAAACTCCCACCTCAGCCCTCCTGCAGCTCCCAGCTCTCCCCGAAGCAGCGTTGCCGCTCTGATGTATTCATAAGAGCGGACTATTTAAATGAAATTAAATACATTTTTCTGGGTTGAACTTTGTGCTGTGGTTCCCTCGGGGTGCTCATTCAGGCCCATTTCCTTTCAAATGAGTGTGCTCCGTTACATTAGCATATATTTCCCTGCGCGCCGTCTCTCGCTCTCACTGCGTGTGTATGTATGACTCCGTAGAAGCAAAAGTGCTTGTTTCGGTCTTTTCGAAAAGTTCCTCAAGGCTGAAACCGATCGCTTCAAACAGTATGTCACATCAGTCTTGTCACAGAGAGCAGTTGTATACTGTGTTCCTCTGTAGGAGTCATAATGCAGCAGTCACACACAATCAGTCAGTCTGCAGCAGCCTCAGCGAGACCTGAGGATGGAGATGTGGTGTAGTGCTTAAAGCTCAGAGCTGGTGAGCAGAAGGTTGTTGGTTTGAATGAAAGTCACATTTTGTTTTGTTTTATTATGTTATGGTTCTTTTAAAAATGCTTCCCTTTTAATGTCTTTTATATAACTAAATATCAGTTTATAAAATAAGGTGTATTCTGTTGCATTTAAACTATTGCGTATAGCGCTGTTATTGAAAAGCTGTGCTCTCTGTTTGGTTTCATCGTGTTTGATTTCTATTTGAAAATTATCGTTCTCTTTGTTTTGTGTCATTGTTTTGTTTTCACAGTGTTTAGTTTTTCAAAATGCTTCATTCTATTTGTATTATATTTCTTTCATTGTGTAACTTTACACTGAATTCCATTATGTTTCAATATGTTTCATTAGAGTATTTTTAGTGTTTTGTATCTTTATGAAAAGATTTGAATCGTTAGAAGTTAGAATCATTCTCTTTGTTTTGTTTAGTGTTATACTATTATAATATACTAGTATAGTTATACTGCTATAGTATTTATTAATGTTTTGAATTAGCTTTTAATATATATTGGCATTTTTAGGAATTTTTATGTTCTTTTGTAATTTAATTTTTGTTTTTGTTTCTTAAAATGTTTCTTTTTATCTTTTAAGTTTTAGTCATTCTAGCACTTAAAATTGTAGATTTTTTTTTATTTTTATTTAAAGTTTTTATTTTCATCAAAAACATTTTAATTAGTGGTGGGCCGTTATCGGCGTTAACGTGCTGCGTTAATGTGAGACTCTTATCGGCGATAAAAAAAATATCGCCGTTAATCTATTCTCAAAGTTGGGTTGGGAGCTGGGTCTATACTACGCAAGCTATGATGACTTTCACCCTGATATTTTAGCGCGGATGTATACCTAGCCGAATTGCACTGTAGGGGGCGAGAACGAGTCTTCGAACTACAGGCTCGCAGTCCGTGATGGACAGATTGTTAACGGCTGGTCTGTGTGGTAATACAATTGGGCAGGACATCCAAACGCTCACCTATTATTCATCAACCTCAAATATGGCTTTTCATCTGAAAGGTGTATGTAGTAGCAACTTTACATGGCCGCTCAATATGATGTTAACCTAGAGAAATGTGCGCTATTGAAGTGTTTGTGTGGAAGCGCGTTTGCTGCAAGACAGGCTCCGGTGCGCTCACTTGCTCTTAAATCTCCGTCATTTTTGGTCATACAGATAAAAGTAGCCTAATACATCTTTCGAATCTGTAAAGACTCTACGTTTATTTGTGTGCACTCAGAATAACAACGAAACGTTGCGCTTTTAAGCAAACAGGATGCGCTTTAGGTCTCATGTGAACTTGAGCGAGAAACTTCGAAACTCGAATATATCTAAAAATACAGTACATAGAAAAATATATCTATAGAGAGTGAAATGTCAAAAAAAAAAAAAATAGAAGACGTGTGTGTTAGCATGGATGATTTATATGAAATGTAGTCTGTGCAACACTGTGCATAATAAAATGGCTTTCAGTTCAATATAATAACAAAAAAACGACATTTTGGGTTTTTATTCAACTAATAAGGTGGGCACGCTGTGATCTGTACTATATTTTTACTGTAATTGACAGTTATCGGCAAAAAAAAAAAAAAAAAAAAACACGGGAGTGGGAGGGAATGGGAGTCATTCTTCCGGGAGTGGAACGGGATTTTCCTCCAGTTTTTTCGTGGGATTGGGACGGGAAGAGATGAAAGTTTGTGATGCATTTTGGAAACAGGAGATGAGCCCCTGGTCTAATGCGCCACCTGGCTTGAGAAACCCGTTCTCAAAGACTTACTTTTAGTCATTATTTTGGTAGCACACATATTCTGAATGCCTTCGGCAGAATTAAAATGAGCCATTTTAATCTAGATTAATCTAGATTAATTCCAAAATTAATCTAGATTAATCTAGATTAAAAAAATTAATCTATGCCCACCTCTAATTTTAATAGTTTTTAATAACACTGATTTGTTGTGTTTGTTTACACAATATTTAGTTTCTTTTCTTTTCAAAAGGTTTCATTCTCTGCATTTATTTTTCATTAAAACACGATTAAACATAACAGTACATGTTCGTAAAATTTCATTACGGTATTATTGCGTTTTGTTTCTTTATGAAAAGTGGTCAGTTAGGGTAAATTTCTTTGTTTTATTTCATTATTTTGCTTTTTGTTCGTTTTATTACTCTGTATGACAGCTGCAATATTATGTTGATTAGTTTAGCATTTTATATAGGATAACATTTTGTTTTAAATTAAAATATTTTTTTTGCATTAAATTATGAAACCATATTAAACACATCCAAGTTTTACTGCCAAATGGCTGAAAATCTTGCTAAAATAGTTTATTTTAAGCTCACATGACCCTCGTCTATATGTTAAAACAGTAATAAACTTCAGAAATGCTTTGAGTCTTAGGTCATTGCATTTGCATACAAAAGAATAATTTCCGTTACCGTTTAGCCTCAGCAGGAGGTGGATTAGGGTGAAGAGCTCTATCCCAGCAGACTCGCCGGCTAATCGGCCTGTCTTAAGCCTGCATTTGATTGGATAAAGATCAGCCAAAGGCAGGAGGTTGCACAACACCATGACTGTCTGCAAACAGAGCTTGAGAACGGACACCGCTCAGTACAGTTTGGATCCTTACATCTCAGCATGTGTTTGAAATTACAGCTCATTTAAAACAATAGTTTCAGAGAACAAATCATTGAAATTTAAGAGAGGACTCCATGTAGCTGGAACAGACAACTGAGCGTCAAGAAAGCCTCCAGTTGTGCGACTGTCAATAAAAGCAGCACTCCTGAGAACATTCAGTGAAATTATGATTAAAAAGGGTTCGTTTATCTAAGGTGGCGAGGTTCTGCCTCTATTAAAAGGATATTTTGATTCAGATTATCAGGAAGGAGTGTGCTTTTCTTTGTTCATTCATCTTGGCAACAGAAACCACTGTTACTTATTTTCATTCTCTCATGACATCTCACTCTGCTTTATATTGGGTTTTGGCTGCGGCTGCTGCTTTGCGTCCAAGTAAATAAAGCGCAGTGACTGTGTTCTGCTTTAACATTGTTTGCCTTGAAACACAGGAGCCGTAATGAAATCAGTGTTTGGAAATGAAACTCTTATTTTGTTTTCTGCCTCCATCAGCTCCATTATCTCCTGTTTTCCCTATGGCCTTAATGTCTGGAACTAGTGCCATAGATGGAATATATCTAACACATTCTACTCACATATTGGCTATAGATTAATCCAGTCTGTTAGATAAACACAGTATCTGTCTGTATGTCTATATTTATGACTCTTCAGTCAGACAAATTATGTACAGTGGGGGGGGGGAAATTATTTGATTCCCTGCTGATTTTGTACATTTGAATGAATGAATGATGCATTTATATAGCGCTTTATTATGTATTGTTGTACACCCAAAGCGCTTTACAATCATGTGGGGGGGTCTCTCCTCAACCCAGTGTGCAGCATCCACTTGGATGATGCGACAGCTGCCACAGGACAACGGCGCCAGCGCGCTCACCACACACCAGCTACAGGTGGAGAGGAGAGAGAGTCATAGAGCCAATCAAGTGTATGCGCTCACCACACACCAGCTACAGGTGGAGAGGAGAGAGATATAGAGACAATCAAGTGTATGCGCTCACCACACACCAGTTACAGGTGGAGAGAAGAGAGAGTCATAGAGACAATCAAGTGTATGCGCTCACCACACACCAGCTACAGGTGGAGAGGAGAGAGAGACATAGAGCCAATCAAGTGAATGCGCTCACCACACACCAGCTACAGGTGGAGAGGAGAGAGAGTCATAGAGCCAATCAAGTGAATGCGCTCACCACACACCAGCTACAGGTGGAGAGGAGAGAGAGTCATAGAGCCAATCAAGTGTATGCGCTCACCACACACCACCTACAGGTGGAGAGGAGAGAGAGTCATAGAGCCAATCAAGTGTATGCGCTCACCACACACCAGCTACAGGTGGAGAGGAGAGAGAGACATAGAGCCAATCAAGTGTATGCGCTCAACACACCAGCTACAGGTGGAGAGGAGAGAGAGTCATAGAGCCAATCAAGTGAATGCGCTCACCACACACCAGCTACAGGTGGAGAGGAGAGAGAGTCATAGAGCCAATCAAGTGTATGCGCTCACCACACACCAGCTACAGGTGGAGAGGAGAGAGAGTCATAGAGCCATCAAGTGGATGCGCTCACCACACACCAGCTACAGGTGGAGAGGAGAGAGAGTCATAGAGCCAATCAAGTGTATGCGCTCACCACACACCAGCTACAGGTGGAGAGGAGAGAGAGTCATAGAGCCAATCAAGTGTATGCGCACCACACACCAGCTACACATAGATCCAATCAAGTGTGTGCGCTCACCACACACCAGCTACAGGTGGAGAGGAGAGAGAGTCAAGTGTATGCGCTCACCACACACCAGCTACCAAGTGTATGCGTTCACCACACACCAGCTACAGGTGGAGAGGAGAGAGAGTCATAGAGCCAATCAAGTGTATGCGCTCACACACACAGCTACAGGTGGAGAGGAGAGAGAGTCATAGAGCCAATCAAGTGTATGCGCTCACCACACACCAGCTACAGGTGGAGAGGAGAGAGAGTCATAGAGCCAATCAAGTGTATGCGCTCACCACACACCAGCTACAGGTGGAGAGGAGAGAGAGTCATAGAGCCAATCAAGTCAGGTGGAGAGGAGAGAGAGTCATAGAGCCAATCAAGACACACGCTACACATTCACAGCTACAGGTGGAGAGGAGAGAGAGTCATAGAGCCAATCAAGTGTATGCGCTCACCACACACCAGCTACACATAGAGCCAATCACGCTCACCACACACCAGCTACAGGTGGAGAGGAGAGAGAGTCATAGAGCCAATCAAGTGTATGCGCTCACCACACACCAGCTACAGGTGGAGAGGAGAGAGAGTCATAGAGCCAATCAAGTGTATGCGCTCACCACACACCAGCTACAGGTGGAGAGGAGAGAGAGTCATAGAGCCAATCAAGTGTGATGCGCTCACCACACACCAGCTACAGGTGGAGAGGAGAGAGAGTCATAGAGCCAATCAAGTGTATGCGCTCACCACACACCAGCTACAGGTGGAGAGGAGAGAGAGTCATAGAGCCAATCAAGTGTATGCGCTCACCACACACCAGCTACACATAGAGCAATCAAGTGTATGCACCACACACCAGCTACAGGTGGAGAGGAGAGAGAGTCATAGAGCCAATCAAGTGTATGCGCTCATCACACACCAGCTACAGGTGGAGAGGAGAGAGAGTCATAGAGCCAATCAGTGTATGCGTTCACCACACACAGCTACAGGTGGAGAGGAGAGAGTCATAGAGCCAATCAAGTGTATGCGCTCACCACACACCAGCTACAGGTGGAGAGGAGAGAGAGTCATAGAGCCAATCAAGTGTATTTCACCACACACCAGCTACAGGTGGAGAGGAGAGAGAGTCATAGAGCCAATCAAGTGTATGCGCTCACCACACACCAGCTACTGGTGGAGAGGAGAGAGAGTCATAGAGCCAATCAAGTGTATGCACTCACCACACACCAGCTACAGGTGGAGAGGAGAGAGAGTCATAGAGCCAATCAAGTGGATGGGGATTATTAGGAGGCCATGATTGACAAGGGCCAGTGGTGGGAATTTGGCCAGGACACCGGAGTTACACCCCTACTCTTTACGAGAAGTGCCATTGGATTTTTAATGACCACAGAGAGTCAGGACCTCAGTTTAACGTCTCCGAAAGATGGATTTGTCCACGGGTTGTCCACTGACAAAGAAATTCCCTGTCTATAATTTTAATTGTAGGGTTATTTGAACACTGAGAGACAGAATAACAACAACAAAAACAGAATGTCTGCATGTGTATTATCTATCTATCTATCTATCTATCTATCTATCTATCTATCTATCTATCTGTCTGTCTGTCTGTCTGTCTGTCTGTCTGTCTGTCTGTCTGTCTGTCTGTCTGTCTGTCTGTCTGTCTGTCTGTCTGTCTGTCTGTCTGTCTGTCTGTCTGTCTGTCTGTCTGTCTGTCTGTCTGTCTGTCTGTCTGTCATGTATGTATAGATTATCTATCATCTATTTGTGTCTACCTATTCATCGGTCTATCCGTTTACATACAAACTGTAATTTCCTGGTTTTGTTTTTGTTGCAGTTTATTGTTTAGTATATTGGCATAAGTCTGAGTCAGTCCATTAATCCATTCTCGCTCATTGACTGGTCATAAGTTCATCCTGTTACTTACAATTCAACACACCCTCCTTTGTCCGCCCTCACCCACCAGCTGTTTGGCATTGTGTGTGCACGTCTGTCTCTGGGGGAAGACACAGGAGTCAAGGTCAAATTAGGAGCCAATAGAAGAATTTCCTTCCGAATGTCTTGGGCAGGTGCAGGGAGCTCAGGCAAACAGATTCCTCCCTTGTCGTAAGGCAGAAAATATTTTCGAGGACGGCTTGCTCACACATGTGGGTTTCTCCGAGCGTTGAGTGTTGATTAGCGCTAGCATGAGAGAGATGGATTGCAGGCCTGACATTACTTAGTTTTTTGCCCATGTATTTTAAATCACATCACATACTGCAGGCTGTAGTTTCTATTTCACACACAAACACAAGCTCAAAGACATTTGTTCATTCTCAAACAGGCCTGTGTTCTCCATCGCATATTATAAATGTGAATTCAAAGACACTTTGACATGCAGTTGTTCAAATAAGCACATGTGGTGCTATAACACACACACAAACATGACCTTTACCATACAGTGCTTCCATCTCTTACCCGTACACACACGTGCTGCTCCGCCGATCTCAAACACATGTGCTTATTCATACACTCCCTCTCACACGCATAATTACAAACACTTACACACATCTGGCCATCTTACACATACTCACCCGTTGCTCACTCAGACCCAAAGCCTCTGAGCTTACATGAGGTCACTGGATCACGGGGTCAGTAGTAGGGTATGGATGTAGCGAGTCGCTCACGCTAGAGTTTGTGTCCGTCCCAGCGGAGATGCAGCAGTGTGTGTAAGCCTGCTTTAATCCTCAGCTGCCAGAACACAGTCTATAACCCACGGCATTTCTCATTATGGCTAATCTAGCATGCTAACTTCAGCACGAAGCCACTTGTATTTATCTCACTAAAGGTATAGTGAGCATGAGGTATGTTATATATTCCAGTCTAAATGGGGTATACATCATATATTGTATTGTAAATTATATATATTCTAGTGTAAATTTTATGATATTATTCAGTGTAAAAAGGGTAAATGTCATATAGTGTATATGAGGTATATATCTCATGCTGATGAATGGTGATGAACTAAATGGTGTATACAGTGGCATGCAAAAGTTTGGGAACCCCTTGCAGAATCTGTGAAAATGTGAATAATTTTAACAAAATAAGAGAGATCATACAAAATGCATGTTATTTTTTATTTAGTACTGTCCTGAGTAAGATATTTTACATAAAATATGTTTACATATAGTCCACAAGACAAAAAAATAGCTGAAATTATTCAAATAACCCCCTGCAAAAGTTTGGGAACCCTTGGTTCTTAATACTGTGTGAGGTTACCTGGATGATCCACGACTGTTCTTTTGTTTTGTGTTGGTTGTTCATGAGTCCCTTGTTTGTTCTGAACAGTTGAACTGAGCACTGTTCTTCAGACAAATCCTCCACGTTCTGTAGATTCTGCAGTTTTCAGCATTTTTGCATATTTGAACCCTTTCCAGCAGTGACTGTATGATTTTGAAATTCTTTTCACACTGAGGACAATTGAGGGACTCAAACACAACTATTAAAAAAGGTTCAAACATGCACTGATAAGAACACACAATGCATTAAGAGCCGGGGGGTGAAAACTTTTTGAATTTGAAGATCAAGGTAAATTGTACTTAATTTGTCTTCCGGGAAACATGCAAGTATCTTCTGTTGCTTCCGAAGGGCAGTAATAAATGGAAAAAATATATATATTTCAACAAAAGAAAAAAGTTGGAAATCTTCATCCTGTTCAAAAGTTTTCACCCCCCGGCTCTTAATGCATCGTGTGTTCTTCTGGAGCATCAGTGAATGTTTGAACCTTTTTTAATAGTTGTGTTGAGTCCCTCAATTGTCCTCAGTGTGAAAAGATGGGTCAAAAGGGTGCTAAAATAAAACCATCTACCCTGAAGAACAGTTCAGTTCAACTGTTCAGTCATTCGTGGATCATCCAGGTAACCTCACACAGTATTAAGAACCAAGGGTTCCCAAACTTTTGCAGGGGGTTATTTGAATAATTTCAGCTATTTTTTTGTCTTGTGGACTATATGTAAACATATTTTATGTAAAATATCTTACTCAGGACAGTACTAAATAAAAAATAACATGCATTTTGTATGATCTCTCTTATTTTGTTAAAATTATTCACATTTTCACAGATTCTGCAAGGGGTTCCCAAACTTTTGCATGCCACTGTATATCATATATTTATAGTGTTTTTGAGACTAAATTACTTAATATCATATTGTATATTCTAGACTAAGCTGCTTATGTTATATTCAAGTGTAAATTATATGTACATCATTATAGAATGCCTATGGCATATATTCTACTGTATTTGATGTATACATGTTATATAAATTAATGTATAAACATGTAAGATTCTCTAGTATACACAAGGTAGTAAGTTTTATACAGTATATCATATTCTAGTATATTGTGTGTATTCTATTGTAAGTGGGGTAGCTATATTTAATATATCTTATTTATTAAGCCAAAGTGATCTGTAGATTAAGTTCAGTTCCTCTCTATGAGGAAATTGGACAATTAGGTCCTTATTCGTTTTGTTTTATGAGCAGACATTTTTTTTAAATCTGAGATTCATTGGTGCACATTTATAAAACTTAATAAAGTCCAGCTACTAGAAACATTTCTAATGGTTTTAGCAAATGAACAGATAATTATTAAGGATTAATACCCTGAGATTTCACAGATGTTCATTGCTGTTAAATCTACCTGCAATTATTAACTATTAGTTTTCTGTAAACATATTATTACTCTTTATAGAAGCATTTGTGTTATGAGTGCTGTCGATACAGTCACTCTGAAAGCAAAATGAAACATTAGTAATATTAGTCTGGAGTCTTGAGTCTGGCTATGTTTGGCCCTTATCAGTCTCCAGCCTTTAAACGAACCCACACACACTGTTTAGGCTCAAGACTGCAGTATTTCTGTTTCAGTTGTTCTTGGGTGGTCAGAGCTGACAGACACACTACACACGCTGCAGACGGATTATAACCACACACACATCTCACAGTACAGTGCACAGTCTACACACGCTTCTGTGTTTGTAACTTTGACAGGTGAAATAGTGAACGGACTACAGTCACGCTTTAGAGCGAACTGTATTAAACACCAAACGCTGCACGCATGAAACCTTCACACACATGTTGTGCAGTGCAGGTTTTGACATAAAGGTTGCCTGCTACCTCTTGTTAGTTTTTTAGAGGCCACGTGGAGGGATGGATCGTAGATGGATGCAACATTTGGATAAGTAATGTAGGCTGTAACCCTGAAAACATTAAGAATGCAAATGCATAATGCAGTTTCCATATAGCATCCATTACCCTTCAATCTGCAGATGCCCTCCATTTATTCATGTAGTTTTGTAAAGACCCCTGCTTTAATTTATTCATTTCTTTGGTCCTCCTGTAGCCGCAGCTTTTATCTTGTATGGCTTAATTTCCCAGACTGCCTACGACCAACTCTTTCGTTTTTATATTTTTTATTCTCAAATGACACATCCCCTTTTCTGCGAATAGCAGAGATTGGCTCCCTGTAAGTGAATGTAAATTTTTAATTTGAAGGAAGTTTACACATTAAGCGTTCCAGTTTTGGGGTTTGAATGCTGTTCACCTTCTTTGATTTTGTACCAGAACAAAACTGTCCGCATCAGTGTTTTCTGCTAAAGTGCATGTGTTGTGTTTTGGATGTGAATCCAGCTTGTTAATAAAGACCACATTACATGTGATTTTTTTTTATTAATTTCAAGCCCAAATCTGAAGCTATGCTTGAAGAACTGACCGAAACCCAACGGTTAGATCCAGTCGAGTTCACTAGCATGGGCTGATGGGGCTCTGGTTTCCTTGCAAGGCTTCTTAACTAGCTTAACCAGCAAGAGTTCTTTAGTAAACCAACTTCAGAAGAACCATGCTGGTCATCAGGTTGTGCTACAGAGCAGCATGGCTATGTTGACCATGAACATTGCCATCATTTACTCTCCCTCATGTTGTTCCACAGCCATATGCTGTTTGATTTATGCCAGAGAATTGTAAAACCATAACCACATCCGTCAATCTCAAAAAGGGCAAAAAAACATAATTAAAACACTGTAATACTTCTATTTGAATATATTTCTGACTATATATTTCCTTACAACTCTATTTCAAGTCTTCTAAAGTCAAATGACAGCTTTTTGATGAAGAGATGAAGATTAAAAAAATTATCTGAAAATCTTTATTTTCCGCAGCTATCAAATGTGTCACCAAAAATGAGGCATGATTTTCATTCAAATTTCTGTATGACTTATCTGGTTAAATAATGAAGTTAGTGTTATAAGACTTCATATAACATTTATGGAATTTTTGGAGCTCGACAGCTGTGGGTACTATACATTGTCCTTGTGTCAAGATTTCTTGTTTTTGTATTTTCAGTGGGGAAAAAAATGGGAAAACTTTATGAAGCTCTTTCTGAAGAATAGCTCTTGTGCACAAAGAAAACTGAAATAATGAGTTTATTCAACAATTTCTTCTCTTGCCTGTCAGTCTTCAACACTGAGAAGAATTGTTGTATAAAGTTGTCATTTTTGTTTTCTTTGCGAACAAAAAGTATTCTTGTAGCTTCAGGAAATTAAGGTTTTGATGTAACATGGGCTATTTTATCAATATTCGTACTAGTTTTTTGGGCCTTAAATGTGTCAGTTGTGTTGCTGTCTATACAGGGTCAGAAAGCTCTCGGATTTCATCAAAAATATCTTAGCTTGTGTTCCGAAGACGAACAAAGGTCTTATGGGTTTGGAGCAACATGAGGGTGAATTTTCAGTTTTGGGTGAACTATCCCTTTAAATGTTCTTTCATACTAAGAAAAAATTATGATTTTAAGAACTGTTCACTGAAAGGTTATTTGTTGAATCATAAATGGTTCTTCTATAGCATTGCTGTGAAAACCCTCTTTTAGAATGTTTATCTTTTAAGAGTATGGAACAACATTATGTTGGGTAAATAATGAAAGATCTAATTAAATTTGACTGAACTAATCCTAGCCTTACTAGTTCCTTCATTATCTGTGGTATTGGTTTTCCAGGAGGATGCCAGTGGAGGACTACTCGAACCCCAACCAGAGAGACCCCGTCCATTACCCCAACCCCATCTACGAGACCCATCAAGACAACTATCCTCCACGCTCTCCCCGGTTGCCCGTACCCAGACCTGTGGAGGCCACAGGTGGTTACTATCCCTCACCTCCAGCTCAACAGAGGGGTCCCGTGAGGCAGGACGTCCCTCCCTCATCAAACCCAGCTGCCAGAGCACCACCGCGATACGAAACGCTGAACCAGGGGAACTATCGGACGGCCAGTCCTGATCGCTACGGCCCATACGGAGATGAACAATACCCAGATCCCCGGCAGAAAAAGCCAATGATCGGAGCCGTCTAGACGAGGAGGAAGTAGGTTGGTGCTGAAAAAGTTATGTGGTTATGTGGTTCATTTACAAGAACAATCTAATTAGTTTTCCCAGACTTATGAGAAGAACAAGCAAACAAAATAGCTTTGACACAGCCATCGATTACTCCAAATTGAACTAGTTAAGTGAAGTTTGTGATTTGTTTTGGATGTTAATTGTCATCAGTTATGAACATCACGTCAATTTCACACCAGAGTCAGTTAAGTTTAAAAGTTACAGCTGACAGAAGCACATAGGGTTTGTATATATGTATGTTTAGCATGTATTTAATTCAGTACACCACAATGATGGTCTGCTGTGGTTAGCATGGCCATGTCTTCCCCTCATGAGTATGCATTGACTTGTTGTTTTGTTGAGGATTGATTGGTAGTCTCTTATTATCCTAAAGCATCTGGGATGTTCTCAGAGCGTTGTCTGTTTATATGTTGAGGGCCTTAAGCTAGCTTGGATGAGACGTTTTAAATGAAGAAATTCACCATCAGTTTACTTTTTTGTGATTATAAGAAATGTTTTTCAGAATTTGATTGCGCTTTATTGCCTTTGCAGTAACTTTATCCTCCTAAAACACTCCATTAACTCTGTTTTTTGTTGTTTTTACTCTGTAAATCAATCATAAAGTGTTTTTTTCATGCGATGTTTTGAAGGTAATATTCTCTTTCAACCACCTCCCTCCTTGATTGATTTTAGTAACGCCATTCTGAGGCCCAAAAACAACTAAACGGACAAGGTTACACAAATAGCTGGTCTGATATCAAAGTCTGGAACTGTTTTGGTTTTTGTTTCTTTTCTAAAAGTCTGTTTCTTTTACCTTAGGTCGAGGTTTTTACATTGCTGGTTTTAGTTTTCCCTTTCAACCGTTGTAGATCTGTGATGTGAAATGCTGCCGCATAGGTGCAATACACAAGGCTCTATACACAGGGCTCTTGTAGTGAACAATCATTATTGTTGGATCACTGCTTTAAAAACAAGACTTTCTGATATCCTTGGTGTGTAAAGTTATCTGTTTGTTATAGATAGAGGAGATATATTGCCAGTCAAAACAGGATCTTACAAGAACCAACTAACATAATGAATTTCTGAACCCATTTTATGTCGTTTTTTTGCACATTTATCTCCTGAATGAAGTGAAAATGGCCAGATAGATACCGAGAATACATGAAGTTTTGCGTATTTTACTTGTAAGATTTGACTTTTACACAGATACTACTCTATCTACTCTTAAATGTTATACTTGAATGATCAGTTTGTGTTCAATCTTGTGTCTGTCTTGTCATTGAAAAGTTGATTTTTGAAAAGTTGAAACATTTTCATTCAATGTTTATGGAAAATCTACTATCTTTGTGTTTATTTTGCTTGAATTTTGTTTTGATAATTGTATTGAATTTGTTTTCTTTATTAACAGTAGTTAAATGCGTTGTTGTCTTTGCAATTATCTTTATGTAGCTGTTTTGATTTTTTTTAGTTTATTTGTTTTTTGCTCTTATATATTTTTATTAAAATCAAGATGCTGGTCTGCATAATTTGTGAAATCGATTTACATGGATGCTAATATAATTTTAGTTTTATTTTGATACTTTATTTTCCTGTTTTTATTGGGCAAATGTTGTATTAAATGGAAAGAAATGCTTGTGCTGCCATTACACATGCCATAACCAAAAATTACTAGGCATAATAAAATGTTAATGACAATAATTCATATTAACTATGACATTTTGGTACCTTTTTTATTTGAAATGAAGCTGTACGTTGTTGTGTAAATAAAGTGGTTGGTTCAGGTTGACGATGACTTCAGTCATGTGAAGCTCTTTGGTGTTCATTGTGTCTTGTACAGTTTTATAGCTTCATATTCATAATAATGACTGAGAGAACATACTTATCTAGCATTACTGATAATTACTCCTGCTGATTAGTGCTAATTCATCCTCTACCAATTAAGCTACGGAGGGCTGTGCTGGGGTTATTAGGCCTAATGGACCTGTTTGGGGAATCTTGCTGATTAGGACATTTGGCATTGAAGTGTGGCATATATCTGGACAGAATTCCAGTTTAATTAACCCTTGATGACAAGAGAGAGAGATGTTAGGTGGGAATACATGAATTGTGAGAGCACTGTGGAACAAAAGGTTGACAAAATTTGAAAAGAGAGATAATAACTGTGATTATGTCAGTTTAATCTTCATTATTTAGGAGAAGACCACCACTCACGGATAGCTGCAGTGCATTTTAAAGGGACAACATTTTATTGCTCCAGCTGCATTTACCTGCTCGTTTAATATATAATATGTGTTAATATACTTTGTAGACTTATGCTAATTTGCTTTACAATGTTTAATAAAATAGCATTTGTTTTGCAGGCCCAATTATCAACAGAAAATAAGGTCATTAACCACATCTCAACCCTGTGGTGCTGCACAAAGAGCGATTATTAATATATAGTTATTGTTATTTATATATTATTGTGAAATTAAATGGATGTCCTATGTTTTAGTGTTATGTTTATTATTTATAATTTTGTATTTTTAGGGGGGGTATCTCATTGAATGTAAATCTCATTGGTATTTAATTAGATATTTGATTATAATTTTAATATTTAGATTTTTTTTTGTTTTTTAGATTTTCTGTTTTCGTTTTAAATGTAAAGTTTTTTCATTTGTATTAGTTTTTATTCAAAGATGTATATACATTTTTTAAAGCTTTGAGCTTTAGTTATTTTAGTACTTAACATTAACTAAAACACAATTTAAAATATAATTACAATATTGTAGTGTAAACTTTTTATTTCATTTTTAGTATTTTATTGGTTGCTTATTATTATTAGTTGATTATGCACTTATTATTTCATGGTTTCAGGTAATGATTATAATCTTGATATGTTATGTATAATGTAAATATGTAGATTATGACCCCTTTATTCAAGTTCAGTACATTAAAGAGTTAAATATGATGCTGAGTATTATTTTTGAGGTATTGGACCTCTTACTACAGCAAATGAATTGAATATACTAATGATTCCCAACAGGATTGGTAATGGCCTCAAAGCTCCAGATGACCTCACTATGAAAATGAAATGCACATTTCATCTCTCTGTCATCTTGTCCTTCACGGTCATCACTCGTTTATTTCATAGATGACTCCCCTCCCTTCATCGTCGAGTCTCGTACCCGAGCTAGTCTCGAGTGGATTTCACTCATCTGATTATGCTGTCATTATAAGAGACTCCAGTGAGACGTGGTCAGCGGATCCTCAGATGAGAGCAGCTAGAGCGTTTGGAAGAGGACAGCACTGACCTGCCCGTCACCTGCCTTAAATATTGCATGTAAGTGCCTTCAGTCACGACTACGCCGTGTAATTGCTAAGAGCACACCTGTTTAATAGTGAACACGAAGACATCTGGCCTGCTTTTGACTCATAAATCTGGTGGTCAATAAAATAATAGTTTGCAGAACATCTCCAGTCCTTCTGCAATCCTGCCATTGTCCAAGTACTGTTCGATCATGAGTATTATACAGTATAAACATGCTCAAACAAGTAAGTGTTCCTGCGTCTTTTCCCCCAGACTCCCAGAATTCATTGCAATTTGCCTGCAGATTCATACAGTAAGTTATCAAATTCCACACGTGTATATATTTTTGAATGGCCAAGCAGGAAATATATGAAATCTGAATATATATATATTTATGCATGTATGTGTGTATATATATATATACATTAGTGCTGTCAACCGATTAATCGCAATTAATCAAATCCAAAATAAAAATATTTGTTTACATAATGTGTGTATACTGTGTATATTTATTATGTATATATAAATTAAAAGAGTATAGTTATAAATCTTATAAATATAGTTATAAATCTTAATATGAATCTGAATACATATAAATAAAAATGTGAATATATAGATGTAAACTTGAATAAATAATTTTAACTGAATATATATTATATAAATGAGAATCAATATATAGCTATGGATTTAAATATTAATGAATCTAACTTTATATTTAGGATATTTAGAATACAGTATGTATTTATATGTCATTTAAATAATTCCTGTTTGGTTCCTGTTTTTATAATATATAGATATTTATAAACCTATGGTCATCCATATTTAATTATTTTTTAAACTAATAGTTGGCTTTCACAGCCATTTTGTGTAGGTGATGTGATAAGTGTAATATTATTATTTGTATTTATTTGTTGTTGTTGTTACATACCATATGTAATATAAATAAATCAATCTATATATGTAGGGCAGGACTCAATTGGATGGTGGAAGTGAGAGTTTACCCTGATTAACCCACTTTCCTGAAGGTTTTTGGACCAGGATGAGGAGACAGAAGATCAAGTTCAGCGTCCAGAGCATCTCGATCTATTCTAATGGTAATGCTTCTTCAAATCTATTTTGCTATTATTAAATCACCCTTTATTATATCTACATTAGATGACTGCTGTAGCTATTAGCAAGATGTTATTGATGATTGATGATGAAGAAGCTGTGGTTCTTTGCTTGAAATGAAAGCCGTTATGAATGATGAATGCATGTATATATTGTGTGGTATCAGAAGCAAAGGTCAAGTCGAACGGTACTCCTTTAGAATGACATGAAGCTTAATTTAGATCTATATGACTCCATACACACACAACTAATGCCCTTCCTCAGCTGAGCGGCTGGCATGGGCTGTTCAAGGGTGATGCCAGGTGTTTTGGTTGACAGAGCCGTGCAGGCTGCTCGTGCCCCACATTTCATCCGCAGTATCGGGTTCCTGCATCATGATAAAAGGAACGCTCCTATTAGCTTAGTGCTAAGAGCCACGGCCGACAGCCAAGAGATGTGTATCTAAGACTCACTGTATTGAACTAGGGTTGGAAATGCTGTTCTGATGTTTTTCCTTGCACAAAAAGTACCATGCTAATATCAGTTGCTTTAGACATGGTACTGTGGTAATATCACGATATTCTAAGTTCATTCAGTTCCATGAAACATGTCAAATTACCCAAAACTACCATGTACTGGTTTTTGGACATGTGCTGTGATATTATTAGAAGTACTATGGAAATATCATGGTATTATCATCTGATACCATAACTGTACCTTAGTACCGCCATAGTTTATCTTGTACATTTCCATAACAAAAACTGAAGTCTCTACAAAAATGTACAAAAAATAAATAAATAAATATAAAAAAACATGATGATGTTGCTATTTTTTATTCTTTTTGTACATTTAGTACTATTTTGTTGTTGTGTTTTTTAATTGTTCATGTACTTTGACATATATAAATTACAATACGTTAAACTGATAGTACCACCACAGTATATTGTGTAGTTTAAATTTCCATAAGCCCAACAAAACAAAAACTAAACTGATGTCTTTGCATCTACAAGAAAGTGCAATGATTTTTATTTCTTAATATTGTGCACATTTACCATAATAGTGTCATGCTTTTTTTTGTGTCGTACTTGTGTAAACTACAATAAGCCAAATAAGAAAAAGCTATATTAATACATGTGATGAGAGATTTCAACCTTACAATCGGATTTTAAGAAGAAAGTACCGTGATACTACGCTTTTTGGACATGGTATTTTTAGTATGATATTCTCTAAAGTATCTTTCGCTATCCTTTCAATAGCATTTTAAATGTGATTATGGTACCCATTCAGTTCCATACGATGTGTTTGTTAAAACTAAGTCATGTTCATTAGGGCCCGAGCACCGTGGTGCGAGGAGGACCCTCTTGGAATTGCTCCGTTTATTATAGTTATTTGTTATTTTACTGGTTTGAATATGCTCTTTATGCTTCTATCTAAGTTAAATGACCTATTCATTCCCATAAGCCCAACAAAACAAAAGCTAAATGAATTGACATTACAATATCAGCCTTTATATTGTACGTTGCTGGGGTTGAGCTTTGATAAAAATGGCACAAATTCAAATTAGAAACTGAAAATGTCCTGGGTAAGAGATTGATGATCACTGCCCAGACTCATATAACATTGTTAGCAGTCTGAGTTATGCTAACTTCATCAGTTGATATATTTCTGCAGACTCACTCTGGATGGATAACCACCCAACAACAACCAGTTCAGAAAATATTGATTGATGTGGGCATTGCACTTGCAGATTTAAAAGCCGCTTTTTCTTCTGACTCATTTGGTCGATAATCAGAAAAAGAGATTTCTGAAAATGAAGCGCTACAGGCCTGTGTGTGTGCCTTCAATTAAATCATAGTTCTTGGACAAGACCTCTGCAGCCCCTCATGAATCACACTGATGGATCTCTCTCTCTCTCTCTCTCTCTCTCTCTCTCTCTCTCTCTCTCTCTCTCTCTCTCTTGTCTCTCTCTCTCTCTCTCTCTCTCTCTCTC